>OX608078.1:118357814-118760858 GCA_951509765.1 Sphenella marginata
GGGATAGCTCCAGGCTTCATTTGGACTTCGATAGGTTTCGATAAATGTATCGATAACTGAGTTATCGGTGAAAATGTTAATGCACAAAAACCTTAAAATTGCCCTACAATATGGGTATCAAACGAAAGGGGAAGGCCCCATGTTTCATTTGTACTTCAATATATTTCGATAAATTGATCGATAACTGAGTCATCGGTCAAAATGCGATTGCCGAAAACCTCTATATTACCCTACAGTATGGGTATCAAACGAAAGGAGATAGCTCCAGGTTTCATTTGGACTTCGATATATTTCGATAAGTTTATCGATAACTGAGTCATCGGTCAAAATGCGATTGCCCGAAAACCTCTATTTTACCCTACAATATGGGTATCAAACGAAAGGAGATAGCTCCAGGTTTCATTTGGACTTCGATATATTTCGATAAATTTATCGATAACTGAATTATCGGTGATTGCCCAAAAAACTTAACATTACTCTATAATATGGGTATAAAACGAAAGGAGAAGGCAGCAGGTTTCATTTGGACTACGATAGGTTTCGATAAATTGATCGATAACTGAGTTATCGGTGAAAATGTGATTGCCCAAAAACCTTAAACTTGGCCTACAATATGGGTATCAAACGAAAGGAACAGGCCGCAGGTTTCATTTGGACTTCGATAGGTTTCGGTAAATTGATCGATAACTGAGTTATCGGTGAAAATGTGATTGCCCAAAAACCTTAAACTTGACCTACAATATGGGTATCAAACGAAAGGGGAAGGCCCCAGGTTTCAATTTAGCTTTGATATATTTCGATAAATTGATCGATAACTAAGTTATCGGTCAAAATTCGATTGCCCGAAGACTTTAATATTACCCGGCAATATGGGTATCAAACGAAAGGGGATAGCTCCAGGTTTCATTTGGACTTCGATATATTTCGATAAATTTATCGATTACTAAGTTATCGGTGAAAATGTTATTGCACAAAAACCTTAAAATTGCCCTACAATATGGGCATCAAACGAAAGGGGAAGGCCCCAGGTTTCATTTGTACTTCAATATATTTCGATAAATTGATGGATAACTGAGTCATCGGTCAAAATGCGATTGCCCGAAAACCTCTATTTTACCCTACAATATGGGTATCAAACGAAAGGAGATAGCTCCAGTTTTCATTTGGACTTCGATATATTTCGATAAATTTATCGATAACTGAGTTATCGGTGATTGCCCAAAAAAACTTAACATTACTCTATAATATGGGTATAAAACGAAAGGAGAAGGCAGCAGGTTTCATTTGGACTACGATAGGTTTCGATAAATTGATCGATAACTGAGTTATCGGTGAAAATGTGATTGCCCAAAAACCTTAAACTTGACCTACAATATGGGTATCAAACGAAAGGGGATAGCTCCAGGCTTCATTTGGACTTCGATAGGTTTCGATAAATGTATCGATAACTGAGTTATCGGTGAAAATGTTATTGCACAAAAACCTTAAAATTGCCCTACAATATGGGTATCAAACGAAAGGGGAAGGCCCCATGTTTCATTTGTACTTCAATATATTTCGATAAATTGATCGATAACTGAGTCATCGGTCAAAATGCGATTGCCGAAAACCTCTATATTACCCTACAATATGGGTATCAAACGAAAGGAGATAACTCCAGGTTTCATTTGGACTTCGATATATTTCGATAAGTTTATCGATAACTGAGTCATCGGTCAAAATGCGATTGCCGAAAACTTCTATTTTACCCTACAATATGGGTATCAAACGAAAGGAGATAGCTCCAGGTTTCATTTGGACTTCGATATATTTCGATAAATTTATCGATAACTGAATTATCGGAGATTGCCCAAAAAACTTAACATTACTCTATAATATTGGTATAAAACGAAAGGAGAAGGCAGCAGGTTTCATTTGGACTACGATAGGTTTCGATAAATTGATCGATAACTGAGTTATCGGTGAAAATGTGATTGCCCAAAAACCTTAAACTTGGCCTACAATATGGGTATCAAACGAAAGGGGAAGGCCGCAGGTTTCATTTGGACTTCGATAGGTTTCGGTAAATTGATCGATAACTGAGTTATCGGTGAAAATGTAATTGCCCAAAAACCTTAAACTTGACCTACAATATGGGTATCAAGCGAAAGGGGAAGGCCCCAGGTTTCAATTTAGCTTTGATATATTTCGATAAATTGATCGATAACTAAGTTATCGGTCAAAATTCGATTGCCCGAAAGTTTAATATTACCCGGCAATATGGGTATCAAACGAAAGGGGATAGCTCCAGGTTTCATTTGGACTTCGATATATTTCGATAAATTTATCGATTACTAAGTTATCGGTGAAAATGTTATTGCACAAAAACCTTAAAATTGACCTACAATATGGGCATCAAACGAAAGGGGAAGGCCCCAGGTTTCATTTGTACTTCAATATATTTCGATAAATTGATGGATAACTGAGTCATCGGTCAAAATGCGATTGCCCGAAAACCTCTCTTTTACCCTACAATATGGGTATCAAACGAAAGGAGATAGCTCCAGTTTTCATTTGGACTTCGATATATTTCGATAAATTTATCGATAACTGAGTTATCGGTGATTGCCCAAAAAACTTAACATTACTCTATAATATGGGTATAAAACGAAAGGAGAAGGCAGCAGGTTTCATTTGGACTACGATAGGTTTCGATAAATTGATCGATAACTGAGTCATCGGTCAAAATGCGATTGCCGAAGACCTCTATATTACCCTACAATATGGGTATCAAACGAAAGGAGATAGCTCCAGGTTTCATTTGGACTTCGATATATTTCGATAAGTTTATCGATAACTGAGTCATCGGTCAAAATGCGATTGCCCGAAAACCTCTATTTTACACTACAATATGGGTATCAAACGAAAGGAGATAGCTCCAGGTTTCATTTGGACTTCGATATATTTCGATAAATTTATCGATAACTGAATTATCGGTGATTGCCCAAAAAACTTAACATTACTCTATAATATGGGTATAAAACGAAAGAAGGCAGCAGGTTTCATTTGGACTACGATAGGTTTCGATAAATTGATCGATAACTGAGTTATCGGTGAAAATGTGATTGCCCAACAACCTTAAACTTGACCTACAATATGGGTATCAAACGAAATGGGATAGCTCCAGGCTTCATTTGGATTTCGATAGGTTTCGATAAATGTATCGATAACTGAGTTATCGGTGAAAATGTTATTGCACAAAAACCTTAAAATTGCCCTACAATATGGGTATCAAACGAAAGGGGAAGGCCCCATGTTTCATTTGTACTTCAATATATTTCGATAAATTGATGGATAACTGAGTCATCGGTCAAAATGCGATTGCCCGAAAACCTCTATTTTACCCTACAATATGGGTATCAAACGAAAGGAGATAGCTCCAGGTTTCATTTGGACTTCGATATATTTCGATAAATTTATCGATAACTGAATTATCGGTGATTGCCCAAAAAACTTAACATTACTCTATAATATGGGTATAAAACGAAAGGAGAAGGCAGCAGGTTTCATTTGGACTACGATAGGTTTCGATAAATTGATCGATAACTGAGTTATCGGTGAAAATGTGATTGCCCAACAACCTTAAACTTGACCTACAATATGGGTATCAAACGAAATGGGATAGCTCCAGGCTTCATTTGGATTTCGATAGGTTTCGATAAATGTATCGATAACTGAGTTATCGGTGAAAATGTTATTGCACAAAAACCTTAAAATTGCCCTACAATATGGGTATCAAACGAAAGGGGAAGGCCCCATGTTTCATTTGTACTTCAATATATTTCGATAAATTGATGGATAACTGAGTCATCGGTCAAAATGCGATTGCCCGAAAACCTCTATTTTACCCTACAATATGGGTATCAAACGAAAGGAGATAGCTCCAGGTTTCATTTGGACTTCGATATATTTCGATAAATTTATCGATAACTGAATTATCGGTGATTGCCCAAAAAACTTAACATTACTCTATAATATGGGTATAAAACGAAAGGAGAAGGCAGCAGGTTTCATTTGGACTACGATAGGTTTCGATAAATTGATCGATAACTGAGTTATCGGTGAAAATGTGATTGCCCAAAACCCTTAAACTTGACCTACAATATGGGTATCAAACGAAAGGGGATAGCTCCAGGCTTCATTTGGATTTCGATAGGTTTCGATAAATGTATCGATAACTGAGTTATCGGTGAAAATGTTATTGCACAAAAACCTTAAAATTGCCCTACAATATGGGTATCAAACGAAAGGGGAAGGCCCCATGTTTCATTTGTACTTCAATATATTTCGATAAATTGATCGATAACTGAGTCATCGGTCAAAATGCGATTGCCGAAAACCTCTATATTACCCTACAATATGGGTATCAAACGAAAGGAGATAGCTCCAGGTTTCATTTGGACTTCGATATATTTCGATAAGTTTACCGATAACTGAGTCATCGGTCAAAATGCGATTGCCCGAAAACCTCTATTTTACCCTACAATATGGGTATCAAACGAAAGGAGATAGCTCCAGGTTTCATTTGGACTTCGATATATTTCGATAAATTTATCGATAACTGAATTATCGGTGATTGCCCAAAAAACTTAACATTACTCTATAATATGGGTATAAAAGGAAAGGAGAAGGCAGCAGGTTTCATTTGGACTACGATAGGTTTCGATAAATTGATCGATAACTGAGTTATCGGTGAAAATGTGATTGCCCAAAAACCTTAAACTTGGCCTACAATATGGGTATCAAACGAAAGGGGATGGCCGCAGATTTCATTTGGACTTCGATAGGTTTCGGTAAATTGATCGATAACTGAGTTATCGATGAAAATGTGATTGCCCAAAAACCTTAAACTTGACCTACAATATGGTTATCAAACGAAAGGGGAAGGCCCCAGGTTTCAATTTAGCTTTGATATATTTCGATAAATTGATCGATAACTAAGTTATCGGTCAAAATTCGATTGCCCGAAAACTTTAATATTACCCGGCAATATGGGTATCAAACGAAAGGGGATAGCTCCAGGTTTCATTTGGACTTCGATATATTTCGATAAATTTATCGATTACTAAGTTATCGGTGAAAATGTTATTGCACAAAAACCTTAAAATTGCCCTACAATATGGGCATCAAACGAAAGGGGAAGGCCCCAGGTTTCATTTGTACTACAATATATTTCGATAAATTGATGGATAACTGAGTCATCGGTCAAAATGCGATTGCCCGAAAACCTCTATTTTACCCTACAATATGGGTATCAAACGAAAGGAGATAGCTCCAGTTTTCATTTGGACTTCGATATATTTCGATAAATTTATCGATAACTGAGTTATCGGTGATTGCCCAAAAAACTTAACATTACTCTATAATATGGGTATAAAACGAAAGGAGAAGGCAGCAGGTTTCATTTGGACTACGATAGGTTTCGATAAATTGATCGATAACTGAGTTATCGGTGAAAATGTGATTGCCCAAAAACCTTAAACTTGGCCTACAATATGGGTATCAAACGAAAGGGGATAGCTCCAGGCTTCATTTGGACTTCGATAGGTTTCGATAAATGTATCGATAACTGAGTTATCGGTGAAAATGTTATTGCACAAAAACCTTAAAATTGCCCTACAATATGGGTATCAAACGAAAGGGGAAGGCCCCATGTTTCATTTGGACTTCGATATATTTCGATAAGTTTATCGATAACTGAGTCATCGGTCAAAATGCGTTTGCCCGAAAACCTCTATTTTACCCTACAATATGGGTATCAAACGAAAGGAGATAGCTCCAGGTTTCATTTGGACTTCGATATATTTCGATAAATTTATCGATAACTGAATTATCGGTGATTACCCAAAAAACTTAACATTACTCTATAATATGGGTATAAAACGAAAGGAGAAGGCAGCAGGTTTCATTTGGACTACGATAGGTTTCGATAAATTGATCGATAACTGAGTTATCGGTGAAAATGTGATTGCCCAAAAACCTTAAACTTGGCCTACAATATGGGTATCAAACGAAAGGGGATGGCCGCAGGTTTCATTTGGACTTCGATAGGTTTCGGTAAATTGATCGATAACTGAGTTATCGGTGAAAATGTGATTGCCCAAAAACCTTAAACTTGACCTACAATATGGTTATCAAACGAAAGGGGAAGGCCCCAGGTTTCAATTTAGCTTTGATATATTTCGATAAATTGATCGATAACTAAGTTATCGGTCAAAATTCGATTGCCCGAAAACTTTAATATTACCCGGCAATATGGGTATCAAACGAAAGGGGATAGCTCCAGGTTTCATTTGGACTTCGATATATTTCGATAAATTTATCGATTACTAAGTTATCGGTGAAAATGTTATTGCACAAAAACCTTAAAATTGCCCTACAATATGGGCATCAAACGAAAGGGGAAGGCCCCAGGTTTCATTTGTACTACAATATATTTCGATAAATTGATGGATAACTGAGTCATCGGTCAAAATGCGATTGCCCGAAAACCTCTATTTTACCCTACAATATGGGTATCAAACGAAAGGAGATAGCTCCAGTTTTCATTTGGACTTCGATATATTTCGATAAATTTATCGATAACTGAGTTATCGGTGATTGCCCAAAAAACTTAACATTACTCTATAATATAAGGCAGCAGGTTTCATTTGGACTACGATAGGTTTCGATAAATTGATCGATAACTGAGTTATCGGTGAAAATGTGATTGCCCAAAAACCTTAAACTTGGCCTACAATATGGGTATCAAACGAAAGGGGAAGGCCGCAGGTTTCATTTGGACTTCGATAGGTTTCGGTAAATTGATCGATAACTGAGTTATCGGTGAAAATGTGATTGCCCAAAAACCTTAAACTTGACCTTCAATATGGGTATCAAACGAAAGGGGATAGCTCCAGTTTTCATTTGGACTTCGATATATTTCGATAAATTTATCGATAACTGAGTTATCGGTGATTGCCCAAAAAACGTAACATTACTCTATAATATGGGTATAAAACGAAAGGAGAAGGCAGCAGGTTTCATTTGGACTACGATAGGTTTCGATAAATTGATCGATAACTGAGTTATCGGTGAAAATGTGATTGCCCAAAAACCTTAAACTTGACCTACAATATGGGTATCAAACGAAAGGGGATAGCTCCAGGCTTCATTTGGACTTCGATAGGTTTCGATAAATGTATCGATAACTGAGTTATCGGTGAAAATGTTATTGCACAAAAACCTTAAAATTGCCCTACAATATGGGTATCAAACGAAAGGGGAAGGCCCCATGTTTCATTTGTACTTCAATATATTTCGATAAATTGATCGATAACTGAGTCATCGGTCAAAATGCGATTGCCGAAAACCTCTATATTACCCTACAATATGGGTATCAAACGAAAGGAGATAGCTCCAGGTTTCATTTGGACTTCGATATATTTCGATAAGTTTATCGATAACTGAGTCATCGGTCAAAATGCGATTGCCGAAAACCTCTATATTACCCTACAATATGGGTATCAAACGAAAGGAGATAGCTCCAGGTTTCATTTGGACTTCGATATATTTCGATAAATTTATCGATAACTGAATTATCGGTGATTGCCCAAAAAACTTAACATTACTCTATAATATGGGTATAAAACGAAAGAAGGCAGCAGGTTTCATTTGGACTACGATAGGTTTCGATAAATTGATCGATAACTGAGTTATCGGTGAAAATGTGATTGCCCAACAACCTTAAACTTGACCTACAATATGGGTATCAAACGAAATGGGATAGCTCCAGGCTTCATTTGGATTTCGATAGGTTTCGATAAATGTATCGATAACTGAGTTATCGGTGAAAATGTTATTGCACAAAAACCTTAAAATTGCCCTACAATATGGGTATCAAACGAAAGGGGAAGGCCCCATGTTTCATTTGTACTTCAATATATTTCGATAAATTGATGGATAACTGAGTCATCGGTCAAAATGCGATTGCCCGAAAACCTCTATTTTACCCTACAATATGGGTATCAAACGAAAGGAGATAGCTCCAGGTTTCATTTGGACTTCGATATATTTCGATAAATTTATCGATAACTGAATTATCGGTGATTGCCCAAAAAACTTAACATTACTCTATAATATGGGTATAAAACGAAAGGAGAAGGCAGCAGGTTTCATTTGGACTACGATAGGTTTCGATAAATTGATCGATAACTGAGTTATCGGTGAAAATGTGATTGCCCAAAACCCTTAAACTTGACCTACAATATGGGTATCAAACGAAAGGGGATAGCTCCAGGCTTCATTTGGATTTCGATAGGTTTCGATAAATGTATCGATAACTGAGTTATCGGTGAAAATGTTATTGCACAAAAACCTTAAAATTGCCCTACAATATGGGTATCAAACGAAAGGGGAAGGCCCCATGTTTCATTTGTACTTCAATATATTTCGATAAATTGATCGATAACTGAGTCATCGGTCAAAATGCGATTGCCGAAAACCTCTATATTACCCTACAATATGGGTATCAAACGAAAGGAGATAGCTCCAGGTTTCATTTGGACTTCGATATATTTCGATAAGTTTACCGATAACTGAGTCATCGGTCAAAATGCGATTGCCCGAAAACCTCTATTTTACCCTACAATATGGGTATCAAACGAAAGGAGATAGCTCCAGGTTTCATTTGGACTTCGATATATTTCGATAAATTTATCGATAACTGAATTATCGGTGATTGCCCAAAAAACTTAACATTACTCTATAATATGGGTATAAAAGGAAAGGAGAAGGCAGCAGGTTTCATTTGGACTACGATAGGTTTCGATAAATTGATCGATAACTGAGTTATCGGTGAAAATGTGATTGCCCAAAAACCTTAAACTTGGCCTACAATATGGGTATCAAACGAAAGGGGATGGCCGCAGGTTTCATTTGGACTTCGATAGGTTTCGGTAAATTGATCGATAACTGAGTTATCGATGAAAATGTGATTGCCCAAAAACCTTAAACTTGACCTACAATATGGTTATCAAACGAAAGGGGAAGGCCCCAGGTTTCAATATAGCTTTGATATATTTCGATAAATTGATCGATAACTAAGTTATCGGTCAAAATTCGATTGCCCGAAAACTTTAATATTACCCGGCAATATGGGTATCAAACGAAAGGGGATAGCTCCAGGTTTCATTTGGACTTCGATATATTTCGATAAATTTATCGATTACTAAGTTATCGGTGAAAATGTTATTGCACAAAAACCTTAAAATTGCCCTACAATATGGGCATCAAACGAAAGGGGAAGGCCCCAGGTTTCATTTGTACTACAATATATTTCGATAAATTGATGGATAACTGAGTCATCGGTCAAAATGCGATTGCCCGAAAACCTCTATTTTACCCTACAATATGGGTATCAAACGAAAGGAGATAGCTCCAGTTTTCATTTGGACTTCGATATATTTCGATAAATTTATCGATAACTGAGTTATCGGTGATTGCCCAAAAAACTTAACATTACTCTATAATATGGGTATAAAACGAAAGGAGAAGGCAGCAGGTTTCATTTGGACTACGATAGGTTTCGATAAATTGATCGATAACTGAGTTATCGGTGAAAATGTGATTGCCCAAAAACCTTAAACTTGGCCTACAATATGGGTATCAAACGAAAGGGGATAGCTCCAGGCTTCATTTGGACTTCGATAGGTTTCGATAAATGTATCGATAACTGAGTTATCGGTGAAAATGTTATTGCACAAAAACCTTAAAATTGCCCTACAATATGGGTATCAAACGAAAGGGGAAGGCCCCATGTTTCATTTGGACTTCGATATATTTCGATAAGTTTATCGATAACTGAGTCATCGGTCAAAATGCGTTTGCCCGAAAACCTCTATTTTACCCTACAATATGGGTATCAAACGAAAGGAGATAGCTCCAGGTTTCATTTGGACTTCGATATATTTCGATAAATTTATCGATAACTGAATTATCGGTGATTACCCAAAAAACTTAACATTACTCTATAATATGGGTATAAAACGAAAGGAGAAGGCAGCAGGTTTCATTTGGACTACGATAGGTTTCGATAAATTGATCGATAACTGAGTTATCGGTGAAAATGTGATTGCCCAAAAACCTTAAACTTGGCCTACAATATGGGTATCAAACGAAAGGGGATGGCCGCAGGTTTCATTTGGACTTCGATAGGTTTCGGTAAATTGATCGATAACTGAGTTATCGGTGAAAATGTGATTGCCCAAAAACCTTAAACTTGACCTACAATATGGTTATCAAACGAAAGGGGAAGGCCCCAGGTTTCAATTTAGCTTTGATATATTTCGATAAATTGATCGATAACTAAGTTATCGGTCAAAATTCGATTGCCCGAAAACTTTAATATTACCCGGCAATATGGGTATCAAACGAAAGGGGATAGCTCCAGGTTTCATTTGGACTTCGATATATTTCGATAAATTTATCGATTACTAAGTTATCGGTGAAAATGTTATTGCACAAAAACCTTAAAATTGCCCTACAATATGGGCATCAAACGAAAGGGGAAGGCCCCAGGTTTCATTTGTACTACAATATATTTCGATAAATTGATGGATAACTGAGTCATCGGTCAAAATGCGATTGCCCGAAAACCTCTATTTTACCCTACAATATGGGTATCAAACGAAAGGAGATAGCTCCAGTTTTCATTTGGACTTCGATATATTTCGATAAATTTATCGATAACTGAGTTATCGGTGATTGCCCAAAAAACTTAACATTACTCTATAATATAAGGCAGCAGGTTTCATTTGGACTACGATAGGTTTCGATAAATTGATCGATAACTGAGTTATCGGTGAAAATGTGATTGCCCAAAAACCTTAAACTTGGCCTACAATATGGGTATCAAACGAAAGGGGAAGGCCGCAGGTTTCATTTGGACTTCGATAGGTTTCGGTAAATTGATCGATAACTGAGTTATCGGTGAAAATGTGATTGCCCAAAAACCTTAAACTTGACCTTCAATATGGGTATCAAACGAAAGGGGATAGCTCCAGTTTTCATTTGGACTTCGATATATTTCGATAAATTTATCGATAACTGAGTTATCGGTGATTGCCCAAAAAACGTAACATTACTCTATAATATGGGTATAAAACGAAAGGAGAAGGCAGCAGGTTTCATTTGGACTACGATAGGTTTCGATAAATTGATCGATAACTGAGTTATCGGTGAAAATGTGATTGCCCAAAAACCTTAAACTTGACCTACAATATGGGTATCAAACGAAAGGGGATAGCTCCAGGCTTCATTTGGACTTCGATAGGTTTCGATAAATGTATCGATAACTGAGTTATCGGTGAAAATGTTATTGCACAAAAACCTTAAAATTGCCCTACAATATGGGTATCAAACGAAAGGGGAAGGCCCCATGTTTCATTTGTACTTCAATATATTTCGATAAATTGATGGATAACTGAGTCATCGGTCAAAATGCGATTGCCCGAAAACCTCTATTTTACCCTACAATATGGGTATCAAACGAAAGGAGATAGCTCCAGGTTTCATTTGGACTTCGATATATTTCGATAAATTTATCGATAACTGAATTATCGGTCAAAATGCGATTGCCGAAAACCTCTATATTACCCTACAATATGGGTATCAAACGAAAGGAGATAGCTCCAGGTTTCATTTGGACTTCGATATATTTCGATAAGTTTATCGATAACTGAGTCATCGGTCAAAATGCGATTGCCCGAAAACCTCTATTTTACACTACAATATGGGTATCAAACGAAAGGAGATAGCTCCAGGTTTCATTTGGACTTCGATATATTTCGATAAATTTATCGATAACTGAATTATCGGTGATTGCCCAAAAAACTTACCATTACTCTATAATATGGGTATAAAACGAAAGAAGGCAGCAGGTTTCATTTGGACTACGATAGGTTTCGATAAATTGATCGATAACTGAGTTATCGGTGAAAATGTGATTGCCCAACAACCTTAAACTTGACCTACAATATGGGTATCAAACGAAAGGGGATAGCTCCAGGCTTCATTTGGATTTCGATAGGTTTCGATAAATGTATCGATAACTGAGTTATCGGTGAAAATGTTATTGCACAAAAACCTTAAAATTGCCCTACAATATGGGTATCAAACGAAAGGGGAAGGCCCCATGTTTCATTTGTACTTCAATATATTTCGATAAATTGATGGATAACTGAGTCATCGGTCAAAATGCGATTGCCCGAAAACCTCTATTTTACCCTACAATATGGGTATCAAACGAAAGGAGATAGCTCCAGGTTTCATTTGGACTTCGATATATTTCGATAAATTTATCGATAACTGAATTATCGGTGATTGCCCAAAAAACTTAACATTACTCTATAATATGGGTATAAAACGAAAGGAGAAGGCAGCAGGTTTCATTTGGACTACGATAGGTTTCGATAAATTGATCGATAACTGAGTTATCGGTGAAAATGTGATTGCCCAAAAACCTTAAACTTGACCTACAATATGGGTATCAAACGAAAGGGGATAGCTCCAGGCTTCATTTGGACTTCGATAGATTTCGATCAATGTATCGATAACTGAGTTATCGGTGAAAATGTTATTGCACAAAAACCTTAAAATTGCCCTACAATATGGGTATCAAACGAAAGGGGAAGGCCCCATGTTTCATTTGTACTTCAATATATTTCGATAAATTGATCGATAGCTGAGTCATCGGTCAAAATGCGATTGCCGAAAACCTCTATATTACCCTACAATATGGGTATCAAACGAAAAGAGATAGCTCCAGGTTTCATTTGGACTTCGATATATTTCGATAAGTTTATCGATAACTGAGTCATCGGTCAAAATGCGATTGCCCGAAAACCTCTATTTTACCCTACAATATGGGTATCAAACGAAAGGAGATAGCTCCAGGTTTCATTTGGACTTCGATATATTTCGATAAATTTATCGATAACTGAATTATCGGTGATTGCCCAAAAAACTGAACATTACTCTATAATATAAGGCAGCAGGTTTCATTTGGACTACGATAGGTTTCGATAAATTGATCGATAACTGAGTTATCGGTGAAAATGTGATTGCCCAAAAACCTTAAACTTGGCCTACAATATGGGTATCAAACGAAAGGGGAAGGCCGCAGGTTTCATTTGGACTTCGATAGGTTTCGGTAAATTGATCGATAACTGAGTTATCGGTGAAAATGTGATTGCCCAAAAACCTTAAACTTGACCTTCAATATGGGTATCAAACGAAAGGGGATAGCTCCAGTTTTCATTTGGACTTCGATATATTTCGATAAATTTATCGATAACTGAGTTATCGGTGATTGCCCAAAAAACGTAACATTACTCTATAATATGGGTATAAAACGAAAGGAGAAGGCAGCAGGTTTCATTTGGACTACGATAGGTTTCGATAAATTGATCGATAACTGAGTTATCGGTGAAAATGTGATTGCCCAAAAACCTTAAACTTGACCTACAATATGGGTATCAAACGAAAGGGGATAGCTCCAGGCTTCATTTGGACTTCGATAGGTTTCGATAAATGTATCGATAACTGAGTTATCGGTGAAAATGTTATTGCACAAAAACCTTAAAATTGCCCTACAATATGGGTATCAAACGAAAGGGGAAGGCCCCATGTTTCATTTGTACTTCAATATATTTCGATAAATTGATCGATAACTGAGTCATCGGTCAAAATGCGATTGCCGAAAACCTCTATATTACCCTACAATATGGGTATCAAACGAAAGGAGATAGCTCCAGGTTTCATTTGGACTTCGATATATTTCGATAAGTTTATCGATAACTGAGTCATCGGTCAAAATGCGATTGCCGAAAACCTCTATATTACCCTACAATATGGGTATCAAACGAAAGGAGATAGCTCCAGGTTTCATTTGGACTTCGATATATTTCGATAAATTTATCGATAACTGAATTATCGGTGATTGCCCAAAAAACTTAACATTACTCTATAATATGGGTATAAAACGAAAGAAGGCAGCAGGTTTCATTTGGACTACGATAGGTTTCGATAAATTGATCGATAACTGAGTTATCGGTGAAAATGTGATTGCCCAACAACCTTAAACTTGACCTACAATATGGGTATCAAACGAAATGGGATAGCTCCAGGCTTCATTTGGATTTCGATAGGTTTCGATAAATGTATCGATAACTGAGTTATCGGTGAAAATGTTATTGCACAAAAACCTTAAAATTGCCCTACAATATGGGTATCAAACGAAAGGGGAAGGCCCCATGTTTCATTTGTACTTCAATATATTTCGATAAATTGATGGATAACTGAGTCATCGGTCAAAATGCGATTGCCCGAAAACCTCTATTTTACCCTACAATATGGGTATCAAACGAAAGGAGATAGCTCCAGGTTTCATTTGGACTTCGATATATTTCGATAAATTTATCGATAACTGAATTATCGGTGATTGCCCAAAAAACTTAACATTACTCTATAATATGGGTATAAAACGAAAGGAGAAGGCAGCAGGTTTCATTTGGACTACGATAGGTTTCGATAAATTGATCGATAACTGAGTTATCGGTGAAAATGTGATTGCCCAAAACCCTTAAACTTGACCTACAATATGGGTATCAAACGAAAGGGGATAGCTCCAGGCTTCATTTGGATTTCGATAGGTTTCGATAAATGTATCGATAACTGAGTTATCGGTGAAAATGTTATTGCACAAAAACCTTAAAATTGCCCTACAATATGGGTATCAAACGAAAGGGGAAGGCCCCATGTTTCATTTGTACTTCAATATATTTCGATAAATTGATCGATAACTGAGTCATCGGTCAAAATGCGATTGCCGAAAACCTCTATATTACCCTACAATATGGGTATCAAACGAAAGGAGATAGCTCCAGGTTTCATTTGGACTTCGATATATTTCGATAAGTTTACCGATAACTGAGTCATCGGTCAAAATGCGATTGCCCGAAAACCTCTATTTTACCCTACAATATGGGTATCAAACGAAAGGAGATAGCTCCAGGTTTCATTTGGACTTCGATATATTTCGATAAATTTATCGATAACTGAATTATCGGTGATTGCCCAAAAAACTTAACATTACTCTATAATATGGGTATAAAAGGAAAGGAGAAGGCAGCAGGTTTCATTTGGACTACGATAGGTTTCGATAAATTGATCGATAACTGAGTTATCGGTGAAAATGTGATTGCCCAAAAACCTTAAACTTGGCCTACAATATGGGTATCAAACGAAAGGGGATGGCCGCAGGTTTCATTTGGACTTCGATAGGTTTCGGTAAATTGATCGATAACTGAGTTATCGATGAAAATGTGATTGCCCAAAAACCTTAAACTTGACCTACAATATGGTTATCAAACGAAAGGGGAAGGCCCCAGGTTTCAATTTAGCTTTGATATATTTCGATAAATTGATCGATAACTAAGTTATCGGTCAAAATTCGATTGCCCGAAAACTTTAATATTACCCGGCAATATGGGTATCAAACGAAAGGGGATAGCTCCAGGTTTCATTTGGACTTCGATATATTTCGATAAATTTATCGATTACTAAGTTATCGGTGAAAATGTTATTGCACAAAAACCTTAAAATTGCCCTACAATATGGGCATCAAACGAAAGGGGAAGGCCCCAGGTTTCATTTGTACTACAATATATTTCGATAAATTGATGGATAACTGAGTCATCGGTCAAAATGCGATTGCCCGAAAACCTCTATTTTACCCTACAATATGGGTATCAAACGAAAGGAGATAGCTCCAGTTTTCATTTGGACTTCGATATATTTCGATAAATTTATCGATAACTGAGTTATCGGTGATTGCCCAAAAAACTTAACATTACTCTATAATATGGGTATAAAACGAAAGGAGAAGGCAGCAGGTTTCATTTGGACTACGATAGGTTTCGATAAATTGATCGATAACTGAGTTATCGGTGAAAATGTGATTGCCCAAAAACCTTAAACTTGGCCTACAATATGGGTATCAAACGAAAGGGGATAGCTCCAGGCTTCATTTGGACTTCGATAGGTTTCGATAAATGTATCGATAACTGAGTTATCGGTGAAAATGTTATTGCACAAAAACCTTAAAATTGCCCTACAATATGGGTATCAAACGAAAGGGGAAGGCCCCATGTTTCATTTGGACTTCGATATATTTCGATAAGTTTATCGATAACTGAGTCATCGGTCAAAATGCGTTTGCCCGAAAACCTCTATTTTACCCTACAATATGGGTATCAAACGAAAGGAGATAGCTCCAGGTTTCATTTGGACTTCGATATATTTCGATAAATTTATCGATAACTGAATTATCGGTGATTACCCAAAAAACTTAACATTACTCTATAATATGGGTATAAAACGAAAGGAGAAGGCAGCAGGTTTCATTTGGACTACGATAGGTTTCGATAAATTGATCGATAACTGAGTTATCGGTGAAAATGTGATTGCCCAAAAACCTTAAACTTGGCCTACAATATGGGTATCAAACGAAAGGGGATGGCCGCAGGTTTCATTTGGACTTCGATAGGTTTCGGTAAATTGATCGATAACAGAGTTATCGGTGAAAATGTGATTGCCCAAAAACCTTAAACTTGACCTACAATATGGTTATCAAACGAAAGGGGAAGGCCCCAGGTTTCAATTTAGCTTTGATATATTTCGATAAATTGATCGATAACTAAGTTATCGGTCAAAATTCGATTGCCCGAAAACTTTAATATTACCCGGCAATATGGGTATCAAACGAAAGGGGATAGCTCCAGGTTTCATTTGGACTTCGATATATTTCGATAAATTTATCGATTACTAAGTTATCGGTGAAAATGTTATTGCACAAAAACCTTAAAATTGCCCTACAATATGGGCATCAAACGAAAGGGGAAGGCCCCAGGTTTCATTTGTACTACAATATATTTCGATAAATTGATGGATAACTGAGTCATCGGTCAAAATGCGATTGCCCGAAAACCTCTATTTTACCCTACAATATGGGTATCAAACGAAAGGAGATAGCTCCAGTTTTCATTTGGACTTCGATATATTTCGATAAATTTATCGATAACTGAGTTATCGGTGATTGCCCAAAAAACTTAACATTACTCTATAATATAAGGCAGCAGGTTTCATTTGGACTACGATAGGTTTCGATAAATTGATCGATAACTGAGTTATCGGTGAAAATGTGATTGCCCAAAAACCTTAAACTTGGCCTACAATATGGGTATCAAACGAAAGGGGAAGGCCGCAGGTTTCATTTGGACTTCGATAGGTTTCGGTAAATTGATCGATAACTGAGTTATCGGTGAAAATGTGATTGCCCAAAAACCTTAAACTTGACCTTCAATATGGGTATCAAACGAAAGGGGATAGCTCCAGTTTTCATTTGGACTTCGATATATTTCGATAAATTTATCGATAACTGAGTTATCGGTGATTGCCCAAAAAACGTAACATTACTCTATAATATGGGTATAAAACGAAAGGAGAAGGCAGCAGGTTTCATTTGGACTACGATAGGTTTCGATAAATTGATCGATAACTGAGTTATCGGTGAAAATGTGATTGCCCAAAAACCTTAAACTTGACCTACAATATGGGTATCAAACGAAAGGGGATAGCTCCAGGCTTCATTTGGACTTCGATAGGTTTCGATAAATGTATCGATAACTGAGTTATCGGTGAAAATGTTATTGCACAAAAACCTTAAAATTGCCCTACAATATGGGTATCAAACGAAAGGGGAAGGCCCCATGTTTCATTTGTACTTCAATATATTTCGATAAATTGATCGATAACTGAGTCATCGGTCAAAATGCGATTGCCGAAAACCTCTATATTACCCTACAATATGGGTATCAAACGAAAGGAGATAGCTCCAGGTTTCATTTGGACTTCGATATATTTCGATAAGTTTATCGATAACTGAGTCATCGGTCAAAATGCGATTGCCCGAAAACCTCTATTTTACACTACAATATGGGTATCAAACGAAAGGAGATAGCTCCAGGTTTCATTTGGACTTCGATATATTTCGATAAATTTATCGATAACTGAATTATCGGTGATTGCCCAAAAAACTTACCATTACTCTATAATATGGGTATAAAACGAAAGAAGGCAGCAGGTTTCATTTGGACTACGATAGGTTTCGATAAATTGATCGATAACTGAGTTATCGGTGAAAATGTGATTGCCCAACAACCTTAAACTTGACCTACAATATGGGTATCAAACGAAAGGGGATAGCTCCAGGCTTCATTTGGATTTCGATAGGTTTCGATAAATGTATCGATAACTGAGTTATCGGTGAAAATGTTATTGCACAAAAACCTTAAAATTGCCCTACAATATGGGTATCAAACGAAAGGGGAAGGCCCCATGTTTCATTTGTACTTCAATATATTTCGATAAATTGATGGATAACTGAGTCATCGGTCAAAATGCGATTGCCCGAAAACCTCTATTTTACCCTACAATATGGGTATCAAACGAAAGGAGATAGCTCCAGGTTTCATTTGGACTTCGATATATTTCGATAAATTTATCGATAACTGAATTATCGGTGATTGCCCAAAAAACTTAACATTACTCTATAATATGGGTATAAAACGAAAGGAGAAGGCAGCAGGTTTCATTTGGACTACGATAGGTTTCGATAAATTGATCGATAACTGAGTTATCGGTGAAAATGTGATTGCCCAAAAACCTTAAACTTGACCTACAATATGGGTATCAAACGAAAGGGGATAGCTCCAGGC
This sequence comes from Sphenella marginata, assembly GCA_951509765.1. Classification (NCBI taxonomy): domain Eukaryota; kingdom Metazoa; phylum Arthropoda; class Insecta; order Diptera; family Tephritidae; genus Sphenella; species Sphenella marginata. The sequence goes on from OX608078.1 coordinate 118,376,669, forward strand.
TTCATTTGGACTTCGATAGATTTCGATCAATGTATCGATAACTGAGTTATCGGTGAAAATGTTATTGCACAAAAACCTTAAAATTGCCCTACAATATGGGTATCAAACGAAAGGGGAAGGCCCCATGTTTCATTTGTACTTCAATATATTTCGATAAATTGATCGATAGCTGAGTCATCGGTCAAAATGCGATTGCCGAAAACCTCTATATTACCCTACAATATGGGTATCAAACGAAAAGAGATAGCTCCAGGTTTCATTTGGACTTCGATATATTTCGATAAGTTTATCGATAACTGAGTCATCGGTCAAAATGCGATTGCCCGAAAACCTCTATTTTACCCTACAATATGGGTATCAAACGAAAGGAGATAGCTCCAGGTTTCATTTGGACTTCGATATATTTCGATAAATTTATCGATAACTGAATTATCGGTGATTGCCCAAAAAACTTAACATTACTCTATAATATGGGTATAAAACGAAAGGAGAAGGCAGCAGGTTTCATTTGGACTACGATAGGTTTCGATAAATTGATCGATAACTGAGTTATCGGTGAAAATGTGATTGCCCAAAAACCTTAAACTTGGCCTACAATATGGGTATCAAACGAAAGGGGAAGGCCGCAGGTTTCATTTGGACTTCGATAGGTTTCGGTAAATTGATCGATAACTGAGTTATCGGTGAAAATGTGATTGCCCAAAAACCTTAAACTTGACCTACAATATGGGTATCAAACGAAAGGGGAAGGCCCCAGGTTTCAATTTAGCTTTGATATATTTCGATAAATTGATCGATAACTAAGTTATCGGTCAAAATTCGATTGCCCGAAAACCTTAATATTACCCGCCAATATGGGTATCAAACGAAAGGGGATAGCTCCAGGTTTCATTTGGACTTCGATATATTTCGATAAATTTATCGATTACTAAGTTATCGGTGAAAATGTTATTGCACAAAAACCTTAAAATTGCCCTACAATATGGGCATCAAACGAAAGGGGAAGGCCCCAGGTTTCATTTGTACTTCAATATATTTCGATAAACTGATGGATAACTGAGTCATCGGTCAAAATGCGATTGCCCGAAAACCTCTACTTTACCCTACAATATGGGTATCAAACGAAAGGATATAGCTCCAGGTTTCATTTGGACTTCGATATATTTCGATAAATTTATCGATAACTGAATTATCGGTGATTGCCCAAAAAACTTAACATTACTCTATAATATGGGTATAAAACGAAAGGAGAAGGCAGCAGGTTTCATTTGGACTACGATAGGTTTCGATAAATTGATCGATAACTGAGTTATCGGTGAAAATGTGATTGCCCAAAAACCTTAAACTTGACCTACAATATGGGTATCAAACGAAAGGGGATAGCTCCAGGCTTCATTTGGACTTCGATAGATTTCGATCAATGTATCGATAACTGAGTTATCGGTGAAAATGTTATTGCACAAAAACCTTAAAATTGCCCTACAATATGGGTATCAAACGAAAGGGGAAGGCCCCATGTTTCATTTGTACTTCAATATATTTCGATAAATTGATCGATAGCTGAGTCATCGGTCAAAATGCGATTGCCGAAAACCTCTATATTACCCTACAATATGGGTATCAAACGAAAAGAGATAGCTCCAGGTTTCATTTGGACTTCGATATATTTCGATAAGTTTATCGATAACTGAGTCATCGGTCAAAATGCGATTGCCCGAAAACCTCTATTTTACCCTACAATATGGGTATCAAACGAAAGGAGATAGCTCCAGGTTTCATTTGGACTTCGATATATTTCGATAAATTTATCGATAACTGAATTATCGGTGATTGCCCAAAAAACTTAACATTACTCTATAATATGGGTATAAAACGAAAGGAGAAGGCAGCAGGTTTCATTTGGACTACGATAGGTTTCGATAAATTGATCGATAACTGAGTTATCGGTGAAAATGTGATTGCCCAAAAACCTTAAACTTGGCCTACAATATGGGTATCAAACGAAAGGGGAAGGCCGCAGGTTTCATTTGGACTTCGATAGGTTTCGGTAAATTGATCGATAACTGAGTTATCGGTGAAAATGTGATTGCCCAAAAACCTTAAACTTGACCTACAATATGGGTATCAAACGAAAGGGGAAGGCCCCAGGTTTCAATTTAGCTTTGATATATTTCGATAAATTGATCGATAACTAAGTTATCGGTCAAAATTCGATTGCCCGAAAACCTTAATATTACCCGCCAATATGGGTATCAAACGAAAGGGGATAGCTCCAGGTTTCATTTGGACTTCGATATATTTCGATAAATTTATCGATTACTAAGTTATCGGTGAAAATGTTATTGCACAAAAACCTTAAAATTGCCCTACAATATGGGCATCATTTGTACTTCAATATATTTCGATAAACTGATGGATAACTGAGTCATCGGTCAAAATGCGATTGCCCGAAAACCTCTACTTTACCCTACAATATGGGTATCAAACGAAAGGATATAGCTCCAGGTTTCATTTGGACTTCGATATATTTCGATAAATTTATCGATAACTGAGTTATCGGTGATTGCCCAAAAAACTTAACATTACTCTATAATATGGGTATAAAACGAAAGGAGAAGGCAGCAGGTTTCATTTGGACTACGATAGGTTTCGATAAATTGATCGATAACTGAGTTATCGGTGAAAATGTGATTGCCCAAAAACCTTAAACTTGACCTACAATATGGGTATCAAACGAAAGGGGATAGCTCCAGGCTTCATTTGGATTTCGATAGGTTTCGATAAATGTATCGATAACTGAGTTATCGGTGAAAATGTTATTGCACAAAAACCTTAAAATTGCCCTACAATATGGGTATCAAACGAAAGGGGAAGGCCCCATGTTTCATTTGTACTTCAATATATTTCGATAAATTGATCGATAACTGAGTCATCGGTCAAAATGCGATTGCCGAAAACCTCTATATTACCCTACAATATGGGTATCAAACGAAAGGAGATAGCTCCAGGTTTCATTTGGACTTCGATATATTTCGATAAGTTTATCGATAACTGAGTCATCGGTCAAAATGCGATTGCCGAAAACCTCTATTTTACCCTACAATATGGGTATCAAACGAAAGGAGATAGCTCCAGGTTTCATTTGGACTTCGATATATTTCGATAAATTTATCGATTACTAAGTTATCGGTGAAAATGTTATTGCACAAAAACCTTAAAATTGCCCTACAATATGGGCATCAAACGAAAGGGGAAGGCCCCAGGTTTCATTTGTACTTCAATATATTTCGATAAATTGATGGATAACTGAGTCATCGGTCAAAATGCGATTGCCCGAAAACCTCTATTTTACCCTACAATATGGGTATCAAACGAAAGGAGATAGCTCCAGTTTTCATTTGGACTTCGATATATTTCGATAAATTTATCGATAACTGAGTTATCGGTGATTGCCCAAAAAACTTAACATTACTCTATAATATGGGTATAAAACGAAAGGAGAAGGCAGCAGGTTTCATTTGGACTACGATAGGTTTCGATAAATTGATCGATAACTGAGTTATCGGTGAAAATGTGATTGCCCAAAAACCTTAAACTTGACCTAGAATATGGCTATCAAACGAAAGGGGATAGCTCCAGGCTTCATTTGGATTTCGATAGCTTTCGATAAATGTATCGATAACTGAGTTATCGGTGAAAATGTTATTGCACAAAAACCTTAAAATTGCCCTACAATATGGGTATCATCGGTCAAAATGCGATTGCCCGAAAACCTCTATTTTACCCTACAATATGGGTATCAAACGAAAGGAGATACCTCCAGGTTTCATTTGGACTTCGATATATTTCGATAAATTTATCGATAACTGAATTATCGGTGATTGCCCAAAAAACTTAACATTACTCTATAATATGGGTATAAAACGAAAGGAGAAGGCAGCAGGTTTCATTTGGACTACGATAGGTTTCGATAAATTGATCGATAACTGAGTTATCGGTGAAAATGTGATTGCCCAAAAACCTTAAACTTGGCCTACAATATGGGTATCAAACGAAAGGGGAAGGCCGCAGGTTTCATTTGGACTTCGATAGGTTTCGGTAAATTGATCGATAACTGAGTTATCGGTGAAAATGTGATTGCCCAAAAACCTTAAACTTGACCTACAATATAGGTATCAAACGAAAGGGGAAGGCCCCAGGTTTCAATTTAGCTTTGATATATTTCGATAAATTGATCGATAACTAAGTTATCGGTCAAAATTAGATTGCCCGAAAACCTTAATATTACCCGGCAATATGGGTATCAAACGAAAGGGGATAGCTCCAGGTTTCATTTGGACTTCGATATATTTCGATAAATTTATCGATTACTAAGTTATCGGTCAAAATTCGATTGCCCGAAAACCTCTATTTTACCCTACAATATGGGTATCAAACGAAAGGAGATAGCTCCAGGTTTCATTTGGACTTCGATATATTTCGATAAATTTATCGATAACTGAATTATCGGTGATTGCCCAAAAAACTTAACATTACTCTATAATATGGGTATAAAACGAAAGGAGAAGGCAGCAGGTTTCATTTGGACTACGATAGGTTTCGATAAATTGATCGATAACTGAGTTATCGGTGAAAATGTGATTGCCCAAAAACCTTAAACTTGGCCTACAATATGGGTATCAAACGAAAGGGGAAGGCCCCAGGTTTCAATTTAGCTATGATATATTTCGATAAATTGATCGATAACTAAGTTATCGGTCAAAATTCGATTGCCCGAAAACCTTAATATTACCCGGCAATATGGGTATCAAACGAAAGGGGATAGCTCCAGGTTTCATTTGGATTTCGATAGGTTTCGATAAATGTATCGATAACTGAGTCATCGGTCAAAATGCGATTGCCCGAAAACCTCTATTTTACCCTACAATATGGGTATCAAACGAAATGAGATAGCTCCAGGTTTCATTTGGACTTCGATATATTTCGATAAATTTATCGATAACTGAGTTATCGGTGATTGCCCAAAAAACTTAACATTACTCTATAATATAAAAACCTTAAAATTGCCCTACAATATGGGCATCAAACGAAAGGGGAAGGCCCCAGGTTTCATTTGTACTTCAATATATTTCGATAAACTGATGGATAACTGAGTCATCGGTCAAAATGCGATTGCCCGAAAACCTCTACTTTACCCTACAATATGGGTATCAAACGAAAGGAGATAGCTCCAGGTTTCATTTGGACTTCGATATATTTCGATAAATTTATCGATAACTGAGTTATCGGTGATTGCCCAAAAAACTTAACATTACTCTATAATATGGGTATAAAACGAAAGGAGAAGGCAGCAGGTTTCATTTGGACTACGATAGGTTTCGGTAAATTGATCGATAACTGAGTTATCGGTGAAAATGTGATTGCCCAAAAACCTTAAACTTGACCTACAATATGGGTATCAAACGAAAGGGGATAGCTCCAGGCTTCATTTGGATTTCGATAGGTTTCGATAAATGTATCGATAACTGAGTTATCGGTGAAAATGTGATTGCCCAAAAACCTTAAACTTGGCCTACAATATGGGTATCAAACGAAAGGGGAAGGCCGCAGGTTTCATTTGGACTTCGATAGGTTTCGGTAAATTGATCGATAACTGAGTTATCGGTGAAAATGTGATTGCCCAAAAACCTTAAACTTGACCTACAATATGGGTATCAAACGAAAGGGGAAGGCCCCAGGTTTCAATTTAGCTTTGATATATTTCGATAAATTGATCGATAACTAAGTTATCGGTCAAAATTCGATTGCCCGAAAACCTTAATATTACCCGCCAATATGGGTATCAAACGAAAGGGGATAGCTCCAGGTTTCATTTGGACTTCGATATATTTCGATAAATTTATCGATTACTAAGTTATCGGTGAAAATGTTATTGCACAAAAACCTTAAAATTGCCCTACAATATGGGCATCAAACGAAAGGGGAAGGCCCCAGGTTTCATTTGTACTTCAATATATTTCGATAAACTGATGGATAACTGAGTCATCGGTCAAAATGCGATTGCCCGAAAACCTCTACTTTACCCTACAATATGGGTATCAAACGAAAGGATATAGCTCCAGGTTTCATTTGGACTTCGATATATTTCGATAAATTTATCGATAACTGAGTTATCGGTGATTGCCCAAAAAACTTAACATTACTCTATAATATGGGTATAAAACGAAAGGAGAAGGCAGCAGGTTTCATTTGGACTACGATAGGTTTCGATAAATTGATCGATAACTGAGTTATCGGTGAAAATGTGATTGCCCAAAAACCTTAAACTTGACCTACAATATGGGTATCAAACGAAAGGGGATAGCTCCAGGCTTCATTTGGATTTCGATAGGTTTCGATAAATGTATCAAAAACCTTAAAATTGCCCTACAATATGGGTAACAAACGAAAGGGGAAGGCCCCATGTTTCATTTGTACTTCAATATATTTCGATAAATTGATCGATAACTGAGTCATCGGTCAAAATGCGATTGCCGAAAACCTCTATATTACCCTACAATATGGGTATCAAACGAAAGGAGATAGCTCCAGGTTTCATTTGGACTTCGATATATTTCGATAAGTTTATCGATAACTGAGTCATCGGTCAAAATGCGATTGCCGAAAACCTCTATTTTACCCTACAATATGGGTATCAAACGAAAGGAGATAGCTCCAGGTTTCATTTGGACTTCGATATATTTCGATAAATTTATCGATTACTAAGTTATCGGTGAAAATGTTATTGCACAAAAACCTTAAAATTGCCCTACAATATGGGCATCAAACGAAAGGGGAAGGCCCCAGGTTTCATTTGTACTTCAATATATTTCGATAAATTGATGGATAACTGAGTCATCGGTCAAAATGCGATTGCCCGAAAACCTCTATTTTACCCTACAATATGGGTATCAAACGAAAGGAGATAGCTCCAGTTTTCATTTGGACTTCGATATATTTCGATAAATTTATCGATAACTGAGTTATCGGTGATTGCCCAAAAAACTTAACATTACTCTATAATATGGGTATAAAACGAAAGGAGAAGGCAGCAGGTTTCATTTGGACTACGATAGGTTTCGATAAATTGATCGATAACTGAGTTATCGGTGAAAATGTGATTGCCCAAAAACCTTAAACTTGACCTAGAATATGGCTATCAAACGAAAGGGGATAGCTCCAGGCTTCATTTGGATTTCGATAGCTTTCGATAAATGTATCGATAACTGAGTTATCGGTGAAAATGTTATTGCACAAAAACCTTAAAATTGCCCTACAATATGGGTATCATCGGTCAAAATGCGATTGCCCGAAAACCTCTATTTTACCCTACAATATGGGTATCAAACGAAAGGAGATAGCTCCAGGTTTCATTTGGACTTCGATATATTTCGATAAATTTATCGATAACTGAATTATCGGTGATTGCCCAAAAAACTTAACATTACTCTATAATATGGGTATAAAACGAAAGGAGAAGGCAGCAGGTTTCATTTGGACTACGATAGGTTTCGATAAATTGATCGATAACTGAGTTATCGGTGAAAATGTGATTGCCCAAAAACCTTAAACTTGGCCTACAATATGGGTATCAAACGAAAGGGGAAGGCCGCAGGTTTCATTTGGACTTCGATAGGTTTCGGTAAATTGATCGATAACTGAGTTATCGGTGAAAATGTGATTGCCCAAAAACCTTAAACTTGACCTACAATATAGGTATCAAACGAAAGGGGAAGGCCCCAGGTTTCAATTTAGCTTTGATATATTTCGATAAATTGATCGATAACTAAGTTATCGGTCAAAATTAGATTGCCCGAAAACCTTAATATTACCCGGCAATATGGGTATCAAACGAAAGGGGATAGCTCCAGGTTTCATTTGGACTTCGATATATTTCGATAAATTTATCGATTACTAAGTTATCGGTCAAAATTCGATTGCCCGAAAACCTCTATTTTACCCTACAATATGGGTATCAAACGAAAGGAGATAGCTCCAGGTTTCATTTGGACTTCGATATATTTCGATAAATTTATCGATAACTGAATTATCGGTGATTGCCCAAAAAACTTAACATTACTCTATAATATGGGTATAAAACGAAAGGAGAAGGCAGCAGGTTTCATTTGGACTACGATAGGTTTCGATAAATTGATCGATAACTGAGTTATCGGTGAAAATGTGATTGCCCAAAAACCTTAAACTTGGCCTACAATATGGGTATCAAACGAAAGGGGAAGGCCCCAGGTTTCAATTTAGCTATGATATATTTCGATAAATTGATCGATAACTAAGTTATCGGTCAAAATTCGATTGCCCGAAAACCTTAATATTACCCGGCAATATGGGTATCAAACGAAAGGGGATAGCTCCAGGTTTCATTTGGACTTCGATATATTTCGATAAATTGATGGATAACTGAGTCATCGGTCAAAATGCGATTGCCCGAAAACCTCTATTTTACCCTACAATATGGGTATCAAACGAAATGAGATAGCTCCAGGTTTCATTTGGACTTCGATATATTTCGATAAATTTATCGATAACTGAGTTATCGGTGATTGCCCAAAAAACTTAACATTACTCTATAATATGGGTATAAAACGAAAGGAGAAGGCAGCAGGTTTCATTTGGACTACGATAGGTTTCGATAAATTGATCGATAACTGAGTTATCGGTGAAAATGTGATTGCCCAAAAACCTTAAACTTGACCTAAAATATGGGTATCAAACGAAAGGGGATAGCTCCAGGCTTCATTTGGACTTCGATAGGTTTCGATAAATGTATCGATAACTGAGTTATCGGTGAAAATGTTATTGCACAAAAACCTTAAAATTGCATTACAATATGGGTATCAAACGAAAGGGGAAGGCCCCATGTTTCATTTGTACTTCAATATATTTCGATAAATTGATCGATAACTGAGTCATCGGTCAAAATGCGATTGCCCGAAAACCTCTATATTACCCTACAATATGGGTATCAAACGAAAGGAGATAGCTCCAGGTTTCATTTGGACATCGATACATTTCGATAAGTTTATCGATAACTGAGTCATCGGTCAAAATGCGATTGCCCGAAAACCTCTATTTTACCCTACAATATGGGTATCAAACGAAAGGAGGTAGCTCCAGGTTTCATTTGGACTTCGATATATTTCGATAAATTTATCGATAACTGAATTATCGGTGATTGCCCAAAAAAACTTAACATTACTCTATAATATGGGTATAAAACGAAAGGAGAAGGCAGCAGGTTTCATTTGGACTACGATAGGTTTCGATAAATTGATCGATAACTGAGTTATCGGTGAAAATGTGATTGCCCAAAAACCTTAAACTTGGCCTACAATATGGGTATCAAACGAAAGGGGAAGGCCGCAGGTTTCATTTGGATTTCGAAAGGTTTCGGTAAATTGATCGATAACTGAGTTATCGGTGAAAATGTGATTGCCCAAAAACCTTAAACTTGACCTACAATATAGGTATCAAACGAAAGGGGAAGGCCCCAGGTTTCAATTTAGCTTTGATATATTTCGATAAATTGATCGATAACTAAGTTATCGGTCAAAAGTAGATTGCCCGAAAACCTTAATATTACCCGGCAATATGGGTATCAAACGAAAGGGGATAGCTCCAGGTTTCATTTGGACTTCGATATATTTCGATAAATTTATCGATTACTAAGTTATCGGTGAAAATGTTATTGCACAAAAACCTTAAAATTGCATTACAATATGGGCATCAAACGAAAGGGGAAGGCCCCAGGTTTCATTTTTACTTCAATATATTTCGATAAATTGATGGATAACTGAGTCATCGGTCAAAATGCGATTGCCCGAAAACATCTATTTTACCCCACAATATGGGTATCAAACGAAAGGAGATAGCTCCAGGTTTCATTTGGACTTCGATATATTTCGATAAATTTATCGACAACTGAGTTATCGGTGATTGCCCAAAAAACTTAACATTACTCTATAATATGGGTATAAAACGAAAGGAGAAGGCAGCAGGTTTCATTTGAACTACGATAGGTTTCGATAAATTTATCGATAACTGAGTTATCGGTGAAAATGTGATTGCCTAAAAACCTTAAACTTGACCTACAATATGGATATCAAACGAAAGGGGAAGGCCGCAGGTTTCATTTGGACTTCGATAGGTTCCGGTAAATTGATCGATAACTGAGTTATCGGTGAAAATGTGACTGCCCAAAAACCTTAAACTTGCCCTACAATATTGTATCAAATCAACATTTGAAGTTGAATTCATCCTGGCACAATTTGTCAAAATTGAATTCACGTTACCAGCGAATACCTCAAAAGAACAAATTTTGAAAACCAGTTTTCAATATTCTTTTTCAAAATTTGGTAAATTCTTCAGTAGCAATAATCATACTAATATTATAAATGTGAATGTAGCGATGTTTGGTTGTCCAGACGTTTGCTTCTGTTACTCAATCACGTGAGAATGGCAAGACGGATTTTGATGAAGTTAGGAACGCATGCAGGTTATAGTCTGGAAGGAGTTATAGGCTATTTTTTTATTAATTTTGGGGGTTCGGACGCTTCTAGGGACCATTACTTTTTGATATTTTTTTCCCCCATACAATTCTGAGTATACTTGACCTATACTTATGATATTTCGCATATATGTACATTAGAGTGGACATTTTTTGTATGAAAAAAAAAAAAGTTTTTGAAAAGACTGTACCGGTGCCTCAAATTATTCATTTTTATGTAGAAAATAAATTCCCAAAGTCTCAGACAGATTACTGCAAGATAAGGCGTGGCGCATTCGCACTGAAGATACGGAAACCCGGGTTTTCAGCATGTTCTTATAAAATGTCGTATGTTTATAAGTGAAATTTTGCAGGTTTGGTACTTACTTATTGAAAAGTTGAAACTGTGAAGCTGAACGGACGTGTTTGTTTTTTGCTCCGTAGTTTTTTCGGCTCTTTTAAGTTATTTATCGCTATTGCTTAATTATTCGTACATAATTTGCTGCATTATAACAGTGACTTTTTGGATTTTTAATCCTAATCGCTTTGGCCTTCGGATGTTAAAATTAAGGCTTTCCGTTTTTTTCAAAAGGCAAGGCTCAAAACTCACAGCCAATAAATAATAATATTAATTGTACTGTTAATAGTAGTCTAAGTATTTATTTCCAAAACATTTCGGGCATGAGGACTAAAGCTAAAGATGTATTTTTAGCGACCTCTCGCTGTGATTATGATGTGTATGTCATTGTTGAGACTTGGCTAAATACCGACTTCTATGATTCTGAGTTTTTTGATCAAAACTTGTTTCACACCTATCGTAAAGACAGAGATCCTTTAAAAACGGGATGTATTAGAGGAGGTGGGGTGTTGATTGCGGTGAGAAATTCTTTGCTCTCTTCCATTATTCCTCTCGCCAATAGTGATTCTTTACTGGACCAACTATGTGTCTGTATTTCAGAATCATCTCGAGAGCTATTTATCTGCGTTTCATATATTCCACCGGGTTCCCTATACAGTGACCATGCCAATAACATCTTTGAAATATATGAAAACAATGTTGATAGCAATTTTTGTGTATTAGGCGATTTTAACCTAAATAAGGATGTTTGGTCAAATCTCCTAAATGATAATCTCTTAACTCCGACTAACGTGAATTGCGCTCATGAGATACTCTCTTTAGTGTCAATTTCATTCAGATAAATAATTTTGTGAACGCGCTTAATAATATTCTGGACTTAATCTTTGTTGATGAGAATCTAATTACCCATCTGACTGAGTGTAATTTTCCACTTTGTAGGTCGGATATGCATCACGTTCCATTATCATTGTCCATAGAGTTTTTGGAACTAGTTCCTATAAAAATCAAGGATCAGGTTGTTCGTTCCTTTAATTTTAAAGATGCAAACTTTGACCTTCTGAGCTCTGCCATATCCGAAACTGACTGGAAAAATAATTTCTCCGCGAAAAATGTAACTGAATGTTTCGATGTCTTCCTTCAAAAGCTGTTTGAAATATTCAGTAGTAATCTTTCTCTTATTCCGGTAAAAACACATAACTACCATGGTACAACACTAAGCTTAAAGCGCTAAAAAACAAAAGGAACAAATTTTTTAAATTATACAAAGCTACTAGTGATGTCTCTTTCAAGAATCAATATATATATTATATGAATCAGTTTAACGTACTCGATAAGTTCCTATATAATAAATATATCTCTCGCTTTGAGGATGAATTGAAATCGAATCCCAAATCTTTCTGGAATTTCGTTCGTTCGAAAAAAGGTTGTTCCAATATTCCGACATGTGTTAAACTTAATGGTGTCTGTTCTGAGAATCTGACAGATTCCGTAAATCTTTTCGCCGATTATTTTAAATCCAATTTTGTTGTTGATGTAGATAATACCTATAACACGTTCGGTATTGATGAACCTCAACCTTTAGACTTTGGGTCGTTATCTGTTTCGGAAACTGATATCCTAAACGGTATATCCTCCCTAAAATCCTCACTCAAAAGTGATATTGATGGATTGTCTTCTTTCGTATTTAAAAGGTGTAGTATTTCTCTTTGTGTGCCGTTGTGCCATATTTTTAACATTTCCTTATCCTCTGGAGTTTTTATTGATCGTTGGAAGTTGGCGTCAGTCACCCCAATCTTCAAGTCGGGCAATAAAAACGAAGTTAAAAACTACAGACCGATATCTAAATTGTCGACATGCTCCAAACTTTTTGAAAAAGTCGTCAGTGAGAAGCTATCTTTTGCTATCAAAAGAATTATTGATCCATGCCAGCATGGTTTCGTTCCAGGGCGATCAACCGTTACAAATCTGGCAGTTTTTTCTCAGTTCTGTATATCTGCGTTCAAAGACGGATGTCAAGTTGACACGATATATACAGATTTCTCTAAGGTATTTGACACAGTTTCGCACAAAATCCTTCTATGGAAACTTGAAAGTATTGGCTTCCATTCAGTTTTTCTGACATGGCTGAAATCATATTTGTCAAATAGAATTTCGTTTGTCGAAATTGAAAAGACCAAGCCTTATAACTTTTTAGCGACTTCGGGTGTCCCGCAAGGCAGTATTCTCGGTCCAATCTTGTTCATTCTTTTTATTAATGATATTGGTACATGTTTGAGACACTCTAATTATTTACTTTATGCAGATGACCTACAACTTTTTAGTAGGATCACTTGTATTTCGGATGCATTGCGTCTGCAGGATGATTTGAATGCAATTAATGCCTGAGCGTCTCGAAATAACTTACATCTCAACATTAGTAAATGCTGTCAAATAACATTTTCTAAGTCAGTGAACTTGGTTTCATCAACTTATGCCATTTAAAATTCACCTCTTGTTTCTGTTGAAGAGTTTCGTGATCTTGGCGTAATTTTTGACTCATCATTTACTTTCGCCAATCATGTGGATTTTCTTCTCCCGAAAGCTTATGCTAACTTGGCGTTTCTGCGACGATATGCGAAAGACTTTAAAGATCCTTATACCAGAAAATTTTTATATAATGCCTTAGTGCGTTCGAAATTAGAGTATGCATCAGTTATTTGGAATCCAATCTATCCCTCACACTCTCCAAGAATCGAAAGAGTCCAACATAAATTCATACGTTTCGATCTTTTACCTCTTAATTTTGACATTCCTCTGCCACTTTACGAGGCGAGGTGCATGCTTATCAATGTTCTGAGACTAGAAATCCGGCGCTCTGTTCAACATATAATGTTCATTTATGATCTTATTTCGGGTACCATTGATTGTGCTGATCTGCTTAGGCAGTTAACTTTCAATGTCCCTAAAAGAGCTCTTCGCGTTCATTCTTTCCTCCGGTTTGAAGTTCTGCGAACAAACTATTTACGCTTTGCCCCCCTTGTAAGAGGACTAGAGGAATTCAATCGGACTTCACGCAGTCTCGATCTTGATTTTGTTATGCCCAGATCTCTATTCAAGACACGCATTGAGTCTTTCCTCCGGCGCTCTGTTCAACATATAATGTTCATTTATGATCTTATTTCGGGTACCATTGATTGTGCTGATCTGCTTAGGCAGTTAACTTTCAATGTCCCTAAAAGAGCTCTTCGCGTTCATTCTTTCCTCCGGTTTGAAGTTCTGCGAACAAACTATTTACGCTTTGCCCCCCTTGTAAGAGGACTAGAGGAATTCAATCGGATTTCACGCAGTCTCGATCTTGATTTTGTTATGCCCAGATCTCTATTCAAGACACGCATTGAGTCTTTCTACCTAGCAAACTAAGTTAATTTCTTTTGTTAAATTAGTATTAAGTATTTTTGTAAATCTAGTCAGTAAGGTTTGTTACCATTGACTTAATAAAGAATGAATATGAATATGAATATGAATAAATGTGTGTTGTTTATATAAAATGTACTTACTTTTTCTATTTTCTTGTTGGAAAAAACAATTATAAATGAAACCCAATTAAAATTAAGCGCAAAGTTTTGATTTATTAGTACTTCCATATTTTTTTCTGTAATCTGTTACTATTTGCAAAATACATTGTTTTTCTTCCTCGTTTTTAGTTAAAACCGCATTATAATCTTCCATTAGTTTTACAAAACGTTCTGCGGTATCATTTACAACATGTAAGTTCTTAACAACATCTATTCCTATTTTAAATCCAGATTCATTTTGCCATTTCGATTGTTGAGACTTGGCTAAATACCGACTTCTATGATTCTGAGTTTTTTGATCAAAACTTGTTTCACACCTATCGTAAAGACAGAGATCCTTTAAAAACGGGATGTATTAGAGGAGGTGGGGTGTTGATTGCGGTGAGAAATTCTTTGCTCTCTTCCATTATTCCTCTCGCCAATAGTGATTCTTTACTGGACCAACTATGTGTATGTTTTTCAGAATCATCTCGAGAGCTATTTATCTGCGTTTCATATATTCCACCGGGTTCCCTATACAGTGACCATGCCAATAACATCTTTGAAATATATGAAAACAATGTTGATAGCAATTTTTGTGTATTAGGCGATTTTAACCTAAATAAGGTTGTTTGGTCAAATCTCCTAAATGATAATCTCTTAACTCCGACTAACGTGAATTGCGCTCATGAGATAGTTTTCTTAGATACTCTCTTTAGTGTCAATTTCATTCAGATAAATAATTTTGTGAACGCGCTTAATAATATTCTGGACTTAATCTTTGTTGATGAGAATCTAATTACCCATCTGACTGAGTGTAATTTTCCACTTTGTAGGTCGGATATGCATCACGTTCCATTATCATTGTCCATAGAGTTTTTGGAACTAGTTCCTATAAAAATCAAGGATCAGGTTGTTCGTTCCTTTAATTTTAAAGATGCAAACTTTGACCTTCTGAGCTCTGCCATATCCGAAACTGACTGGAAAAATAATTTCTCCGCGAAAAATGTAACTGAATGTTTCGATGTCTTCCTTCAAAAGCTGTTTGAAATATTCAGTAGTAATCTTTCTCTTATTCCGGTAAAAACACATAACTACCATGGTACAACACTAAGCTTAAAGCGCTAAAAAACAAAAGGAACAAATTTTTTAAATTATACAAAGCTACTAGTGATGTCTCTTTCAAGAATCAATATATATATTATATGAATCAGTTTAACGTACTCGATAAGTTCCTATATAATAAATATATCTCTCGCTTTGAGGATGAATTGAAATCGAATCCCAAATCTTTCTGGAATTTCGTTCGTTCGAAAAAAGGTTGTTCCAATATTCCGACATGTGTTAAACTTAATGGTGTCTGTTCTGAGAATCTGACAGATTCCGTAAATCTTTTCGCCGATTATTTTAAATCCAATTTTGTTGTTGATGTAGATAATACCTATAACACGTTCGGTATTGATGAACCTCAACCTTTAGACTTTGGGTCGTTATCTGTTTCGGAAACTGATATCCTAAACGGTATATCATCCCTAAAATCCTCACTCAAAAGTGATATTGATGGATTGTCTTCTTTCGTATTTAAAAGGTGTAGTATTTCTCTTTGTGTGCCGTTGTGCCATATTTTTAACATTTCCTTATCCTCTGGAGTTTTTATCGATCGTTGGAAGTTGGCGTCAGTCACCCCAATCTTCAAGTCGGGCAATAAAAACGAAGTTAAAAACTACAGACCGATATCTAAATTGTCGACATGCTCCAAACTTTTTGAAAAAGTCGTCAGTGAGAAGCTATCTTTTGCTATCAAAAGAATTATTGATCCATGCCAGCATGGTTTCGTTCCAGGGCGATCAACCGTTACAAATCTGGCAGTTTTTTCTCAGTTCTGTATATCTGCGTTCAAAGACGGATGTCAAGTTGACACGATATATACAGATTTCTCTAAGGCATTTGACACAGTTTCGCACAAAATCCTTCTATGGAAACTTGAAAGTATTGGCTTCCATTCAGTTTTTCTGACATGGCTGAAATCATATTTGTCAAATAGAATTTCGTTTGTCGAAATTGAAAAGACCAAGTCTTATAACTTTTTAGCGACTTCGGGTGTCCCGCAAGGCAGTATTCTCGGTCCAATCTTGTTCATTCTTTTTATTAATGATATTGGTACATGTTTGAGACACTCTAATTATTTACTTTATGCAGATGACCTACAACTTTTTAGTAGGATCACTTGTATTTCGGATGCATTGCGTCTGCAGGATGATTTGAATGCAATTAATGCCTGAGCGTCTCGAAATAACTTACATCTCAACATTAGTAAATGCTGTCAAATAACATTTTCTAAGTCAGTGAACTTGGTTTCATCAACTTATGCGATTTCAAATTCAGCTCTTGTTTCTGTTGAAGAGTTTCGTGATCTTGGCGTAATTTTTGACTCATCATTTACTTTCGCCAATCATGTGGATTTTCTTCTCCCGAAAGCTTATGCTAACTTGGCGTTTCTGCGACGATATGCGAAAGACTTTAAAGATCCTTATACCAGAAAAATTTTATATAATGGCTTAGTGCGTTCGAAATTAGAGTATGCATCAGTTATTTGGAATCCAATCTATCCCTCACACTCTCCAAGAATCGAAAGAGTCCAACATAAATTCATACGTTTAGATCTTTTACCTCTTAATTTTGACATTCCTCTGCCACTTTACGAGGCGAGGTGCATGCTTATCAATGTTCTGCCACTAGAAATCCGGCGCTCTGTTCAACATATAATGTTCATTTATGATCTTATTTCGGGTACCATTGATTGTGCTGATCTGCTTAGGCAGTTAACTTTCAATGTCCCTAAAAGAGCTCTTCGCGTTCATTCTTTCTTCCGGTTTGAAATTCTGCGAACAAACTATCTACGCTTTGCCCCCCTTGTAAGAGGACTAGAGGAATTCAATCGGATTTCACGCAGTCTCGATCTTGATTTTGTTATGCCCAGATCTCTATTCAAGACACGCATTGAGTCTTTCTACCTAGCAAACTAAGTTAATTTCTTTTGTTAAATTAGTATTAAGTATTTTTGTAAATCTAGTCAGTAAGGTTTGTTACCATTGACTTAATAAAGAATGAATATGAATATGAATATGAATAAATGTGTGTTGTTTATATAAAATGTACTTACTTTTTCTATTTTCTTGTTGGAAAAAACAATTATAAATGAAACCCAATTAAAATTAAGCGCAAAGTTTTGATTTATTAGTACTTCCATATTTTTTTCTGTAATCTGTTACTATTTGCAAAATACATTGTTTTTCTTCCTCGTTTTTAGTTAAAACCGCATTATAATCTTCCATTAGTTTTACAAAACGTTCTGCGGTATCATTTACAACATGTAAGTTCTTAACAACATCTATTCCTATTTTAAATCCAGATTCATTTTGCCATTTCGATGGGTCAATACTGAGAAAATCAGTGGGAATAGAAAATCTTTCAAAAAACGATAATGTTTTTTCGTTGACAAAATCTGAAATACGTTTTCTTTTTAATTCATGCATTTCAATAGTCAGGCGTTTACTTTCATTATTGTGTTCGTCTTTGAGTTTTATTTCTCTTTTCTTCAAAGTCTATATCTGCATCAAAAAATGAGAGAGCTACTGCTTCTGGTGCCAGGTACCATAAGTGTCTAGAAAACTTTTCCGCTACTTTCTTACTTAATATTTCATTTAATTCATTGAATTGTGTTATATTTTTAGCAAAGTTCAGATCGTTAAGTGGTGCTTTAGCCGCGATTGGTGCTACAATCCAAGGTCTTAAGTAAATTTTCAAAATAAACAAACTAATTTCTCGCATAGCATTGGCCTCAACCGAGGACATTGAAAATTGTTCCCGGAATAGAAAAATTTTAAGCGTATATATCGCCTTAGCCATCCATCGGGCATGATGTAACGCTCCTGGTGACTTAAATTTCATTGGGGTTCTTCCCTGGCCAAGAAAGATAAGAACTAGTTCCAATAACTCATTGTAATCTGCTCTGGGATGTTGTTTAGCAATATAGCTACGCGCAAACTGGGCTATCTCGTCTTGTTCAGCAAGGCTTAATAAAGACTTTAGACGTATATCCTTTATTCCACATTCGAATTTCTTGTGATTTAACTTAGGCCAAGATGCTCTAAAGCGCTGAAAAATTGACAGCGTCGGACCACTTGATTTCGATCTAAATTTCTCAAATGCACTTCTTAACAAAACCTCATAAATGTGATGACGACATGGAAAGTATAACATTTCCCTCTTGAAGTGTTGTTCTAACAAAATGCAAGAACCTTGCAATCGACCTGTGTTTGTAGCAGTCGTATCAAAACACAAAGCTTGTACCTAATTAAAAAAACATTGTATGTAATAGGCTGGGCCAAATAAAAAATATTTCTCTTCCTTTTGGTATAACGAAAATATTGTTCAGGACAACGAAAAAGTACTGTGAAAATGTCAGCTTTTTATTTTAATGTTAAGAGCTGCCTCATCGCGATTTGACAATTTGCAATTTCTACAGGCTATCCTTCTCGTTGTCCTGAACATTTCTTTCGCTATGTTCAAAAAGGAAAATATGTAATAAACGTTTTAAGTCTTGAGAATTATTTTTGAAAATACCTTTTCTGTCAGATCCCATTCCTCTAAGAGTTGGATTATGGCATCTGCCTGTTCTTTTCCAGTACCAGCTGTGAGGACAGTTATTCCAAGAAGATGCTCAATTCCACTTGATGTGATCACTACGGGTAATCTGTCAACTTTTTCCTTTCCTGTGAGAGATGGTAAAATTTTTCCATCCCAATGTACAGTAACATGCTTTATATTTTGATTGAGAAAATCCTGCTTTAATTTTTCAGCAGCTTCCGAGCGAAATTTCTTACGGCAATTCCGAATTGATGTCTTACTAATCACCAATGTACTGACATCATGGTTTAAAGCTTCAGCTATTATAACTCGTACTGAGTCCCTATCGCTAACCTTACATTTATCTAAAGTAGCAACAAGCTTTGGGGTAATAAAATGTGTTAATGCTCGTTTTCGCGTTGTTCGTATAATATTACATTCAGCAATTGGTTCAACCTCTTCATCGTTGTCAGAAGCGTTCACATCACTAAAATCTTCTGCATTATCACGCGAGTACACTGCTGCTGAAAATCCCCCCTGTTCTTCGTTGTGCCTTTCTTTCCTTCTCAACTCTTTTTCAACGCGCACAAGCTTCCGCTTTTCTTTTTGAAGTAATGACCCATCAAAACCTAACATACAACCTTGTCTACCTTCCTTTCGTTGGCTCAGTAAAAACTTTTTATCTTCTTCGATTTTAATTAAATCTAACGCATTTCCGTGTGCTATGTCAAAGAGGTTATTCATGTTGCTAAGAAACTCTTCCTCTCGCTTTTATTGAAGTGGTGTGCGCCGTTTACAAGATTTTTTAAGACTTTTCCACTGGTGATATAACCCTTCAACTTTTTGAACACTTCTATCAAGTTGACGAGGTGGAATACGCGCTTTGTTCCAAAAAATTTCCGCCTCTTGAACAACCAGATACGCACTTGAACGAAGATCGAGCTTCACCTTACGCATGTTAAAAAACAGCACTTTTAAAATTTGACCATTTGAGGGTAACTTGCATCCTATGATTTGGCTTTCATCATATTCTATTAAATATATCTTTTCACTTGCTCTTGTGTTCATTTTGCAAATATTACTTTTCGACAAATTGGCGTGCACTCCCTCAACACTCTTTTTTAATAGTCAACATTTATCCCTTCATTACTCGCTGTTCGCACACGAAAAGTTTTCTCGCTTACTATAGGCAAGTTCTCGTTTGAAGTTGCGAGCCTTATTGACATACGGAAAATCAGTTTATGGAACAATTTGACGAATGGGTCGATCTGGTAACGCGATACATGTTTTTATATGTATTTTGGCGTGCTGAGTCCGAACCGCTATCAGAATTTACCTGACGGATCATGGTTCCTCAAAAATTGCATTTTAAGCGAAAAATTCCGATTTTGGCGTTTTTAATGAGAATGCGCCACGACTTAAACTGAAGCTATCTGGCTCAAACTTTGCAAATCGATCATCTATATCAAAAGGAACAATTTGAGGCACCGGTACAGTCTGTCTGCGAAAAACAATTTTTTATGTCCACTCTAATGTACATAGGTAAGGAAGGCCCCAGGTTTCATTTGGACTTCGATGTATTTCGATAAATTTATCGACAACTGAGTTATTGGTCAAAATGCGATTGCAGAAAAACCTTAATATTACCCTACAATATTGTATCAAATCAACATTTGAATTTGCATTCATCCTGGCACAATTTGTCAAAATTGAATTCTTGAAAGGCCCCCTAACGTTACCAACGAATACCTCAAAAGAACATTTTAGAAAACCGGGTTTCAATACTCTTTTTTCAAAATTTTCAAAATATTCAAATTTGGTAAATTCTTCAGTAGGCAATAATCCTACTAATATTATAAATGTGAATGTAGCGATGTTTGGATGTTTGGATGTCCAGACGTTTGCTTTTGTTCCCTAAAAACGTGAGAATGGCTAGACGGATTTTGTTGAGATTTGGCACGCCTACAGGTTATAGTCTGGAAGGAGCTATAGGCTATTTTTTTTTTAATTTTGGGGGTTCCGACCCTGCTAGGGACCGTTTCTTTTCGAAATTTTTTTTACTCCATATAACTCTAAGTATATTGAACCTATACTTATGACATTGCGCATATATGTATAGAAAGATCGTACAATATGAGCATCAAACGAAAGGGGAAGGCCCCAGGTTTCATTTTAGCTTCGATATATTTCGATAAATTGATCGATGACTAAGTTATCGGTCAAAATTCGATTGCCCGAAAACCTTAATATTACCCTGCAATATGGGTATCAAACGAAAGGGGATAGCTCCAGGCTTCATTTGGACTTCGATAGGTTTCGATAAATGTATCGATAACTGAGTTATCGGTGAAAATGTTATTGCACAAAAACCTTAAAATTGCCCTACAATATGGGTATCAAACGAAAGGGGAAGGTCCCATGTTTCATTTGTACTTCATTATATTTCGATAAATTGATGGATAACTGAGTCATCGGTCAAAATGCGATTGCCCGAAAACCTCTATTTTACCCTACAATATGGGTATCAAACGAAAGGAAATAGCTCCAGGTTTCATTTGGACTTCGATATATTTCGATAAATTTATCGATAACTGGATTATCGGTGATTGCCCAAAAAACTTAACATTACTCGATAAATTGATCGATAACTGAGTTATCGGTGAAAATGTGATTGCCCAAAAACCTTAAACTTGGCCTACAATATGGGTATCAAACGAAAGGGGAAGGCCGCAGGTTTCATTTGGACTTCGATAGGTTTCGGTAAATTGATCGATAACTGAGTTATCGGTGAAAATGTGATTGCCCAAAAACCTTAAACTTGACCTACAATATGGGTATCAAACGAAACCGGAAGGCCCCAGGTTTCAATTTGGCTTTGATATATTTCGATAAATTGATCGATAACTAAGTTATCGGTCAAAATTCGATTGACCGAAAACCTTAATATTACCCGGCAATATGGATATCAAACGAAAGGGGATAGCTCCAGGTTTCATTTGGGCTTCGATATATTTCGATAAATTTATCGATTAATAAGTTATCGGTGAAAATGTTATTGCAGAAAAACCTTAAAATTGCCCTACAAGATGGGCATCAAACGAAAGGGGAAGCCCCAGGTTTCATTTGTACTTCAATATATTTCGATAAATTGATGGATAACTGAGTCATCGGTCAAAATGCGATTGCCCGAAAACCTCTATTTTACCCTACAATATGGGTATCAAACGAAAGGAGATAGCTCCAGGTTTCATTTGGACTTCGATATATTTCGATAAATTTATCGATAACTGAGTTATCGGTGATTGCCCAAAAACTTAACATTACTCTATAATATGGGTATAAAACGAAAGGAGAAGGTTTATATTGGAACGATTTTCCGTCATCCCTTGTCAATTTTTGTTTGTTTACAAACCGGTTTCGGCGATCCGCCATCTTCAGTGTAAGTTTTCGTTCTCCGGTGAAAATGTGATTGCCCAAAAACCTTAAACTTGCCCTACAATATTGTATCAAATCAACATTTGAAGTTGAATTCATCCTGGCACAATTTGTCAAAATTGAATTCTTGAAAGGCCCCCTAACGTTACCAGCGAATACCTCAAGAGAACATTTTTGAAAGCCAGTTTTCAATATTCTTTTTCAAAATTTGGTAAATTCTTCAGTAGCAATAATCATACTAATATTATAAATGTGAATGTAGCGATGTTTGGTTGTCCAGACGTTTGCTTCTGTTACTCAATCACGTGAGAATGGCAAGACGGATTTTGATGAAGTTAGGAAAGCATGCAGGTTATAGTCTGGAAGGAGTTATAGGCTATTTTTTTTATTAATTTTGGGGGTCGGGACGCTTCTAGGGACCATTACTTTTTGATATTTTTTTCCCCCATACAATTCTGAGTATATTTACTTGACCTATACTTATGATATTTCGCATATATGTACAAAGGTAAGGAAGGCCCCAGGTTTCATTTGGACTTCGATATATTTCGATAAATTTATCGACAACTGAGTTATTGGTCAAAATGCGATTGCAGAAAAACCTTAATATTACCCTACAATATTGTATCAAATCAACATTTGAATTTGCATTCATCCTGGCACAATTTGTCAAAATTGAATTCTTGAAAGGCCCCCTAACCATACCAACGAATACCGCAAAAGAAAATTTTTGAAAACCGGGTTTCAATACTCTTTTTTCAAAATATTCAAATTTGGTAAATTCTTCAGTAGGCAATAATCCTACTAATATTATAAATGTGAATGTAGCGATGTTTGGATGTTTGTATGTTTGGATGTTTGGATGTTTGGATGTCCAGACGTTTGCTTTTGTTCCCTAAAAACGTGAGAATGGCTAGACGGATTTTGTTGAAATTTGGCACGCCTACAGGTTATAGTCTGGAAGGAGCTATAGGCTATTTTTTTTTTAATTTTGTGGGTTTCGACCCTGCTAGGGACCGTTTCTTTTCGAAATTTTTTTTATCCCATATAACTCTAAGTATATTGAACCTATACTTATGATATTTCGCATATAGGTATAGAAAGATTGTACAATATGGGTATCAAACGAAAGGGGAAGGCCCCAGGTTTCATTTTAGCTTCGATATATTTTGATAAATTGATCGATAACTAAGTTATCGGTCAAAATTCGATTGCCCGAAAACCTTAATATTACCCTGCAATATGGGTATCAAACGAAAGGGGATAGCTCCAGGCTTCATTTGGACATCGATAGGTTTCGATAAATGTATCGATAACTGAGTTATCGGTGAAAATGTTATTGCACAAAAACCTTAAAATTGCCCTACAATATGGGTATCAAACGAAAGGGGAAGGCCCCATGTTTCATTTGTACTTCAATATATTTCGGCAAATTGATCGATAACTGAGTCATCGGTCAAAATGCGATTGCCCGAAAACCTCTATATTACCCTACAATATGGGTATCAAACGAAAGGAGATAGCTCCAGGTTTCATTTGGACTTCGATATATTTCGATAAGTTTATCGATAACTGAGTCATCGGTCAAAATGCGATTGCCCGAAAACCTCTATTTTACCCTACAATATGGGTATCAAACGAAAGGAGATAGCTCCAGGTTTCATTTGGACTTCGATATATTTCGATAAATTTATCGATAACTGAGCTATCGGTGATTGCCCAAAAAACTTAACATTACTTTAAAACTTAAACTCTTTACCTTTTTGATATCTGTTTTTTAATATTTATATTGTAAATTAAATCTAAGTTGTTGTCTTAGTTTTATTTTATTATTATATTTATTTTTTTGGCATAATATTTTTTATTTTTAATATGACTATAATACTATTCAGTGCTGTTATATAAGATTAAAGCTTTGTACTGAATTATAAGCATACAAATAAACAAATAAATAAATAAATAAATAAATAATATGGGTATAAAACGAAAGGAGAAGGCAGCAGGTTTCATTTGGACTACGATAGGTTTCGATAACTTGATCGATAACTGAGTTATCGGTGAAAATGTGATTGCCCAAAAACCTTAAACTAGACCTACAATATGGGTATCAAACGAAAGGGGAAGGCCCCAGGTTTCAATTTAGCTTTGATATATTTCGATAAATTGATCGATAACTAAGTTATCGGTCAAAATTCGATTGCCCGAAAACCTCTATTTTACCCTACATGATGGGTATCAAACGAAAGGAGATAGCTCCAGGTTTCATTTGGACTTCGATAAATTTCGATAAATTTATCGATAACTGAGTTATCGGTGATTGCCCAAAAAACTTAACATTACTCTATAATATGGGTATAAAACGAAAGGAGAAGGCAGCAGGTTTCATTTGGACTACGATAGGTTTCGATAAATTGATCGATAACTGAGTTATCGGTGAAAATGTGATTGCCCAAAAACCTTAAACTATACCTACAATATGGGTATCAAACGAAAGGGGAAGGCCCCAGGTTTCAATTTAGCTTTGATATATTTCAATAAATTGATCGATAACTAAGTTATCGGTCAAAATTCGATTGCCCGAAAACCTTAATATTACCCGGCAATATGGATATCAAACGAAAGGGGATAGCTCCAGGTTTCAGTTGGACTTCAATATATTTCGATAAATTTATCGATAACTGAGTTATCGGTGATTGCCCAAAAACTTAACATTACTCTATAATATGGGTATAAAACGAAAGGAGAAGGCAGCAGGTTTCATTTGGACTACGATAGGTTTCGATAAATTGATCGATAACTGAGTTATCGGTGAAAATGTGATTGCCCAAAAACCTTAAACTTGACCTACAATATAGGTATCAAACGAAAGGAGAAGGCCCCAGGTTTCATTTGCACTTCGACATATTTTGAAAAATTTATCTATAACTTATCGGTAAAAATGCGATTTCAGAAAAACCTTAATATTACCCTACAATATTGTATCAAATCAACATTTGAAGTTGAATTCATCCTGGCACAATTTGTCAAAATTGAATTCTTGAGTAGGAAGAAGATGATCAACATTGTTTGCCGTTTTTAGACCTGAAATGCACGAGAGTTAGCAACAAATTAGACTTTGCGGTTTATCGCAAACCCACCTCAACCGATCGTTTAATCACATTTGATTCTCTCTGCCCATATCAACAAAAAATTGCATCATTCCATTCGCTTGTTTACCGCCTTGTCAGTTTGCCTCTGTCCATCTCCAACTATAAAATTGAATATGAGAAAATCCTACACCTGGCATATTTAAATGGGTTCGAGAAAAAACGAATCGACAAACTCATAAAAAGACACTCAAATTCAAATTATAAAAATAATCTGACGACCCTTTTCACACAGAATAAAGAAATTAAAACAAACACCTTAATACGCATCCCGTTCACATACCTCCCGCAAATCACAAATACTCTTGCAAATTTTTTTGAGAAAAACAATATGAAAATTGTCTACACTAACAACAACAAATTAAAAAATATTCTCGGCTCCACCAAAGACAGTACACCCACGTTGGAGCGAAGCGGCATTTACGAAATCAGCTGCTCATCTTGCGATGCAAAATACATAGGCCAAACACGAAGACAAATTTCTGTTCGCTTTAAAGAGCATGAAAAGCATTGCAACAACGAAGAAGTGCATAGATCCGCAGTAGCAGCGCATATGCACAAGACTGACGATAGTTCAATACAACACAGCATTGGCACCGTAGCAGAGAACTTGCGCTTAGTTAAAGCTGTTCACAACAACAAAAAATTAGATGCTTTTGAATCCCTTTATATATTTAAAACTAAGAATGCCATGAATTTTGACAACGGGAATATAAATTCTCCTCTCTTTTCTTTGATTTAAAAATTTTGTTGTAATGACCAAATGTTATTGTTTATACCTCTTTGTTTATTTACTAAAACCTTTTTGTTTAGTAGCGCGTCGCTGATGATGGACAGCAAGTCTGCCCGAAATGCATACGGTTGTGTAAAATAAAATATATATGTTTTATGTCACCAAACATTAAGGTGTTTTATTTTCACAAAAAATTTTTTGTAGTCCATAAAGGAACTTTTTGTTTAAAAACAAAGGTTCGTCTATTTGACAAAATAATATTGTCTATATAGTGTATGAAGTCATGCAATCCAAGCAACAATTGAACCGTTACACTCGTTTACTGAACAAGAGGGAGAAAATAAAAGCCGATATTTTCTTTTTGAAACAGTGCAAATCATTTAAAGTAATACCCAAATTCGCGAATATAAAATGCAGTATTTCAAACTCCCGTACAAATCGTGTTCTACCCAAAGCCAAACAGAACTGGATCACATATGAAATCAAATTCCAGTATAGCCGTCTCGACTCAACGCAACTTGAATTATACAGTCTTCATCTTGAGTTGACAAAATCAATGGACAATGTCTCATACGCCGTTTTTATGAACACCCAACAAAAAATTTTTGAACAATGTCACATCATTTTTATCGAAAAACGCAATATACAAAACAGGAAATTAAAGAGACTCATTGAAGAACAACACAGTCAACATTCACAAGTAAAACACACAATCCACCCAGTAGAAAACCTTGTCATGAATCTATCCACTGCCAATTTCAATGAACAAGAGTTAAACTTATTAAACAGAGGCCTGAATTTCACCCCCGATACAAACTTTACAAAAATCGAAGAATCTGTCGTAGACATCGAATCGGCTATTCAATTCAAGCCTGCCCACACACAGAACACAATACGTGAAGCGGCAATGAAATTGATCAAAAATGCTAAACACAATCGCAAAAAATCCCATTCCCCTTAAGTAGTAAATACCCTTAAGGACTTGAAAGCGAAAGACGTTTACTATATGAAGTCCGATAAAGGGAACAAAGTTGTCATTATGGATAAACAGGATTATGACAACCGAATGCGCCTCTCTATTGAAGAAGATGGTTTTAAACGTTTAAAAAGATCCCCGCTTAACCGCATGGTTACCGACGCCAAATAGCAATAGATCATCTCCAACAACACCTGGATAATAAACAAGTGAACGCAGATAAAATTAAAGTTTTGATTAATGCAGCGAAGATTTGCATGTCTCACAATTGTTTTACTTTTCGAAATGAATTTTATTCCAATGACTTTGGCACAAGCATGGGTAATCCTCTTTCACCATTAATTGCAGAGGCGTTCATGGCTAAATTCGAAAAGGATCTTGAAACTGAAGGCGTCTTACCAAGAGTTTGGATGAGATACGTAAATGATGTTTTCTGCATAATAAAAAAAGACCAGCTCCAACACACACTAAACACAATAAACAGTAAATACGACAGCATTAAGTTCACGTTCGAAATAGAAGATGATCAACATTCTTTGCCGTTTTTAGACCTGAAATGCACAAGAGTTAGCAACAAATTAGACTTTGCGGTTTATCGCAAACCCACCTCAACCGATGGTTTAATCACGTTTGATTCTCTCTGGGTATCAACAAAAAATTGCATCATTCCATTCGCTTGTTTACCGCCTTGTCAGTTTGCCTCTGTCCATCTCCAACTATAAAATTGAATATGAGAAAATCCTACACCTGGCATATTTAAATGGGTTCGAGAAAAAACTAATCGACAAACTCATAAAAAGACACTCAAATTCAAATTATAAAAATAATCTGACGACCCTTTTCACACAGAATAAAGAAATTAAAACAAACACCTTAATACGCATCCCCTTCACATACCTCCCGCAAATCACAAATAGTCTTGCAAATTGTTTTGATAAAAACAATATGAAAATTGGCTCCACTAACAACAACAAATTAAAAAATATTCTCGGCTCCACCAAAGACAGTACACCCACGTTGGAGTGAAGCGGCATTTACGAAATCAGCTGCTCATCTTGCGATGCAAAATACATAGGCCAAACACGAAGACAAATTTCTGTTCGCTTTAAAGAGCATGAAAAGCATTGCAACAACGAAGAAGTGCATAGATCCGTAGTAGCAGCGCATATGCACAAGACTGACGATAGTCCAATACAACACAGCATTGGCACCGTAGCAGAGAACTTGCGCTTAGTTAAAGCTGTTCACAACAACAAAAAATTAGATGCTTTTGAATCCCTTTATATATTTAAAACTAAGAATGCCATGAATTCTGACAACGGGAATATAAATTCTCCTCTTTTTTCTTTGATTTAAAAATTTTGTTGTAATGACCAAATGTTATTGTTTATACCTCTTTGTTTATTTACTAAAACCTTTTTGTTTAGTAGCGCGTCGCTGATGATGGACAGCAAGTCTGCCCGAAACAGGCCCGTGCGCACGGGGGGGTTTTGGGGGTTAAAACCCCCCCATGGGCAAATCTAAGTTGCAATGATTTTGCAAAAATTTTCAAAATACAGTTCATAAATCTTGTATTGAATCTTGACTAATACTTTTTGACAAAATTAGTTAAAATAATTTTACGGCAGAAGAAATTGGTGAAAGTTGGAAAGAAGAAGGTTGGCCAATACATAAGTCCGGCACTTTGAATTGCACTTGGAGCTTTCCGAAATTACAAAGTTGTGTAGCGTATGGATTTTTTTTTTTAATTTTACTGATGAAAACAGTGAGCAGTTTCAATTAACAGAGCGAATGAACTGCAAGGCACAATTATATGAAAGATTTCGAGTGTTTTCTGACCCTTTTTGTTGTAGGCGTGAAGAGAATTGTGAGAAAATGAACGTTGGAGAGCAGATGAGCGACACCGTTCAATTATTTGAATGTTTTCAAACATTTTCTGAGGTTTTTTTTTATTTTACCTAACAGAAGATAAAGATCGCATTTTTCATGGACGTTTATCAATAGTCTGTGGAAAATAAACATAGCATATTTCATATTTTCCGAATAGTGTCAATAAAACTTCATAAACCTTAATTTTTATTATTTATAATAATAATAATAATAATAATTCCCAACGGATTATCCACCATATCCCGCCCGACCGGCTCGAGGGGCGCATCCGCAATACGCGCGGATTGTTCTTTCGTGCCGAGTCTTTGAAAGGCTTTAGTTTGTTAATCGTCGAGATCTAAAATTGCTCAGCTACAGAGCATTAAAATTTTCGAAAATTATATTACTGTAGAAATATCATTTATAAAAAACAAGAACAGAATCGGGCCAAGATGGCTTTCTTGAGGAACTCCTGAGGAGACATAAATAACTTCGGATTCACAATTTTTAAACACTACTTTTTGTGCTCTGTCGCTAAGGTAAGAAGAGATCTTGCGATTGAGACCCGGCTGGAAACCCAACTGATCCAGTTTATGAATACTCGTAAGTAACGAGTGACACACTTTATCGAAAGCTTTGCTGAAATCAAAGTAAATTCAAGTCAGTTTGTAACGGTGGACTTTCCCTTACAGAACCCGTGTTGACAGTCGGAAATCAAGGTAGAGATAGGATTCGTAAGCTGATTGGTAACAATAGCTTCACACACTCTTGGGATGGCAGAAAGCTTTGCTATGCCATCATAGTTCTCTATAGAAGCCTTGCTTCCGCTTTTATGAAGCGGTAGAAGAAACGACTCTTGCTTTTGGAATAACACCACACTTTAGTGACGGATTGAACAAATTAGTAAGGGGTTGGTAAATATTGTTAGCACACTTCTTCAAGAAGCATGTAGGAATCCTATCAGGACCGCATTTAAAAGATTCCTTCAAGGTTTTCAGATAAATAAGAACATCATTGGCGCATATAGTTGAACAATTAATTAAATTGTTCTCATGTAGCTCATAGGGATAATTTAGAAAGTCAGAATTGGTGACGGCAGAATAGTTAGATATGAAAAATTGCGCAAAGAAATTATGACCCAAAAGAAATAAAAAACGACCCCAAATAAGCTTCAAAAAAACACCAATAAAAGGCTCCGAAAAGAGTTCAAAAACCCTCTGAATGTATGAAAAAGAAAAGCACCAAGGCGTCTGAAAAGGCTCTAAAAACCCTCAGAATGGAGGAATAAAAGGCCCAGAAAAAGGTTCAGAAAAGCACCAATAAAAGGCTCCGCAGTTCATTTAAAAATAGTCAAAAAACGCTTCAAATTTATCGAAATCGGACTCATTTCGGACTCTTTTTATGACTCCGTTGGAAAGGAGTTTTTTTGTAATTTTTAGTTAGCTGGGATATGCCATCATCATATCACCAATTCTCTATCAAATACAGAAAAATGTGTACAACCAAAAAAATTATCTTGGGTATAGTTTTAGGTATCAGAGTATGCAGTCTCAGAAAAGTTAAAGAACATTTAAATTTATGATGTATGGGTCTAGGTATCTGTTTCAGCAAATATGTTTTTCTTAGTGAAAAATGTATGCGATTGCAAATCTAAATTAAACCCCCCCCCCCCCCCCAAGGCCAATTCCTGCGCACGGCCCCGGCCCGAAATGCATACGGTTGTGTAAAATAAAATATATATGTTTTATGTCACCAAACATTAAGGTGTTTTATATTCACAAAAAATTTTTTGTAGTCCATAAAGGAACTTTTTGTTTAAAAACTTTTGAATAATAACTAAGTTGTCGATAAATTTATCGAAATATATCGAAGTCCAAATGAAACCTGGGGCCATCCTATACCTATATGCGAAATATCATAAGTATAGGCCAAGTAAACTCAGAATTGTATGAGGGAAAAAAATATCAAAAAGTAATGGTCCCTAGAAGCGTCCGAACCCCCAAAATTAATAAAAAAAAATAGCCTATAACTCCTTCCAGACTATAACCTGTATGCGTTCCAAACTTCATCAAAATCCGTCTTGCCATTCTCACGTGATTGAGCAACAGCAAACGTCTGGGCATCCAAACATCGCTATATTCACATTTATAATATTAGTATGATTATTGCCTACTGAAGAATTTACCAGATTCGAATATTTTGAGAATTTGAAAAAGAATATTGAAAACTGGTTTTCAAAAATGCTCTTTTGAGGTATTCGTTGGTAACGTTAGGGGGCCTTTCAAGAATTCAATTTTGACTAATTGTGCCAATTAAGGTTTTTCTGCAATCGCATTTTTACCGATAACTCAGTTATAGATAAATTTATCGAAAAATGTCGGAGTACAAATGAAACCTGGGGCCTTCCCTTTTCGTTTGATACCCTAATTGTAGGCAAGTTTTTGGGCAATCACATTTTCACCGATAACTCATCATCGATAAATTTATCGAAACCTATCGAAGTCCAAATGAAACCTGCGGCCTTCTCCTTTCGTTTTATACACATATTATAGGGAAATGTTAAGTTTTCTGGACAACCACCGATAACTCAGTTATCGATATATTTATAGAAATATATCGAAGTCCAAATGAAACCTGGAGCTATCGCCTTTCGTTTGATACCCATATTGTACGATCTTTCTATACCTATATGCGAACCTATACCTATATGGAACAAAAAAAGTTCGAAAAGTAACGGTCTATAGCAGGGTCGGAGCCTCCAAAATTTAAAAAAAAAAATAGCCTATAGCTCCTTCCAGACTACAAACTGTAGGCGTGCCAAATTTCAACAAAATCCGTCTAGCCATTCTCACGTGATTGAGTAACAAAAGCAAAGGTCTCGACATCCAAACATCGCTACATACACATTTATAATATTAGTAGGATTATTGCCTACTGAAGAATTTAACAAATTCGAATATTTTGAAAATTTTAAAAAAAGAGTATTGAAAACCGGTTTTAAAAAATTTTCTTTTGAGGTATTCGTTGGTAACGTTAGGGGGCCTTTCAAAAATTCAATTTTGACAAATTGTGCCAGGATGAATGCAAATTCAAATGTTGATTTGATACCATATTGTAGGGTAATATTAATATTTCGTTTGATACCCATATTATAGGGTAATGATAAATTTTTTGGGCAATCACCGATAACTCAGTTATCGATAAATTTATCGAAATATATCGACGTCCAAATGAAACCTGGAGCTATCCCCTTTCGCTTGATACCCATATTGTAGGGCAATTTTAAGGTTTTCGGGCAATCGAATTTTGACCAATAACTCAGTCATCGATAAATTTATGGAAACCTGTCGAAGTCCAAATGAAACCTGGGGCCGTCCCCTTTCGTTTTATACGCATATTGTAGGGTAATATTAAGGTTTTCGGGCAATCGAATTTTGACCGATAACTTAGTTATCGATCAATTTATCGAAATATATCGAAGCCAAAATGAAACCTGGGGTCATCCCCTTTCGTTGTATACCCATATTATAGGGTAATGTTAAATTTTTTGGGCAATCACCGATAACTCAGTTATCGATAAATTTATCGAAATATATCGAAGTCCGAATGAAACCTGGGGCCATCCCCTTTCGTTTTATACGCATATTGTAGGGTAATATTAAGGTTTTCGGGCAATCGGAAATATATCGAAGCCAAAATGAAACCTGGAGCTATCCCCTTTCGCTTGATACCCATATTGTAGGGCAATTTTAAGGTTTTCGGGCAATCGAATTTTGACCAATAACTCAGTCATCGATAAATTTATGGAAACCTGTCGAAGTACAAATGAAACCTGGGGCCTTCCCTTTTCGTTTGATACCCATATTGTAGGGCACGTTTTTGGGCAATCACATTTTCACCGATAACTCATCATCGATAAAACTTCATCAAAATCCGTCTCCAATCCAAACTTCATCAAAATCCGTCTTGCCATTCTCACGTGATTGAGCAACAGAAGCAAACGTCTGGGCATCCAAACATCGCTATATTGACATTTATAATATTAGTATGATTATTGCCTACTGAAGAATTTACCAGATTCGAATATTTTGAAAATTTGAAAAAGAATATTGAAAACTGGTTTTCAAAAATGCTCTTTCGAGGTATTCGTTGGTAACCTTAGGGGGCCTTTCAAGAATTCAATTTTGACTAATTGTGCCAATTAAGGTTTTTCTGCAATCGCATTTTTACCGATAACTCAGTTATAGATAAATTTATCGAAAAATGTCGGAGTACAAATTTATCGAAAAATGTCGAAGTACAAATGAAACCTGGGGCCTTCCCTTTCGTTTGATACCCATATTGTAGGGCACGTTTTTGGGCAATCACATTTTCACAGATAACTGATCATCGATAAATTTATCGAAACCTATCGAAGTCCAAATGAAACCTGCGGCCTTTTCCTTTCGTTTTATACACATATTATAGGGAAATGTTAAGTTTTTTGGACAACCACCGATAACTCAGTTATCGATAAATTTATCGAAATATATCGAAGTCCAAATGAAACCTGGAGCTATCCCCTTTCGGTTGATACCCATATTGTACGATCTTTCTATACCTATATGCGAAATATCATTAGTATAGGTTCAATATACTTAGAGTTATATGGAATAAAAAAAGTTCGAAAAGTAACGGTCTCTAGCAGGGTCGGAACCTCCAAAATTAAAAAAAAAAATAGCCTATAGCTCCTTCCAGACTATAACCTGTAGGCGTGCCAAATTCTCACGTTTTTAGGGAACAAAAGCAAACGTCTGGACATCCAAACATCCAAACATCGCTACATTCACATTTATAATATTAGTAGGATTATTGCCTACTGAAGAATTTACCAAATTCGAATATTTTGAAAATTTTGAAAAAAGAGTATTGAAAACCGGTTTTCAAAAATTTTCTTTTGCGGTACTCGTTGGTAACGTTAGGGGGCCTTTCAAGAATTCAATTTTGACAAATTGTGCCAGGATGAATGCAAATTCAAATGTTGATTTGATACAATATTGTAGGGTAATATTAAGGTTTTTCTGCAATCGCATTTTGATCAATAACTCAGTTATCGATAAATTTATCGAAATATATCGACGTCCAAATGAAACCTGGGGCCATCCTATACCTATATGCGAAATATCAGAAGTATAGGCCAAGTAAACTCAGAATTGTAGGGGGGAGAAAATATCACCTGATTTCCACGCCGTTTGATCCTAAGGTGCACCGGCAGGCCCTCACCCTCATCCACACAAATTCGGTAAATTCCTATGTTGGCTCTCTCCCGGTGAACGCCGTTCTTCAGGCAACAACACCACCCGTTGCCGAAGAGGAGCGCGAGCTGCCTAGGGGGACTAGGGTGATGCTGGCCCAACTCCGGTCTGGATACTGTAATAGGTTAAACTCTTACCTATCCAGACTGAACCCCGACTTGCCTAATGTCTGTCCGGCATGCGGCTTGTCCCCCCATACTACTAACCATCTTTTTGTCTGCTCATTTGAGCCTACTCTTCTAACACCCATATCCCTCTGGTCCTCCCCTGTTGAAACCGCTAGGTTTTTAGGACTTCCGTTAGAAGAGTTCGATGACAATATTGGGTAAGGTTGATACTGACTACCTAGGCAGGGCAAAGTAGTGTTAAAACAACAACAACAACAGAAGCGTCCGAGCCCCCAAAATTAATTAAAACAAGTAAGGAAGTCTAAGTTCGGGTGAACCGAACATTAAATACCTAGCGTTAGTTTTCAGAAAAAGGGGGCGTAGTTTTTCGAGCCAAAAGTACTCAATCGATCTTTTCAAGGGTTATACCATGTCCTATATATAACTTTGGAAAAGAAGGCGTGCCATGTCCATAACTTTTAACGTATTTTGTGAGATTTTTGATATGCGGATATATGTGTCCATGAATCAATATTTACATAATTTTAAAAAAGTGGGTGGTGGCACGCCCACGGATTTTATTATGTTGTTTGTCCCTATTTGAAGATCAGTTTTCATTGCAGATCTTTATGATAGTTTCACAGTGGCTTGTTAATAGTGAAATGTTGATATTTTGTTTATTCACTTGTGGGCGGTGCCACGCCCATTTTCCAAAATACTACCAAAAAACCTTTAAACAACACTAATAACATCACCAAGTGAATGAGTGTACTAAATTTTCGCATTATATCTTTATCAGTTAAACAGATATTGCATATTCCGGTTTCCTAACTCTCGTTTAGCGAACTATAGTCCAAAAAGGGGCGGGGTCGTTCATCGATTTTTCTTATTTTCTGTGGTAGAACTCTACATAAACATAACATGCCTGGTACCTAGTTTCGTAAACCTATCTCACACCGTTCTGAAGTTATTAGCAGTCGAATTTGAAAATTGCTTGACTCATAAGTGGGCGGTGCCACGCCCACTTTTCAAAATTTTGCAAAAATAATGTAAAGAATATGAAAATTGATGTATGTACCAAATTATATTATTATAGCGGTATCAGTTAATTAGATATGGACTTTTCAATATTTCCACCTCCTTTCAATCTAACTTTTATGAAAAAGTAGGCGTGGTAGACAAGCGATTTCGTTTATTTTCTATATCTGAATTTAACACAACAATAGTATGCCCTCTACAAAATTTCGTTATACTAGCATAAACTGTTCTGAAGTTATTAAGAGTCAAAATTTTAAACTTTCTTCAAATATATGTGGGCGGTGCCACGCCCCTTTTCAAAAAATTTGATAAAATCGGCCTTAGAACATCTAAATCAATACATATTGCAAATTTTATCATTGTAGCTGCTTCTGATATTGAATTAACCCGTTTTATACGTTTTTCGAAATTTTCGATATCAAAAAGTAATGCTCCCTAGAAGCGTCCGAACCCCCAAAATTAATAAAAAAAAATAGCCTATAACTCCTTCCAGACTATAACCTGTATGCGTTCCAAACTTCATCAAAATCCGTCTTGCCATTCTCACGTGATTGAGCAACAGAAGCAAACGTCTGGACATCCAAACATCGCTATATTCACATTTATAATATTAGTATGATTATTGCTATTGAAGAATTTACCAAATTTTGAAAAAGAATATTGAAAACTGGTTTTCAAAAATGTTCTTTTGAGGTATTCGTTTGTAACGTTAGGGGGCCTTTTAAGAATTCAATTTTGACAAATTGTGTCAATTAAGGTTTTTCTGCAATCGCATTTTTACCGATAACTCAGTTATAGATAAATTTATCGAAAAATGTCGAAGTACAAATGAAACCTGGGGCCTTCCCTTTTCGTTTGATACCCATATTGTAGGGCACGTTTTTGGGCAATCACATTTTCACCGATAACTCATCATCGATAAAACTTCATCAAAATCCGTCTCCAATCCAAACTTCATCAAAATCCGTCTTGCCATTCTCACGTGATTGAGCAACAGAAGCAAACGTCTGGGCATCCAAACATCGCTATATTCACATTTATAATATTAGTATGATTATTGCCTACTGAAGAATTTACCAGATTCGAATATTTTGAAAATTTGAAAAAGAATATTGAAAACTGGTTTTCAAAAATGCTCTTTTGAGGTATTCGTTGGTAACGTTAGGGGGCCTTTCAAGAATTCAATTTTGACTAATTGTGCCAATTAAGGTTTTTCTGCAATCGCATTTTTACCGATAACTCAGTTATAGATAAATTTATCGAAAAATGTCGGAGTACAAATTTATCGAAAAATGTCGAAGTACAAATGAAACCTGGGGCCTTCCCTTTTCGTTTGATACCCATATTGTAGGGCACGTTTTTGGGCAATCACATTTTCACCGATAACTGATCATCGATAAATTTATCGAAACCTATCGAAGTCCAAATGAAACCTGCGGCCTTTTCCTTTCGTTTTATACACATATTATAGGGAAATGTTAAGTTTTTTGGACAACCACCGATAACTCAGTTATCGATAAATTTATCGAAATATATCGAAGTCCATTGGAAACCTGGAGCTATCCCCTTTCGGTTGATACCCATATTGTACGATCTTTCTATACCTATATGCGAAATATCATTAGTATAGGTTCAATATACTTAGAGTTATATGGAATAAAAAAAGTTCGAAAAGTAACGGTCTCTAGCAGGGTCGGAACCTCCAAAATTAAAAAAAAAAATAGCCTATAGCTCCTTCCAGACTATAACCTGTAGGCGTGCCAAATTCTCACGTTTTTAGGGACCAAAAGCAAACGTCTGGACATCCAAACATCCAAACATCGCTACATTCACATTTATAATATTAGTAGGATTATTGCCTACTGAATAATTTACCAAATTCGAATATTTTGAAAAAAGAGTATTGACAACCGGTTTTAAAAATTTTCTTTTGCGGTATTCGTTGGTAACGTTAGGGGGCCTTTCAAGAATTCAATTTTGACAAATTGTGCCAGGATGAATGTAAATTCAAATGTTGATTTGATACCATATTGTAGGGTAATATTAAGGTTTTTCGGCAATCGCATTTTGACCAATAACTCAGTTGTCGATAAATTTATCGAAACCTATCGAAGTCCAAATGAAACCTGCGGCCTTCTCCTTTCGTTTTATACCCATATTATAGGGAAATGTTAAGTTTTTTGGACAATCTCCGATAACTCAGTTATCGATAAATTTATCGAAATATATCGAAGTCCAAATGAAACCTGGATACCCATATTGTAGGGCAATTTTAAGGTTTTTGTGCAATAACATTTTCACCGATAACTCAGTTATCGATAAATTTATCGAAATATATCGAAGTCCAAATGAAACCTGGAGCTATCCCCTTTCGTTTGATACCCATATTGTAGGGTAATATTAAGGTTTTCGGGCAATCGAATTTTGACCGATAACTTAGTTATCGATCAATTTATCGAAATATATCGAAGGCAAAATGAAACCTGGGGCCTTCCGCTTTCGTTTGATACCCATATTATAGGGTAATGTTAAGTTTTTTGGGCAATCACCGATAACTCAGTTATCGATAAATTTATCGAAATATATCGAAGTCCAAATGAAACTTGGAGCTATCCCCTTTCGTTTGATACCCATATTGTAGGGCAACTTTAAGGTTTTTGTGCAATAACATTTTCACCGATAACTCAGTTATCGATAAATTTATCGAAATATATCGAAGTCCGAATGAAACCTGGGGCCATCGCCTCTCGTTTGATACTCATATTGTAGGGTAATATTAAGGTTTACGGGCAATCGAATTTTGACCGATAACTTATTTATGGATCAATTTATCGAAATATATCGAAGCTAAAATTAAACCTGGGGCCCTCCCCTTTCGTTTGATACCCATATTGTACGATCTTTCTATACCTATATGCGAAATATCATTAGTATAGGTTCAATATACTTAGAGTTATATGGAATAAAAAAATTTCGTAAAGTAACGGTCTCTAGCAGGGTCGGAACCTCCAAAATTTAAAAAAAAAAATGCCTATAGCTCCTTTCAGACTATAGCCTGTATGCGTTCCAAACTTCATCAAAATCCGTCTTGCCATTCTCACGTGATTGAGTAACAGAAGCATACGTCTGGACATCCAAACATCGCTATATTTACATTTATAATATTAGTAAGAAGTAACTGAAGAATTTACCAAATTCGAATATTTTGAAAATTTTGAAAAAGAATATTGAAAACTGGTTTTCAAAAATGAAAAAAAATTATGCAGCAACTGCACACATTTCCAAAAAGTTTATGTATGTCGTACCCAACGAAGATTTTAACGTATTGGAAAAGTTTAAAACAGATCAACCATAAACTTTGGACATTATTGAAGTACAAACAACGTACTGAATACAAAAAATGTGGGCGTGGCACCGCCTATAACTCCTTCCAGACTATAACCTGTATGCGTTCCAAACTTCATCAAAATCCGTCTTGCCATTCTCACGTGATTGAGCAACAGAAGCAAACGTCTGGGAATCCAAACATCGCTATATTCACATTTATAATATTAGTATGATTATTGCCTACTGAAGAATTTACCGGATTCGAATATTTTGAAAATTTGAAAAAGAATATTGAAAACTGGTTTTCATAAATGCTCTTTTGAGGTATTCGTTGGTAACGTTAGGGGGCCTTTCAAGAATTCAATTTTGACTAATTGTGCCAATTAAGGTTTTTCTGCAATCGCATTTTTACCGATAACTCAGTTATAGATAAATTAATCGAAAAATGTCGGAGTACAAATGAAACCTGGGGCCTTCCCTTTTCGTTTGATACCCTAATTGTAGGGCAAGTTTTTGGGCAATCACATTTTCACCGATAACTCATCATCGATAAATTTATCGAAACCTATCGAAGTCCAAATGAAACCTGCGGCCTTCTCCTTTCGTTTTATACACATATTATAGGGAAATGTTAAGTTTTCTGGACAACCACCGATAACTCAGTTATCGATATATTTATCGAAATATATCGAAGTCCAAATGAAACCTGGAGCTATCGCCTTTCGTTTGATACCCATATTGTACGATCTTTCTATACCTATATGCGAAATATGGAACAAAAAAAGTTCGAAAAGTAACGGTCTCTAGCAGGGTCGGAGCCTCCAAAATTTAAAAAAAAAATAGCCTATAGCTCCTTCCAGACTATAAACTGTAGGCGTGCCAAATTTCAACAAAATCCGTCTAGCCATTCTCACGTGATTGAGTAACAAAAGCAAAGGTCTCGACATCCAAACATCGCTACATACACATTTATAATATTAGTAGGATTATTGCCTACTGAAGAATTTACCAAATTCGAATATTTTGAAAATTTTAAAAAAAGAGTATTGAAAACCGGTTTTAAAAAATTTTCTTTTGAGGTATTCGTTGGTAACGTTAGGGGGCCTTTCAAAAATTCAATTTTGACAAATTGTGCCAGGATGAATGCAAATTCAAATGTTGATTTGATACCATATTGTAGGGTAATATTAATATTTCGTTTGATACCCATATTATAGGGTAATGTTAAATTTTTTGGGCAATCACCGATAACTCAGTTATCGATAAATTTATCGAAATATATCGAAGTCCAAATGAAACTTGTACGATCTTTCTATGCCTATATGCGAAATATCATTAGTATAGGTTCAATATACTTAGAGTTATATGGAATAAAAAAAGTTCGAAAAGTAACGGTCTCTAGCAGGGTCGGAACCTCCAAAATTAAAAAAAAAAATAGCCTATAGCTCCTTCCAGACTATAACCTGTAGGCGTGCCAAATTCTCACGTTTTTAGGGAACAAAAGCAAACGTCTGGACATCCAAACATCCAAACATCGCTACATTCACATTTATAATATTAGTAGGATTATTGCCTACTGAATAATTTACCAAATTCGAATATTTTGAAAATTTTGAAAAAAGAGTATTGACAACCGGTTTTAAAAATTTTCTTTTGCGGTATTCGTTGGTAACGTTAGGGGGCCTTTCAAGAATTCAATTTTGACAAATTGTGCCAGGATGAATGCAAATTCAAATGTTGATTTGATACCATATTGTAGGGTAATATTAAGGTTTTTCGGCAATCGCATTTTGACCAATAACTCAGTTGTCGATAAATTTATCGAAACCTATCGAAGTCCAAATGAAACCTGCGGCCTTCTCCTTTCGTTTTATACTCATATTATAGGGAAATGTTAAGTTTTTTGGACAATCTCCGATAACTCAGTTATCGATAAATTTATCGAAATATATCGAAGTCCAAATGAAACCTGGAGCTATCCCCTTTCGTTTGATACCCATATTGTAGGGCAATTTTAAGGTTTTTGTGCAATAACATTTTCACCGATAACTCAGTTATCGATAAATTTATCGAAATATATCGAAGTCCAAATGAAACCTGGAGCTATCCCCTTTCGTTTGATACCCATATTGTAGGGTAATATTAAGGTTTTCGGGCAATCGAATTTTGACCGATAACTTAGTTATCGATCAATTTATCGAAATATATCGAAGGCAAAATGAAACCTGGGGCTTTCCGCTTGCGTTTGATACCCATATTATAGGGTAATGTTAAGTTTTTTGGGCAATCACCGATAACTCAGTTATCGAAATATATCGAAGTCCAAATGAAACCTGGAGCTATCCCCTTTCGTTTGATA
This sequence comes from Sphenella marginata, assembly GCA_951509765.1. Lineage (NCBI taxonomy): Eukaryota > Metazoa > Arthropoda > Insecta > Diptera > Tephritidae > Sphenella > Sphenella marginata. The sequence continues at coordinate 118,418,016 of OX608078.1, forward strand.
CCCATATTGTAGGGCAATTTTAAGGTTTTTGTGCAATAACATTTTCACCGATAACTCAGTTATCGATAAATTTATCGAAATATATCGAAGTCCGAATGAAACCTGGGGCCATCGCCTCTCGTTTGATACTCATATTGTAGGGTAATATTAAGGTTTACGGGCAATCGAATTTTGACCGATAACTTATTTATGGATCAATTTATCGAAATATATCGAAGCTAAAATTAAACCTGGGGCCCTCCCCTTTCGTTTGATACCCATATTGTACGATCTTTCTATACCTATATGCGAAATATCATTAGTATAGGTTCAATATACTTAGAGTTATATGGAATAAAAAAATTTCGTAAAGTAACGGTCTCTAGCAGGGTCGGAACCTCCAAAATTTAAAAAAAAAAATGCCTATAGCTCCTTTCAGACTATAGCCTGTATGCGTTCCAAACTTCATCAAAATCCGTCTTGCCATTCTCACGTGATTGAGTAACAGAAGCATACGTCTGGACATCCAAACATCGCTATATTCACATTTATAATATTAGTAAGATTATTGCCTACTGAAGAATTTACCAAATTCGAATATTTTGAAAATTTTGAAAAAGAATATTGAAAACTGGTTTTCAAAAATGAAAAAAAATTATGCAGCAACTGCACACATTTCCAAAAAGTGTATGTATGTCGTACCCAACGAAGATTTTAACGTATTGGAAAAGTTTTGGACATTATTGAAGTACAAACAACGTACTGAATACAAAAAATGTGGGCGTGGCACCGCCCCCGTTTCCCAAATTATATAATTCTTGACCAAGGGACACACATATCCAAAAATCATTAGTTTAGACTAAATATGTTCGAAGTTATGATGATTTAAATTTTATATATCCTGGGGCGTGGCACCGCCCACTTTTCCCAAATTATATAAATCTTGACCGAGGGACACACATATCCAAAAATCTTTAATTTAGACCCAATATGTTCAGAGTTATGAAGAATTTAAATTTTATATAGCCTGGGGGCGGGGCACCGCCTAATTTTCCAAAAATTGATATAGCCTAAATCGTGCACAACAAACTTCTGAACCAATCTGGAAAGTTTAAAAGAGATCGACCATAAACTTTGGAAATTATTGAAGAACAAAGAAAACACAAAAAATGTGGGCGTGGCACCGCCCACTTTTCCAAAATTACATAAATCTTGACCAAAGGACACACATGTCCAAAAACCTTTAATTTAGACCAAATATGTTCAGAGTTATGAAGAATTGTAGTTTTATATAGCATGGGGGCGTGGCACCGCCCACTTTTCCAAAAATTAATATAGCCTATGCTTTAACCCATGATCCCTAGAATATACTGTGAAAATTTCATAAAAATCGGTGGAGTACTTTGGACGCCTATAAAGGACACACAGACACACATACACACATTCATTTTTATTTATAAGACTAGAAGGACCCGGCAGACTTTGTTCTGCCCAAATTTAGGGAAAAAAATCCCACGATAAATGAAAAAGTTTGGAATATTTAGGTCCCTTATCCATTTCCCGGTAAAAAATTAATCCCAAATTTTAACGAAAGTAAAGGACTACCTTTGTACCAAATTTGAAGAACATCGTTCCATAAATAAAAAGGTTTGGAATATTTCGGTCCCTGGTCCACTTCCCGGAAAAAAACTATACATAAACAATCTCCGAGTTCCTACTGAATAAAACTATACATAACTAGTAAGGAAGTCTAAGTTCGGGTGTAACCGAACATTAAATACCTAGTAGTGATCTGTTTTGGTATACTAATTTACTCAGGTCTATTTTAATACATACCTGAAAATTTGTTATAAAGGCAACTGATTGTTTTCGATAAAAACATTTCTATTGTAAGTGGTAAATTAAATTATCACTAAATAACAAAATATAAATAGCATTCCCCATGTTCATGAAAGGTATGAAAATAAAAAAAAGGCAGTATGGTGTTAACTACTTGTCCGTATATTTTGCGTGTTTGCTATCCGATTTGCGTAATTTTTGGCAGGAGTATACTACATACTATTGGGAAGCATCTCACTAACTTTCATTGAAATACCTTTTTGAAACTCCAAGCAATCGCTTTTGAAAATAGCAGAGCTTTTATGCTAAAAAGTGGGCGGCGCCACGCCTACTTCACCAAAAACCACAAAATTTTTATACAGTTTAGTTTTGCTTAAAAAGCTTATTACGTGTGTAAAATCTTATTTATATAACTTATACAATTATGGAAATATCGCGATTTTAATTTTACGAAGAAATTTTTTAGAACTGTGTTCAAAAAGTGGGCGTGTCCGTTCACCAATTTTGTTCATTTTAACAGCAAAGAGTTAGATTTATATGTTCAACACTTTCTCTAAATATCGTTTCAATAAGTCAATTTTTACCGGAGTTATGGCATGGAAAGTTTTGTGGAATAGTCACCCATAAAGGTGCGGGGCCACGCCCATTTTCCAAAAATTTTGTGCATTCGACTTTCTTTGCCCACGAACACTTAGAGGTGAAATAGAAATGATATACAGCTAGTTTAAGCAAAGTTATAGCATATTCAATATATCTATGATCCTTTTCAAAATCTTTCGTATAAAATTGGACGTGGACCTAACCCGATTTCGATAATTTTTTTTCCAAATATTGCCTGTATTAATATAAATATGTGTGCTGAATTTTACTTTGCTATCTTGAGCGGTTTTTGATTTATGATTAATAATATTTCCAAATTTGACTTAATCAAAAGTGGGCGGTACCACGCCCCATTTTAAAAATTTCTTCAAAAATGTATTTCTTGCCTTAACGCTAAAGCACACACCAAATATTATCCTTATAGGTGTATTATGTACTGAATAATCACTCCTTTTGTATTTTCGAAAATATTATATATATAGAAAGTGGGCGTGGCTTTTAACCGATTTTGCCTATTTTCAATAGCGCTCCGAGATAAGTGAAAAGGAACCTGCATACCAAATTTCATTGAGATATCTCAAGATTTACTCAAGTTATCGTGTTCACAGACGGACGGACGGACAGACGGACGGACGGACGGACATGACCCAATCAATTTCTCTTTTCCTCCTGAACATTTTGATATACATAAGTCAATATCTATCTCGATTCGTTTATGCCGTTACATACTACCGTTAGGCGAATGAAGTTAATATACCTTGTGTGCGAAGCACTACTAGGTATAAAAAGGCAATAGGGAGTTAACTACTTTCCCGTAAATCTTGCTTGTTTGTCATTCGATTTGCATAATTTTTGGCAGGAGTATACTACATACTATTGGGAAGCATCTCACTAACTTTCATTGAAATACCTTCTTGAAATTTCAAGCAATCGCTTTTGAAAATAACAGACCTTTTTTGCTGAAAAGTGGGCGGCGCGACGCCTACTTCAACAAAATCCACAAAATTTGTTTGCAGTTTAGTTTTTCTTAAAAAGCTTATTAAGTGTGTAAAATCTTATATATATAACTTATACAGTTATGGAAATATCGCGATTTTAATTTTACGAAGAAATTTTTCAGAACTGTGTTCAAAAAGTGGGCGTGTCCGTTCACCGATTTTGTTTATTTTTACAGCAAAGAGTTAGATTTATATGTTGAACAGTTTCTCTAAATATCGTTTCAATAAGTCAATTTTTACCGGAGTTATGGCATGGAAAGTTTCATGGAATAATCCCCCATAAAGGGGCGGGGCCACGCCCATTTTCCAAAAATTTTGTGTTTTCGACTTTCTTTGCCCACGAACACTTTAGAGGTGAAATAGAAATGATATACAGCTAGTTTAAGCAAAGTTATAGCATATTCAATATATCTATGATCCTTTTCAAAATCTTTCGTATAAAATTGGACGTGGACCTAACCCGATTTCGATAATTTTTTTTTCCAAATATTGCCTGTATTAATATAAATATGTGTGCTGAATTTTACTTTGCTATCTTGAGCGGTTTTTGATTTATGATTAATAATATTTCCAAATTTGACTTAATCAAAAGTGGGCGGTACCACGCCCCATTTTAAAAATTTCTTCAAAAATGTATTTCTTGCCTTAACGCTAAAGCACACACCAAATATTATCCTTATAGGTGTATTATGTACTGAATAATCACTCCTTTTGTATTTTCGAAAATATTATATATATAGAAAGTGGGCGTGGCTTTTAACCGATTTTGCCTATTTTCAATAGCGCTCCGAGATAAGTGAAAAGGAACCTGCATACCAAATTTCATTGAGATATCTCAAGATTTACTCAAGTTATCGTGTTCACAGACGGACGGACGGACAGACGGACGGACGGACGGACGGACGGACATGGCCCAATCAATTTCTCTTTTCCTCCTGAACATTTTGATATACATAAGTCAATATCTATCTCGATTCGTTTATGCCGTTACATACTACCGTTAGGCGAATGAAGTTAATATACCTTGTGTGCGAAGCACTACTAGGTATAAAAAGGCAATAGGGAGTTAACTACTTTCCCGTAAATCTTGCTTGTTTGCCATTCGATTTGCATAATTTTTGGCAGGAGTATACTACATACTATTGGGAAGCATCTCACTAACTTTCATTGAAATACCTTCTTGAAATTTCAAGCAATCGCTTTTGAAAATAACAGACCTTTTTTGCTGAAAAGTGGGCGGCGCCACGCCTACTTCAACAAAATCCACAAAATTTGTTTGCAGTTTAGTTTTTCTTAAAAAGCTTATTAAGTGTGTAAAATCTTATATATATAACTTATACAGTTATGGAAATATCGCGATTTTAATTTTACGAAGAAATTTTTCAGAACTGTGTTCAAAAAGTGGGCGTGTCCGTTCACCGATTTTGTTTATTTTTACAGCAAAGAGTTAGATTTATATGTTGAACAGTTTCTCTAAATATCGTTTCAATAAGTCAATTTTTACCGGAGTTATGGCATGGAAAGTTTCATGGAATAATCCCCCATAAAGGGGCGGGGCCACGCCCATTTTCCAAAAATTTTGTGTTTTCGACTTTCTTTGCCCACGAACACTTTAGAGGTGAAATAGAAATGATATACAGCTAGTTTAAGCAAAGTTATAGCATATTCAATATATCTATGATCCTTTTCAAAATCTTTCGTATAAAATTGGGCGTGGACCTAACCCGATTTCGATAATTTTTTTTCGAAATATTGCCTGTATTAATATAAATATGTGTGCTGAATTTTATTTTTCTATCCTGAGCGGTTTTTGATTTATGATTAATAATATTTCCAAATTTGACTTAATCAAAAGTGGGCGGTACCACGCCCCATTTTAAAAATTTCTTCGAAAATGTATTTTTTGCCTTAACGCTAAAGTGCACACCAAATATTATCCTTATAGGTGTATTATGTACTGAATAATCACTCTTTTTGTATTTTCGAAAATATTATATATATTGAAAGTGGGCGTGGCTTTTAACCGATTTTGCCTATTTTCAATAGCGCTCCGAGATAAGTAAAAAGGAACCTGCATACCAAATTTCATTGAGATATCTCAAGATTTACTCAAGTTATCGTGTTCACAGACGGACGGACGGACGGACATGGCTCAATCAATTTCTCTTTTCCTCCTGAACATTTTGATATATATAAGTCAATATCTATCTCGATTCGTTTATGCCGTTACATACTACTTACCGTTAGGCGAATGAAGTTAATATACCTTGTGTGCGAAGCACTACTAGGTATAAACAAGTAAGGAAAGGGCTGTCTTCGGTTGTGCCGAAGTCTTTATACCTTTCATGAATATGCACAACTTTTCTAAGTGTTCGCTTCTTACTTACAATTACTTACAAACTCTCCAAAACTATTAATTTAAAAATACATAGCCAAACCACATTTATCGGAGCAATCGGTAATATGGGAGCTATATGTTATGTAAGTCCGATCTGTACGAGTTTCACTACACACATTACTCATACAATATGTACCAAACCTGCAAAATTTTACGTTTCTAGCTTTCTATTTGCACCATTTATAACCCAAAACCCATTTATCGAAACTATCGATTATATGGGAGCTATATGTTATGTTGATCCGATCTAGGTGATTTTCACTACACACATTACGCATATAATATGTACTAAACCTGCGATATTTCGCTCTAATAGCTTTTTAATTGCAAGAGTTATAGGCCAAAACCCGTTTATCGGAACAATCGATTGTATGGGAGCTATGCCTTGTATCGGTCCGATCTTGCTGGTTCCGACAAATGATTAATCCTATGCAAAATGGCGCCTGCTTGCAAAATTTCATCGGGATATCTCTAAAACTGAGGGACTAGTTTGCGTTCAAACAGACGGACGGACAGACGGACAGACGGACATGGCTAAATCAACTCAGCTCGTCGCCCTGATCATTTCGGTATACTTAATGGTGGGTCTATCTCTTCTTCTTCTCACACTTACAAACATCGGACCAAAGTTATAATACCATTTCATGTTCATGAAAGGTATAAAAAGGCAATAGGGAGTTAACTACTTTCCCGTAAATTTTGTTTTTTTGTCATTCGATTTGCATAATTTTTGGCAGGAGTATACTACATACTATTGGGAAGCATCTCACAAACTTTCAATGAAATACCTTCCTGAAATTTCAAGCTGGAAATATCGCGATTTTAATTTTACAAAGAAATTTTTCAAAACTGTGTTCAAAAAGTGGGCGTGTCCGTTCACCGATTTTGTTTATTTTTACAGCAAAGAGTTACCTTTATATGTTGAACACTTTCTCTAAATATCGTTTCAATAAGTCAATTTTTACCGGAGTTATGGCATGGAAAGTTTTATGGAATAATCCCCCATAAAGGGGCGGGGCCACGCCCATTTTCCAAAAATTTTGTGTTTTCGACTTTCTTTGCCCACGAACACTTAAAAGGTGAAATAGAAATGATATACAGCTAGTTTAAGCAAAGTTATAGCATATTCAATATATCTATGATCCTTTTCAAAATCTTTCGTATAAAATTGGGCGTGGACCTAACCCGATTTCGATAATTTTTTTTCGAAATATTGCCTGTATTAATATAAATATGTGTGCTGAATTTCACTTTGCTATCTTGAGCGGTTTTTGATTTATGATTAATAATATTTCCAAATTTGACTTAATCAAAAGTGGGCGGTACCACGCCCTATTTTAAAAATTTCTTCAAAAATGTATTTTTTGCCTTAACGCTAAAGTGCGCACCAAATATTATCCTTATAGGTGTATTATGTACTGAATAATCACTCTTTTTGTATTTTCGAAAATATTATATATATAGAAAGTGGGCGTGGCTTTTAACCGATTTTGCCTATTTTCAATAGCGCTCCGAGATAAGTGAAAAGGAACCTACATACCAAATTTCAATGAGATATCTCAAGATTTACTCAAGTTATCGTGTTCACAGACGGACGGACGGACGGACATGGCTCAATCAATTTCTCTTTTCCTCCTGAACATTTTGATATGTATAAGTCAATATCTATCTCGATTCGTTTATGCCGTTACATACTACCGTTAGGCGAATGAAGTTAATATACCTTGTGTGCGAAGCACTACTAGGTATAAAAAAGGAAATAGGGAGTTAACTACTTTCCCGTAAATCTTGCTTGTTTGTCATTCGATTTGCATAATTTTTGGCAGGAGTATACTACATACTATTGGGAAGCATCTCACTAACTTTCATTGAAATACCTTCTTGAAATTTCAAGCAATCGCTTTTGAAAATAACAGACCTTTTTTGCTGAAAAGTGGGCGGCGCCACGCCTACTTCAACAAAATCCACAAAATTTGTTTGCAGTTTAGTTTTTCTTAAAAAGCTTATTAAGTGTGTAAAATCTTTTATATATAACTTATACAGTTATGGAAATATCGCGATTTTAATTTTACGAAGAAATTTTTCAGAACTGTGTTCAAAAAGTGGGCGTGTCCGTTCACCGATTTTGTTTATTTTTACAGCAAAGAGTTAGATTTATATGTGGAACACTTTCAGTAAATATCGTTTCAATAAGTCAATTTTTACCGGAGTTATGGCATGGAAAGTTTCATGGAATAATCCCCCATAAAGGGGCGGGGCCACGCCCATTTTCCAAAAATTTTGTGTTTTCGACTTTTTTTGCCCACGAACACTTTAGAGGTGAAATAGAAATGATATACAGCTAGTTTAAGCAAAGTTATAGCATATTCAATATATCTATGATCCTTTTCAAAATCTTTCGTATAAAATTGGGCGTGGACCTAACCCGATTTCGATAATTTTTTTTCGAAATATTGCCTGTATTAATATAAATATGTGTGCTGAATTTCACTTTGCTATCTTGAGCGGTTTTTGATTTATGATTAATAATATTTCCAAATTTGACTTAATCAAAAGTGGGCGGTACCACGCCCTATTTTAAAAATTTCTTCAAAAATGTATTTTTTGCCTTAACGCTAAAGTGCGCACCAAATATTATCCTTATAGGTGTATTATGTACTGAATAATCACTCTTTTTGTATTTTCGAAAATATTATATATATAGAAAGTGGGCGTGGCTTTTAACCGATTTTGCCTATTTTCAATAGCGCTCCGAGATAAGTGAAAAGGAACCTGCATACCAAATTTCATTGAGATATCTCAAGATTTACTCAAGTTATCGTGTTCACAGACGGACGGACGGACGGACGGACATGGCTCAATCAATTTCTTTTTTCCTCCTGAACATTTTGATATACATAAGTCAATATCTATCTCGATTCGTTTATGCCGTTACATACTACCGTTAGGCGAATGAAGTTAATATACCTTGTGTGCGAAGCACTACTAGGTATAATAAACACTCTCCGGGTTCCTACTGAGTTATCCTGTAAATATGAACAAAATCGGCGTGGTACTTCAGGAGTCTATAACATACATACACTGTTGGACAAAATAAAGAGCCACTAGTAAGGAAGTCTAAGTTCGGGTGTAACCGAACATTAAATACCTAGTAGTGATCTGTTTTGGTATCCTAATTTACTCAGGTCTATTTTAATACATACCTGAAAATTTGTTATAAAGGCAACTGATGGTTTTCGATAAAAACACTTCTGTTGTGAGTGGTAAATTAAATTATTACTAAATAACAAAATATAAATACCTTTCCTCATATTCATGAAAGGTATCAAAATAAAAAAAATTAATAAAAACTACTAAGGAAGTCTAAGTTCGGGTGTAACCGAACATTAAATACCTAGTAGTGATCTGTTTTGGTATCCTAATTTACTCAGGTCTATTTTAATACATACCTGAAAATTTGTTATAAAGGCAACTGATGTTTTTCGATAAAAACACTTCTGTTGTGAGAGGTAAATTAAATTATTGCTAAATAAAAAAATATTAATACCTTTCCTCATGTTCATGAAAGGTATGAAAATAAAAAAAAATTAATAAAAAAAGGCAGTAGGGTGTTAACTACTTGCCCGTAAATCTTGCTTGTTTGTTATTCGATTTGCATAATTTTTGACAGGTGTATACTACATACTATTGGAAAGTATCTCACAAAATTTCATTAAAATACATTCTTGAAATTCCAAGCAATCGCTTTTGAAAATAGCAGAGCTTTTATGCTAAAAAGTGGGCGGCGCCACGCCTACTTCACCAAAATCCACAAAATTTTTATACAGTTTAGTTTTGCTTAAAAAGCTTATTATGTGTGTAAAATCTTATTTATATAACTTATACAATTATGGAAATATCGCGATTTTAATTTTACGAAGAATTTTTTTAGAACTGTGTTCAAAAAGTAGGCGTGTCCGTTCACCGATTTTGTTTATTTTTACAGCAAAGAGTTAGCTTTATATGTTGAACACTTTCTCTAAATATCGTTTCAATAAGTCAATTTTTACCGGAGTTATGGCATGGAAAGTTTTGTGGAATAATCCCCCACACGCCTATTTTCTTAAAATTTTGTGCTCTCGAATTTCTTTGCCCACGAACAGTTCAGAGGTGAAATAGAAATTATATACAGCTAGTTTAAGCAAAGTTATAGCATATTCAATATATCTATGATCCTTTTCAAAATCTTTCGTATAAAATTGGGCGTGGACCTAACCCGATTTCGATAATTTTTTTTCGAAATATTGCCTGTATTAATATAAATATCTGTGCTGAATTTTATTTTGCTATCTTGAGCGGTTTTTGATTTATGATTAATAATATTTCCAAACTTGACTATATCAAAAGTGGGCGGTACCACGCCCCTTTTTAAAAATTTCTTCAAAAATGTATTTGTTGCCTTAACGCTAAAGTGCACACCAAATATTATCCTTATAGGTGTATTATGTACTGAATAATCACTCTTTTTGTATTTTCGAAAATATTATATATATAGAAAGAGGGCGTGGCTTTCAACCGATTTTGCCTATTTTCAATAGCGCTCGGAGATAAGTGAAAAGGAACCTACATACCAAATTTCATTGAGATATCTTAAGATTTACTCAAGTTATCGTGTTTACAGACGGACGGACGGACATGGCTCAATCAATTTCTCTTTTCCTCCTGAACATTTTGATATATATAAGTCAATATCTATCTCGATTCGTTTATGCCGTTACATACTACCGTTAGGCGAATGAAGTTAATATACCTTGTGTGCGAAGCACTACTAGATATAAAAATGCCCGTATGGACTTAAATTTTTCGGTTTTTGTAGGACGTAACTCACTAATGCAACTCTGACGCATTTCAGTTGTGGACTCTACTTGCCCTTAAATAAAATGGGAATATACCGTTATACATATATTGTGCGCGTCTAGAATAACTAAAATATTAATAAAGCTAGCGTACTATATTCGACAGTGGACAAAAAAAGTGCAAAAATATTATTATTGGAAAAAATTAAAGATCCAAAGTGTATTTAAAGGTAATATGGTTTGTAAACATAAAATGCAATATGTTAAAATATCTATGGTGATAAATTATAATATTGGGTATTTGTGTGCTTGCAGTTTTTATAGTGAAACCGTTGCTAAAAGAAGTTAAAGATTTGTTGGTGGAAGATCGTGCTAAGGGCATGCTATATAAAAATCTTGCAGATAAATACAAGATTTCCATATCTGGAGCAAGGAAAATAGTGCAGAAACATAAATTGTTAAAAACAACCAAAAGTTTTAAAAGTATGTGTGGCCGGACACTAAACAAGAGGACCGAAAAATTATTAGACAGGCAAAAAAATTCCCACTTAATTCGGCCAGGGAAATAAAAGAAGTCACCAAGTTAAACATATCGTCGCGCACAATGCAAAGAAGACTGGTGGAAGTCGGTTTGAATTATTTCACTTACCATTGATGGCATTCAAAGTTTGCTTTTCACCAGTTCTTTGGCACGACCGCGAAGACATGATTGAAATCGCATTAGGTTCTCTTGTGTCTTTCTATAGCTACTAATAAAAAGTGGCCAATCTTCGGGATTGCCGTCGGAAGGTCTTTAGTACATATTACCTGTGTGGCAGCTATTTGCGCCGCCGTTGGATGACGTGATGAAACGTTATTTGCCAGAGAACATGAAATTTGCGGATCGATTTGTGACAGAATTTTATAATTTCTTTCCAAATACTGGCGTTGAAGTTCCGTTTATTCTTCCAACATTTGTAGCTGCAACTGCGTGTGAGCAGTAACATTGCTGTCTGACAAATTCGGTGCACTAGTTCTATGAAAAATGTCCTGCATATATTCGTTGTTTTGCTCAACTGCCGGCGAATTCTGTTTCGATTGTACTATGGTTTGTAATGGAATTAATGCCAAGCTGCTACACTGAGGAAAAAACCGCGGCCTAAAGTTAAGCCTGTTGCTCTTAATTTTAGATTATACTATTCTTAATTTTTTCGATAACCAACGGTCTTGATAGGAGACCAAAAAATTCTTAGGTCAAGAACAAGTTCTTAATATTAGACCACATTTGTAGTATTAAGACCCAAGTTCTTGCTTTTAGAACACAATTCTAGTATTAAGAACCAAGCTCTTGCTAGTAGAGCACAGGATCTTAATTTTAGACCAACCGTTCTTAAATATATGCTATCCGTTCTGTGATTTATACCACGTTCTTAATTTTAGAACGCTAGAAGATTTAAGTAAGAGTTTAGCTATTTTGACACAGCATTCACTTACTTTGCAGACGTTTACATTTTATTTGTGCCCGAAAAGCGGTAACTTATCAGATAATTAATCGAAATACAAAATATAAAAGATGGAAAACTATTGTGTTTACTCAAATGACGCTACTAGTGATGAAAACCTGGTAAAAAATTGCGTTCTCTTTACCACGGGGCAACCAGTTACCTCTCCAGAAGAAAACACAAACCCATGTCAAGCGGCAATAGAAGCTCCAGAAAATTTTGTTCTGCCAGAAATAAATGAAAATACATTAAATGCAATCGAAGATGACGAAAGTCTTAAAACGTTGCTGAAAGAATTTCAACTTGAATGTATTTAGAATTTAAAAGGTAAGTACATATTCCCTGTTTGCATATATGAAAAGTATACTCTAATAGGTGTATTTTAGCTGCACAAATCACTTACAGATGCTTAAAATATGTTCAAAAAGAGGATTTGAAAGAAACAGTTCCACATCTCGGCCAACGCATAGAGTTTCGTGAAAAGTTATTTGCTTGGAGAAAAAATACGGTAAATTGAACTATAGTTGTTAAGTTTATTTATGTACCTATGAAAAAAGTAAAAGTAATGATTTTTTAAGTTCGGAGTTGACGACGAAACAATTTCGGTGTCATCAAAAGTAAATCACTGGTTCAAAGCCTGCACAGATTCTCATAGTAAATCTTCTTGCTTATCATCAACGAACGCCTCATTGTGCACAAGACTATTCAGTAATGTAAAGACCACCAAATTACACCAGCACACAAAAAAGTGGTCTATCCTTATTCCATTCACCAAACCCAATTACCCAATGCGGACCTGTTCATTTAGACCACTTTTTTGTGGGCTATATTATTAAATTTTTTTTTATATTTCAAAAACTTTTTAAACCAAGAATATCACTGCTTTACTGACTCGTACACTAAAGATATCTATATCCTGGAGTACTATAAAGAGAACAACACATTAACAAGTGTCCTCAGAGATGAAGTAATCAACATTATTGTTGAAGAAATTGTGCTCAACGGCATTACTCTGAAAGCCAATGATTTTGCACCTTTGTTTAATAAAATTTGCTCAATTTTTCCGACAGATAGAACTTTTTACGAAGTAGGCTCTAGTAATGACACTTTACAAATAAAAAAACATATCCGAGTTTATAAGTCCTCCATTGCATTAATACTATATAAATAACCGAAAAACCTATGTAAGACTTAAATATATATAAATAAGAATTATACCTATGTAAGACTGAAGTATATATATATATACCTATTATAAGCATTGAATGTGATTTTTTTTAAATACTTTAATAAATTGAAAGTGAAATTTATCCTCTACCATTGTTTTCATTATGTTCCTACAAGGCTAGTTGCAATTCCAAATTCGAATTTCGAAAGTATAATTTAAGAACAAAGCAGGTTAAAATTAAGAATACTCGTGCATTAAATAAGATCAAAGCAGATTAATTCAAGAACCAGGCAGATTCATATCAGGAACACGCGTTCTTGGACTAAGAATATCGCAACCTTCTAATAAGAACAATTATTCTCTTTTAAAGAATTTCGTTCTTAAAAATAGACCGAAACAATCTAAAATTGATACGGTCTAGAAATAAGATTTTGGGTCTTGGTTTAAGAATTTTCAAGCTTAACAGACTATTAACTTGAAGTAGAACAATATGGACAAGGCTACATTGAAGTGGCCGTCTGTTGATCATTAACGATGAGCAAGATTGAAATAAGGGGACGTAGAATGCTCCTCATTACATATTTAAATTTGGCATTACAAAAATTTAGTTTAGTATTATTATTTGGTTGAAAACGTGTCGTTCTTTTCATTATTTTTATAGGTTACTAGAAGGACCCGGCAGACTTTGTTCTGCCCAAATTTAGGGAAAAAAATCCCACGATAAATAAAAAAGTTTGGAATATTTAGGTCCCTTATCCATTTCCCGGCAAAAAAGTAATCCCAAATTTTAACGAAAGTAAAGGACTACCTTTGTACCAAATTTGAAGAACATCGTTCCATAAATAAAAAGGTTTGGAATATTTCGGTCCCTGGTCCACTTCCCGGAAAAAAACTATACATAGACACTCTTCGGGTTCCTACTGAATAAAACTATACATAAACACTCTCCGGGTTCCTACTGAGTTATCCTGTAAATATGAACAAAATCGGCGTGGTACTTCCGGAGGCTATAACATACGCGTCGTTTCATATCATTTTTACAACTGAAAAATTTAATTGACCTGAAACAATTTTTTTATAAACTTTAGGCAAAATATATCGACCCGTATTTTTTTATTTTTTCATAATGTTCGAAATTCGAAAGTAATAATTTTCCAAACTTTCGAAGTACGGAAAAATACGAAAATTTGGAGATATTTTAAAGCATTGTAGTTTCTCAACGGATGCTTATAAAAAAACCAAACTAACAAGTTAGGTTAATAATCCATTATACTCTTAAGGTAGAAAAAAAAAGTTTTTTTTGCTAAATTTTTTTTAGAATAATTAACTTAAAAAAAAAAATTTATAAACAAATGTTAATAGCTAAAAAAAGAACTCCTCAATTTTCTTTATACTTATACTAAATAAGCTCTACAGTTTCAAGAATATATCCTGAAAATTTCAGAGTGGTGAATTCAGTAGTTTCTGTCCAACAGCTAATTGTTTATAGCCGCCTCAGCTCTCAGCTCATATAAATCGTACCTATGACCAAGTGCATTCACATTGTTTGTGTCTTTTGTGAAATATTTTTTATTATATTAATATTAATCATCCTTTGTTTTAAGTAAACACACGTTTTGATTTTAATATATATATATATTTAATATATATATGAATAGCGTGCCAAATGATTACTAAGCAGAGCTTAGACGTAAAAACATAACCTTAAGACTAACATCTTAAGCTACGTCGAAGCTAAGTTAAAAATCAAAACGTGTGTTTACTTAAAACAAAGGATGATTAATATTAATATAATAAAAAATATTTCACAAAAGACACAAACAATGTGAATGCACTTGGTCATAGGTACGATTTATATGAGCTGAGAGCTGAGACGGCTATAAACAATTAGCTGTGGGGCAGAAACTACTGAATTCACCACTCTGAAATTCTCAGGATATATTTTTCAAACTGTAGAGCTCATTTAGTATAAGTATAAAGAAAATTGAAGAGTTCTTTTTTTAGATATTAACATTTGTTTATAAATTTTTTTTTTTAAGTTAATTATTCTAAAAAAAATTCAGCAAAAAAAAATTTTTTTTTCTACCTTAAGAGTATAAATGATTATTAACCTAACTTGTTAGTTTGGTTTTTTTATAAGCATCCGTTGCGAAACTACAATGCTTTAAAATATCTCCAAATTTTCGTATTTTTCCGTACTTCGAAAGTTTGGAAAATTATTACTTGCGAATTTCGAACATTATGAAAAAATAAAAAAATACGGGTCGATTTATTTTGCATAAAGTTTATAAAAAAAATTGTTTCAGGTCAATTAAATTTTTCAGTTGTAGAAATGATATGGAACGACCCATACATTAATTTCGTTTTGTTGCTTGCTTTCAGCTTGTGGCCTGCGAACGAAAATCTTAGCAAATGTAAATCGTGGTTGATATCTACAAAAGATTAAAAGAGTTGTCTGATCAGCAAAAGCAGTAGCTTTCCCAATAAAAGGCAACGAAAATACTGAATTGATACAAATATAAAACAAAAGTGGTCCAAGTAC
Source organism: Sphenella marginata (assembly GCA_951509765.1). Taxonomy (NCBI): domain Eukaryota; kingdom Metazoa; phylum Arthropoda; class Insecta; order Diptera; family Tephritidae; genus Sphenella; species Sphenella marginata. The sequence continues at coordinate 118,433,856 of OX608078.1, forward strand.
CGATCCCTGTGGCACACCGAGCGTTATAAATTTGGGTTCACTCAAGTAATTTTCAATTTTAACTTTTTGAAATATTTTCGTTAGGTAAGATTCAAACCATCTTAGGATGTTACCACGAAAACCAGCCGAATATAATTTGCTCAAGAGAATAGTATGGTCAACCATGTCAAACGCTTTCGTAATATCAACGAATAGACTAGCACAACTCTTTCTTTCATCAATGGCCTTATAAATAACTGAACAGAATTCTAAAAGAGAACTGATTTGCGTACTATTTATGATCTTTAATTGTCCTACTTTTATTCAAGTTCACGAGTTGAAACCCAGTAAAGCAGTTCTCAGAGATGCCAAAGTTAAGATTTAGTTATACCAGCAAGCAAATGATCTACCATATTATTTAACCTAACTTATACATGATCAATACAGGTCCCTGAATCTGGTAGGGTAGAAGAATCTGTGATAACATTTATGGTAGGACTGTTATTCATAAAAACGGATCTTGAGTTCATTATTAAGATACCTACTAAAATAAAAATTAAATTAAGAAATAACATTAAGGTCATCAAACGTTTTTATAATAACAGGCCTATCATTTTCACACTTTCTCATAAATATTCTGGAATTAGACAACCATAAATATGTATAACCTTTTTCTTTTTCACCTTACTAGCAGCTGAAAACAAACCTCTAAAATAGTAGGTAAAACTATTATTAATATATATATTTTTCTTAATGTCATCAGAAAAATAGCGAAATTGCTTGCAGATCGCTTCCAATCGAATCCAACGATTTTGCTATTAAATTAAATATTAGACGATTATTGGTAACACTCGATAGTAACTCTTGGAATTAGCACTTAAACAAAAAAATTTGGTAATAACAGTTTCAATGCACTGGCAGGGTCTTATTAATTTTTCATTCATACAACGCATCGTGCACAGTTTTCGGACTTTGACTAGTGGTAGATTTACAAAAAATTATGGTGGATTTGAGAAAAATGTGGTATGTTTCGGTTGTCTTAAATATCTTTTAGCAATCAATATTAACCACTTCTTTTCTCCTTGAAATGTATGTATATACATAGTCGAAGTGGCAATCAAGTAATAAAGGACTCAAAGACAAACCTTTAACTAACTTTTGGGGCCATTCATTATTTTCCGAGAGGTTTAAAATTATTCATGTGATTTCTTTACGTTTTCAGTCCGGCTCTCATTGATACTAAAATCTTTAAAAACTTCCTAGCTTATTGCGGCCACTCTAATCACCATCCTGGGGCAGGACGTAAATGAATCGGTACGCGCCTGCCAAATGGCAAAGGCTGGTATTGTCAACAGCAATCTCTTGAGCAATGAAGAAATCAACCAACTTGTTAGCGAAATCCACATCCTACCATACAGCAACGTCATTGAAGCCACCGAATACAGCAACCCTTCAATCTACACTAACAACACGCTATTGCTATATGTGTTATCCCTGCCTAAGGTCACGGAAGAGAGATTCAATCATCTTATCACACGGCCTAATGTTGACGAGGGTCATCAAACAGATTTGGCTTACAAACCCGTCCTAGTAAACAAACAGGAGACATATGGCATATGTCTCGGCAATGATATGCGTGAAGAAATATTTGGACTTGCTGCCAGAAACCGGTTGTTTGGCACATCTTCTAAAGGGCGGAAAAACAAGTTGTGCCTACGTGAAAAGCAATGAATCCACCGTTGAAGTAATCAAATAGGATGCGATTTTTCTTGACAACTTCGTTGGTACCATAGGATCAGGTAAGACCACTGCTCATCTCAACGGCTCTTACATTCTCCATATGGACAACTAGACGGTCATGATCAACAACCAAACATACTCGGGTATGACCGCGTCAGAAGTACAGGTACTCCCACCTATTTTAGCCAATGTAACGAACCGCACTAAACTTGGATCTGGTACATGGAATAGCGATAGACAATTTGAAAATATTGAAATACCTCAAGGATAAGACAAATTGGTTTGCGCTATCTGAAGGACCGGACTTTTTACTTTTGCTACTCCTTTGGTTTATTTGGAAGAAGATCACAGCAAAGCTCCACTTACCTAAAATAAACATTGCGAATCGGCTCGGTCGAGGGACGAAGAACCCTTCCCTGCCATCTCACCCGCGGGGCGCTGATATTTAAATGGGGAGGACTTAACACACTGCGACACCCAACATGTTGCGTTCCCACACTATAGCAATACACGTGCCGCCATGTCAGCATAATTGCAGTTAGCTACAACCTAACACCCTAACTGAAACCCAGTCGCATCCCACCATATTTACCTGTGAGCTTATGCAATAGGAACCCAGCCAGACATTGCGTCAGCAAAATAAGTTTGACACGATTGTGACATACCTGCAAATGCCATCGGTGCATGTGGGAAGCGGGATTATAAGCCAACGGTCAAAAATTCTGGGCATGAAGACAGCAGCGCGAAACGTTATAAAAGGGAGCAGCCCAGACTTTAGTAGCAGTTGCTTGTGGACTACTAATCCAATTAGTATTAACTATATATTATCATAAAGTTGTGAAACCTCCTACTACCTGTTTTTTATTCCAGGGCAAGTTGGCCCTTAAATTTTTTTGGTGTAACCGGACTTATAGTCCTTAACTTTTATATAGACGATGTTCGCATCTATTCTTCTTTCCCGAAAAAACAAATCGAACATATCCGCGTAATAATCAACGAGCTTCACCAGTTCAACATAAAGATTTCCAACGAGAAATCACACTTTTTCCAGGACTCTGTAGAACATTAAGGCATATAATTAAATATAACATGATCACAGTTAATCCTTCGAAAATACACATCATTAAAGATTTCCCTATTCCCACAACGCTTCCTGGGCCTCGCTAGTTATTATAGACAATTTATACAGAGTTTTGTCATCTTCAAACAATTTATACAGAGTTTTGTCATCTCAGGGGAGAGAATGGTGGCATATCAGAGAATCAAAGCGGAAAGATAAAAATCATTAGATGAACTTGCACCAAAAGCACTTAATAAAATAAAAGAGGACTGCCAGCCCAAGTTAAACTCTTATAAAAAAATTTTCACAAACCATTCGAACTAACCACAGGTGCCAGTAATTACACTATAGGAACCGTATTATCTCAAAACCAAAAACCCATATAATGAGAGAACGAAATAAAGCATTGAAGATGTCGCATCGACGAAACCGGTTTGCTACAAAACCAAAATTGACAAGGGACGACGGAAATTCGTTCCAATATAAATCCACAACCCATATAATCTTTATGATACTTTCACAGTGAGTTGTTTATAGCCAACATTTTATATTTTGTTAATTCACATGTAGGAGGTGCCTAGCCCATTTGATACAATTCAATGTGAACGTTATTAACGTTCGTACACGCGGCTCGGCACCACAGTGGGCCGATCAACGTCTGGCGTAACGCCAGATAGAGTGAGCACTAAGCGCTGAAAAAACGCAATCTGGATCGCTGCTTATAGCGCCAGAAACCTAACGAAAGCAAAAATAATTATCCAGCAATTAATTCAATAAACATCGCGCCACCCCAGTTCTTTCAAACGGGCGGCGATTTCTAATTAATTGCGAATGAACGCTGCGCGCTATGCTTAAAATACGTTTGTCCAGCAAACGTCTCATGATATTTATTTGATGAGCTCGTCGGCAATTAATGCCATAGCCGGAGCGGCACACAACGCCAGAAATAAATTTGCTAGAAGGCGCTTCAAGTAATAAGACCAGTTGGCCCGACGTAGCGCCAAGCAACAATAAACCGAGTGACAGATCCAAAGCCAGGTGATGAGGCAACATTCAGTAGTGATTGCCTTGTTCAAGACGAGTGCAGTAGTTCAAAGGCTGTCATACGCGGGCGACGCATCGAGTAAGCAGCACACGGGGTTCGATACAACGTTCAGCGAATTAAGGCGAACATCAGTGTGGTTTAACAATGGGCAACGACAAAGAGCACAACCCATAGACGTGCAGACAGTATACAATCATCGAAAGCGAAAGTTGCAGGGATGAGCTGTATCGTGATCAGGTATGATAGTATAAGCAGGTTTAGACTTAATCAATTAAGTTACGAACGAGATAGCATACTTTTAGGTGCTCGGCTAGAGCGAGTGTAGGAACGGATAAGTGAGTTAACTGATAAATAAATATAAATCGCAGTAGTCTAAGATCAGTTGATTTATGGATGTAAGGAAGCGATAAGGGAGATGATATAATAATGTGGCAGATGCCGAAGACATCTTAGGCACGACTCAACCCCCCCTTGAATACTCCAGGTTATTTAAACCGTATCCCTGTAGGGGTTTCTAGAACGACTCCGAGGTATATTCTCTACCCTTGTCGAAGTGTACGAACTCCGGTACTCCGAAAACTTGAAAAACCCCTCGCTCCATGTACCCTATGACGTCTTGTGCCGTGGCATTGCGCATCGGCTTAAGGAACACGAACTTACGTAGGTGATCCAATAAAACAAATATGAAGGCTTCCTGAACGTGTACGCGGATAAGGTCCACAGAAATAAATTTATAGTCTCTGGCATGCCCTCTCTGTATAAAACCGCCGCTTCAGGTTCTCGAACGCTTCCGTTATAAACTCCGGCGATTCAAAGTCTATTCCTCTCAGCTCTTCCAGATCTTCCATATACATACGACATACATTCTGTGTTCCCTTCCTATGTTCGATATTAAAGTCAAACGATTGTAATTTTAGGCTCCAACGCGCTAAGCGACCTGACAAATCCCTTATGTTCATGAGACACTTAATGCTCATGTGATCAGTTATGATAGTGAAAGGAAGCCCATCCACGTAGGCTCGGAATTTCTGAACACTGATCACAGCTGCCAAGCACTCCAGCTCTGTGATCGTATAGTTTCGCTGAGTTTAACTTTTGCGACATGAAGGCAATCGGTCTTTCGTTACCCTTGCTATCCTTCTGATGTTGACGTATCGCGTTGGATAAAAAAATTTTTTTTGATGTCGGGGTTCATAAGAATATCCGTCGAGGTGAGTGCCTGCTTCAGCTTCTCGAACCCTTGCATGGCTTCCTCCGTCATGATGAAAGTTTTCGCTTTTTTCAGACAGTCCATCATAGGTGACGATACCACCCGCACATCCCCAGAAAACGCCGCAGCTGAGGGTCTGTGCCTGATAAATAATACGTCTCCTGTAAGCGAGATACAATCGCTTCTTACCCGGTTTTTCTACTAAGACGATGGGAGAACTCCAGGCGCTATTGCTTTCCTCAATCACGTAGAGAGCCAGCAACCGGTCTATCTCATCATAGGCATACTTTTCCTTGACCCGCGACATGGGATAGTGCCTTCGTTTTACCGGTATCGTATCATTCGACACTTCAATCACATGCCCCATGACATGAGTTGTTCCCATTGCGAGTTCGGTGAAGGAAGGAAAAAGCTTCTTTACTCCTTCGAGTCGGTGCAAATCTTTTGGGGATAAGTCGATTTGATTCCAATCCTAATGTTCGATCTCAGAGACCACCACGGGTGTAAGGCCGAACGCCTCCTGCCTCATGCTTGGAACCAAATGGAAAGTCATCGAGGACCTTCTACCGCAGTTTACTTCCGCCTCCACTTTGCCGACAATCGCCTATGACTGCCCGTCCGCTGTTCTCAAGCTGTTCCGCCTAGCTTGTACTTTACCTTTCAGCCTCTTCGGCCAAACCTCCGAGCCCGCTCCGAAACAGCTGACTGAAGCTCCGCTGCCCAACAACCCACGTACTCGGGTCCCCCCGAACTCGACTTCCGCGTAGGGTCTCTTGCCCACCTCGTTCCTTATAATCGTCTCCTCAATTGCTCTTATCTTGATTTTCCGTCCTAAAGGCAGTATAGCGCCAACTCCTACATTAAAAAAAAGGATGAGGATCGATAGATATTAGTAAGGTGAGTACAACCGTATACTTGTTTTTCGGGGGAAACAACAACAACAAGAGTTATCAAGGGTCAAAGTTCATATAAAGCGGTTTTTAAAATAAACATTTCTCGAAAACCAACGCTTGGATTTTTAAAATTTTGGTATCTTTGCATAGGTAATTTAATTATCTTGTATTCGATATGCAACGTCTTGAGTATCTATTCTGTTAAGTTGGTAATACTGGCCATCGATAGTCATCTCTTAATACACGTCCAAAAATCTCGAGAGAGGTATCAAAAGACGCATCTTGACCTCCGTAAAAATAATCTGGAGGGGGAATTCCGATATTTTTAGAAGTTTTCGAGATATTTGCAGTTAAAGCTCACAATTTTCTGTCATTTTCATGTGGTTGTTGTAATGGCACATTAGGCTGAGCCAAAAAAGTGTGGAGCCACCCGGAGTTGGCATGGGGTAGCCCAGTGTTTTTTTTTTAAACGCGGCGCAAGGCTGCCATTGCGGAAAGGTGTTCTGCACATAAATACCATGGATAACGACCTCCGAGTGACGCGTCCTTTGATACATTGAAAATTACATTTATTTCATATAACACAGGTATATCAAATAAAAGTTAATTTATATACCTATCAAACAACATAAATTTTTTTTAAATCGGTTGGTTAGTTTTTGAGAAATTTTGATTTTACAAATGCACTTTGAAATGAACTTTGACCTTCTATAACTTTTGTTGTAGTTGTTTCCCCCCAGAAAAAAATGCCGTTATGTTCATGACCACAATGTCTACCGATCCCAATTTTTGGTTTTTTTATCAGAGAGTTGGAGCTATTCTGCATTTGTTCCGATTTTCCTGTCTCTTGCATTCGTGAAATCCTTCTGTGAATCCTAGTCCGTTTGTCTTAGCTCCATCGCTAACTTTTTCACATTCTAAGATGCGCCCTCTGGCGTCCTCGTATCTTTCTTGCCTCTCTTCTAGTGTTAAGCTGGGATACATTCCGTGTCCTGTCGCGATGTCATTTTTTTAAGCTTCCGGGATTTGATGTCGTTGACAGGTCTATTTCATATAACACAGGTATATCAAATAAAAGTTAATTTATATACCTATCAAACAACATAAATTTTTTTTAAATCGGTTGGTTAGTTTTTGAGAAATTTTGATTTTACAAATGCACTTTGAAATGAACTTTGACCTTCTATAACTTTTGTTGTAGTTGTTTCCCCCCAGAAAAAAATGCCGTTATGTTCATGACCACAATGTCTACCGATCCCAATTTTTGGTTTTTTTATCAGAGAGTTGGAGCTATTCTGCATTTGTTCCGATTTTCCTGTCTCTTGCATTCGTGAAATCCTTCTGTGAATCCTAGTCCGTTTGTCTTAGCTCCATCGCTAACTTTTTCACATTCTAAGATGCGCCCTCTGGCGTCCTCGTATCTTTCTTGCCTCTCTTCTAGTGTTAAGCTGGGATACATTCCGCGTCCTGTCGCGATGTCATTTTTTTAAGCTTCCGGGATTTGATGTCGTTGACAGGTCTTCGCGGATTTCCTGACAGTCTCCCAGTTTTCCTGAACCAGTTTGTGTTCCTCCCACCAAGAGCACTGCATACTGGGTCTGTTACATTTGTAACAGAGCATTCGGTGAATCCTGCCATCACATGTGGTGGCCGGTAGATCTGCAATGTCCTCCAGTGTCCTTTTCGGCGTCGCTTCCCTACTAGTTTCCTATCTGAAAAATTTGGCGTTGCTCGGTGGGCCTATGGCCTCCACTTCCTCGGGTTCGTTCACTGTTCCTTCCGCATCAAACTGCTCTATCGTCTTCCTGCGAGGTATCTTCGATTCCAACTCCGCGATGTGCTTCTCCGCTCGTCGGCACTCCATCTTCAACTCCTCGAAGGTATCCATCCGACAGCTGAACAGAAAGTTCTTAATCCTTGGGCGCAAGTTCCTGCGAATCAGGCTCGCTAGAACGCGTTCGGACATCCGCCCGAAACAAGTCTTGCCGAACGACTTGATTGAAAAAAAATCACTTCTTTATTTATTAACGTTTATACATTGATTGATTTACAAAAGTGCTTACAATCTAATTTATAATATTTTTATGTTTAGTCATCAAAATTGAACCATTGGTTAATGTATCGAAATATTAATTTCGTAAGTGTCAATGCACTTCTTTTGTTGGGAGCTAATTGCTTAATTTCTATAATAAATACTATTTGTGAAATTGTCTTGAAGCAATGCACTTGTTCACTTTATTGGCAAATTCTTTGTTATTGTGCAATACGATGGTACAATGCACTGAAGTATTTTGTTAGGTGTAGCGTTACGCTGAGTGGAGTGGAATGGCTAGGTGACGTAACTCCCCCTTCCCTTGATTGAAAACACTCCTGGGTTTTTGTATTTATGTTTATTTCAATTACTTTATGTTTGTTTGTAAAATGATCAAAAAGTACGAACAAAGCCAAAGCAATTGCTGTAATGAATGAAATTATTAGCCAAATGTTAATATAATATCTCTTCTTGTGGTAGGTAAGTTCTTCAAATTTTTTTGGTTTTCAATTTGGGTAATGATTAGTTCATTAAAACTAGGTTCGAGTTGTGTATGATTAATATTTGATTAAAGATAACGTATTACATATTTTTGTTCAAATGATTTATTTAAGTTTTTATAAATTTCATTTCTGATTTTGAATTCACAATCATTAAATGAAATAAGATGATTTCCTACTAAATGTAAAGTTCTTTCGTTGCATGTACTCTTTATTTCGGTCCCTTTTGTATTTTTTATAATTATTAACCCTTTTTTAATTTCTATAATTTCTTCTTTATTAATTTTAATTTTCTTACAATTTTTCTTTATTACATATGAATTGGAAACTGTTAGATTCATTTGGTATAAATTTTTTGAATAAACATATCTGGTGTTATTGGATTCTAAAACATGTTTGCTTTTAAATTGAAGTTCTTCTGAATTCTTATTTGAACAAGGTGTTATAAAAACATGTTTTGCTCTAGTTACATAAGTGGGAATTTTAAGGGAAAATATAACATTATTTGCGGAAGTGGCTGCTCCTAGTTCAATATTTTCTAACTTAAATACATCTATATTATAGCTACTTATCTCTTCAGGGGTTAGGATATTGCTGGTCATTGGATTAAGTCTAGCTGATGCTAAATTATTTTGGATGTGTTCTATGATATTACTAAGTGTCCTAAACCTAAGTAGAATGTCAAGGTATAGGAGTTGTCGGTGTATGTCTCGATTTTCGTGTTGTACTGAGTTTCGTTTTGGATACTTTGTATTGTTAATTTTTATATTCTTATTTAAGGTACCTATGGCAGTATGGTTGTTCGTATCAATAACTTTGAGATGCTCTTCTGCCTAATATGTTAATTAACACTGGAGTGCACGCGTGGTCTACTATAGTAGACCATTGGTATATTTTTGTTGATAACTTAACAATTCTGTATGTTAGAGCGGAGTAGTTCCAGGAAATCCCTATGCATTAAATTTGTCGTCAAGTTACTACCTTGAGAGCTTTCTGCTCGTACACATATTTCTGAATATTAGCGAAAAAGTCTCCGGACCACCATAGCAGCAAGAAATCAATCATCAAAAAAGTGGTGCAAAACGTGCAACAAATGGATTTGTCCTAATCAACCGGCTGTGATGTGTAATAAATGTCACAAAAATAGGTTTTTGATAAACTTTAATAATGTAAGAAAAAATTTTAATCATTGGTCTCAAAAGTACAAGTTTTGGTATTTTTTACTATTATAGAACAAAATTGGCTTCAATTTTAAAATGTTGTTTTCTATGGATAAATTAAAGCTTAAATTATTCTTTTAAATAAATATAAATACGCTTTCAATCATTAGTTTCATTAATATGTAATGAAACAAATTTTTATTGCTATTTTAAAATGGTCTACCATAGTAGGCCACGCGTGCGTTAGTGTAAAAAAACAGGCGCGTGTACTCTAGTGTTAATCCTCTTTTTTGTTTATGTGGTAATAATGTGTATAGTTTACTTATGTTATGAATTCCTGAGTCAGGATTTGTTTCTTCTCGGTCAATTTAGAGTCTCTAATTAAATTTACCAGTGTGTCAATTATATTTTCTATTTCCTGCGGTCTGATTATATGGAGAATAATGTCGAAATCTTGTACATTTTCGAGTTTATTTCGGCAGTTAAAATTGTTCCCGTTGCTCCCATTATCAGCATTACCAAAATTAGGGGTAACTGATATCGATAGTACCTGAAAATTTTCCTGGTCTTTTAATGTTACTTGTATGGGTGTTTTGAAGTGGTAGTTTTCTGTATCTAGGTTCGTGCTTATGTCTAACAGGCTACATCTGAAGGTGTTGCCTTCAGAGTTGAATGGATATTATTGTTATAGGTCTGAACAGATTTGTACATCTTCCCTCTGGTGGATAAGGAGGGTGATTCAAGTTCTATGAATTTCTAAATTTTTCTCCTATAGTATTGTGAAATCTTTCGATGTCCGAGTTACCTGTATGACTATTGGGTTTGGTAAAATGAACTTCGACACCTTCTTCTCCTATAAAGTAATTTACGTTTACGGAATTGAATTCATTATCAGTTATAAATAGTCTAGGCTTCCCTCTCATAGCGAAGTACATTCGCAAAGTTTCGACAAATGTGATGCTATTTTGGTCTTCTAAAAAGAGTGCTACTGCGAATTTAGAAAATCTATCAATGAAGGTCATGAAGTTGTTTTTTTAATTGTGTAAGTATCTAGGTGTACAACTTCGTTAGTATCCTTGGGCGTTTCTGTTAAATTGAGTTGCTCCCATGAAATTCCTACCTTTCCTGATTTGAGGAATATTCGGAAAATATATGACATAAAACCGCTATTTATATCATCTAGGCTAATAAATATCTTCCTTTTCCCATCAACTATTTCTATCGCTCTGTTGTTATGGCCGGCTAAGATTATTTGGGTATCAAACCGATTGACTACTGTGTCTAAAATTGGAGAGTGATTGTTGAGTTCCTCTTCTTGGGAATGTATTGTTGCACAAGTTCTTATGTTGTATATATTATCCTCTACCTGTACAGCCGACCTTGCTAAGTAGATTTCACCTCTGTCATTATTTATTCTACTTAGAAAGTCAGCTAGGGTATTTTCTTTACCATTAATGAAGCCGATATTAATGTCGTATTCTCCTGGTTTTAGTATCCATCTCTGTAATCTTGGGTTAATGTGTTTTCCTTTTTATTTAGTTTGTAGCCACTTTAGTATTTGGTGGTTAGTTAATAAGTCGAGGTTCCTACCATAAACATAAGACCTAAAATAGTTAGCTGCCCATACCATGGCAAGAAGTTCTTTTTCTGTGGTTGAATATTTTTTTTCTTGCTCATTCAAAGTTCTGCTTGCATAGCAGATTGGATGTCTTGTTTGCATTAGTGCACCTCCTATGGAGTAATCACTTGCATCAGTGACAATCTCAAACTTCTTTTTAAAGTCAGGGTACTTTAGCACCGGTGGGGAGATTAGTAACCTTTTTAGTTTATAAAAGGCATCCATAAAGTATCATGGACGTTAACCTTTACATCCTTTTTCAGATACTTTGTGATAGCCTGAGCTATCTTGGCATAATTCTTTATGCATTTACGATAGTATCCAGTTGTCCCTAGAAAGGATTTTATTTGTTTTGCTGTTTGCGGCAGCTTGATTTTTTGAATTGCCTCCACTTTGTTGGGGTTTGGCTTCACTCCTTCTGTGGTCAAGATGTGTGCTAAATATTCTGCTGTGGCTGGAGCATTTTTTAGGCCAAAGGGGTATACGAACAAACTCGTAGTGTCCTAATGGAGTAGAAAATGCGGTGTTCGCCCTGTCTTCTTCCTTAATGAGAATCTGGTGGAAACCCTTGGCCAAGTCTAATGTTGTAAAATATTGGGCTCTTCCCAATTTCTCTAAAATATTTTTAATGTTGGGAATGGGAAATTTGTCGCTTACAGTGATGTCGTTCAAGGCTCTATAGTCTATAACGATACGAAATTTTTTTTTACCGGATTTGTCCACTTTTTTAGGTGAGCTACAAGGTGAACAACTTTCTTTAATGATACCATATTCTATCATTTCTTTCATTTGTTTATTTATTTCCTCCTAGTGGATTTGAGGGTAGCCATAAATTTTAGAGTATACAGTAAGGTGGAGTGAAAATATATGGAGATTTTTTTTTTTTTTTTTTTTGTAACGTAATAGCGATAAAAACTTGCCTTTATACGTGTTAATGAACCCCATAAAATTTTATGGCGATAGGATGACGTTTTGCTTTGCCCCCAGCCACTCAAAGTTGAAAGCTGAAAGTTGAAATTTTGAAAATTATAAAATCAAAAAACCAAGTATGGGGATTGATAAACATGGTTAAGCTGAGTAGGTAGGTAGGTAGGTAGAATGGGTGCGACGCCGGTCGCCCAAGTAGCTTGTAGAAGCCGTTTTGATGCCATAAAAACTCGTTCAAACCTACTTATATAGTATGGATAACTGTTACAACCAACCAGAGCTGTTGATAAACTCGGGGATGTTTGAAATTCCTATCTCGCATATACGATCCAAGTTCCCCAAAAAAGGGCTCCCAAAGAATTTCATTCGCTTTTCGGCCAGAGCCGTGGACCTACACAGGAGATACTCAACGGTCTCTTTGGCATCAATGTCTTCGCAGCTTCTGCAGTAATCAAGGTGCGGAATTTCCATCTTTTCCGCGTGCGTGCCTATCGCCCAGTGACCTGTGAAGACTGCTATGAGTTTGTGGGTGCTAACTCTTGGCCTGCTTAGAAGACTCCTCGTCCCCTTTTCGCTATAGACTGCCCAGGTGGATCTTGATATTGCGCAACTAGTGGGGTCTCTCTATCTCAATTGTGCTTTGTTCCGGTAATATTTATGGATGTTTCCCTTGGCTACTGCTAAGGGTACCCCTATATCTATATTGATTACTTCCTCATTTTCGTCCCATGAGCAACTGCGCGCCAACTCATCGGCTTTCTCATTACCTTCGATACCTCTATGACCCGGAACCCAGGTAATGGATAGCTCAAGGTTAGTTAGTGCAGCCAAGATTTGCTTACATGCATGCACCACGTTCGAACTAGTGTGTGGTGCTGCTTTTGCCTTTATTGCTGCTTGGCTGTCTGTAAAGATAGTGACTTTACCAGTTGTGTTCAGGTCCCTGAGTGATCTGCTGGCCTGCAAGATCGCAAGAACCTCCGCTTAAAACACACTGCATTGCGATGGGAGACTGAATGGTACGTTAATGTCTAGGGACTCCGAGAAGACGCCGGCCCCCACACCCCAATTAATCTTGGACCCGTCGGTGTAGATTTGGATGCCGCTGTCAACTACGACCCTGCCCCTTTTCCAATCATTCCTACTTGGAATTGAAGTTATATTCCTGCTCTCAAACGCCAATTTGTGAGGATAGAAGTCGGTATTGGCATTAATAGTTCCAGCTGGAAGATGGTTAAGAATGCTACTGTGGCACTGCTGACTATCCCTCCATCACCCGAACTCCCAGAGTCTGAGTGCGGTTTGCGCCGATGTACACGGTATGTGTAAGTCTATTGGAAGAAGGTTCAAAATCCGATCCAAGGCCGCAGTGGGACAAGTGCGCAAGGCTCCGGTGGCACCAACACATGCCGCCCGCTGGACCTTTTCTTCCGGAGAGCTTCCCACCATACTACAGATCCATAGGTCAGCACAGGCCGCACCACCGCCTCGTACAACCAGAGCACCATCCTTGGCCGTAGACCCCATTTTTTACCAAACATTGATTTGACGGCACAGGCCTTCCGCACCTGCTCCTCAATGGGTCAAACCCCCTTTTACCCCCCTTTATTATCCTCATGTTATCATCGTTCATGTCCTCACGTAATAGCTTTTGCATAATGGTGCTATGCATCGATGAATTTCGTTCTAATATTATGAATTTCGATATATTCATCCTTAAGGTTTATGATTGCCCCCATTGGTTTCAGAATATTTTGTCCTAATATTGCGTCGAACTTTTTATTTCTCAATTTTGTTAATTTCCAACTCATGAAATTGTTTTCTTTAAATTCCTTTGGTAGGGGGGTGATAATTTCGGTACTTACTCCCACGTTTCCATCTAAAGTCCTAAAAGTCATAGGTTTAGGTTAGTTTGTTTCGTTTGTATTTGAGAAGCTTGTCTTCTCCAATCAGAGATGTATTTGAGCCTGTGCCGATAAGGAATGTTATCTCGTCAAAGATATTTAATTTAATTAACGGTAGATTATGGGGTCAGCCGGAGACCGCAAATTTTCGCCCTCTTCGTGAGCAGATTCTATATTGGCGACTTCCATATGTTCAGTTCGGTTGTTTTTATATTGGCCTGAGTTCGTGGAATTATTTTGGATCCGCCCACTCTGCTGAGAGCGGTGATTAAATTGGCCAGAGTTGGCTCTTGGTTGTCTGACCTAATTACTGGTACTTGGGTTTTCCTATCTGACAAGGGTGCTTGCTGAGAGGAGTGTGGTGATGAATTTTGTTGCTGCTGTTATGCTGATTTTTCATAATTGCTTTGAGTTAAGTAGTAAGGTCCTTCAGGATTAGTATTCTTGCTTGATTGTTCGGAGTTTTCTATCCGTGATTATATTTGCATTTATGGGTTCGATTGTTTTACTTGTGGTCAAATCTATATATTTTTGTCCCACTTTATTATTTAAACTTTGATTGATTTTCGCACAATCACAATCTTTTAACTTAGTAGAATTTGTGGTGAAATCTTTGGAATTTTGTTCCACTTGGGTAGTTCAACTTCGGTTGATTTTCACAGAGTCACGTGCAAAGTTCTTTAGTGTTTGCTTTATTTTCTGGTCAAATCTTTGTTCCACTTTAATGGTTCTGTGGGAGTTTATACAAAGACTGCACACTCCGCACATAACGGGGACCTTGTAACACTTGTGCGGACGGCGGACACCGCCAAAGACAGTCGCAATGACCAACTGATCACAACGTCAGTTTGTCAATGCGACTGACATATTTATATATTTATTGCAACCATATGTTGACTTAGCATATTTTAGAATTATACATTTTGGTTTGTATGTATTAGTAATATATCTAATTGTATATGTTTTAGTTCGTAAATAAGTTGTAAGTATTAGTGTAAGAATTTTGTATAAAAGGGAAAGTAAATTCAATAAACAATCATTTGGATTCATACGCTATTCATCAGCTTTTTATTCCTCTTACAGTTCAACGTCGGTTGATTTGCACAGACTCACTTGCAAAGTTCTTTAGAGTTTGCTTTATTCTGTGGTCAAATGTTTGGATTTTTGTTTCACTTTAATGGTTCAACGTCGGTTGAATTGAACAGAGTCACTTGCAAAGTCCTTCAGGATTTGCTATGTTTCGCGATCAAATCTTCAGATTTGTGTAACCCAAACTTTGGTTCTATCAATTCTTTAGAATTGATCTCCGTAGACTGCGCCAAACAAGTCTTGCCGAACGACTTGATTACAATATTTTTATGTTTAGTCATCAAAATTGAACTTTATTGGCAAATTCTTTGTTTTTGTGCAATACGATGGTACAATGCACTGAAGTATTTTGTTAGGTGTAGCGTTACGCTGATCAGTCAACCTCAATTTGTTTTGCTATTCGCTATTGCCAGGTGACGTAACTCGCGTTCATGGTCAACTCCAATCCCCTGATCGCTGCGTAGAACTCGTAGAACTTTTCGTTAAAGTCTTGCTTCAGATCATTCATCGCCTGCCTGATCTCTTCGTCAGAGTCATTCCTTCGGAATTGCTCCACAATTGCCATCCTGAAAGCGTCAAGATCCCTTGCAGCATCCGTGGCATGTTCTTTTATATAGAGTCAATACCACTCTCTCGCTGGTCCTTCCCATAAAAGGTGAAAATTAGCATACAGATCTTCTGACGATACGTTATGTTTCCGCAGCGCAGCGTAGCGTGTCTATCCGGAACACTAATTCAGCCCCCCCCCCCCCCCGTCGATCTTAAGACTCCAATCGCGAATAATCTTCTTCGCGGTCCTCTCTGGACGATGGCTGCATTGCCGGTCCTGCTGCCGCACGCCTCGAACCTATCGTGACTTCTGGTTTATCCAGAGTACGTTCTTCATTAACTTCCTGATCGACGTCGGAGCTCCACGCTCGCCGATTGGGAGTCAGATGATCGCTAGTCTGTCGCTAGTCTGTCCGCTAATCCACTTGCATCCTTACATAACCCCTGTACCGCTCCTCTGACCGTGTCGGTAGTACAGAGCGTCATATCTACTTGATATTGAAAGAATCGAAGGCTCGAATTTTCTCAGCAACTCTTCCCCAATCGCATTAATTTCTCCAGCTTTGGCGCTTTGTACCTCGGCTGGCAACTTTTCTCCTCCTGATGGGGTCTCCTCGTCCCCTCGAATATCCTCCTCCGTGTCATACCCCGCACTGTTTTCACCTTCAAGTAACGCCGGGGTGTCACTTCTAAGTCCTACCCTTTTGGGAGGGTTTGGCATTTCTTGTTTCGATGTTCGTTGCCCAATATTACAACAATTAATCGTAGCTAGATGCTAAGCACCGAGAAAAATGTATTGCCGGCTTGTTTTCCTTAAGGTTATCCGCAAGTTATTGGAAAATAAATTGTATTTACCGCAAAGTGTGCGCTTACCAACGCTACACAAACAAAGAAGTGCTAAAAGAAATGTTACAAGAAATGTGAATATATAGCAAAATTTCCTTCAATTGAATATGCAAATAAATGTATAAAATATGCTCGTAGCTAACCTGTATTCTAACAATTAAAGGAGTTCGCCATTGAAGTTTGATTTGGTGGCATAGTATCTGTCCTCCTAACGTCGTCCGTATAAAGTCCAATTCTCTCTAAGTCCGCCTGGGCTTCGAGACCTCGACACTACAGTCAGACATGGCTATCTTGTCCAAACTGGATACCGATACTGACTCCATCGCCGAAGACACTATTAACCGGCATGTTAACATGCAACTAAGATATCTGGACAGCGCACCTACTGGTACCACGGCACTTTCGTCGGCTCTGATCGTGACTAAACGAGCTGCCAGTGTGTACCCCACTCTTCCTGACATCAACACAATTGAAAGGGTCTGAGACTACCGCCCCATCAACCTGCGAGATGTCACTCCCTGATAGAAACGTATGTTGGAAAAAAATTTTAATAAACATCAGAATTATCCTTACCATGAAATAAAGGAGCATCACTGATCGGGGGCCCCACGTTGGGCGCCATTTCGTTACGCGCCCCAGGTCCCCACACTGCATGCCCCCCATCACCGCCAGGTATGCGTGCTTATCAGCACGAGCTAGCTCGCCGGACTTGAGGGGGTTCTTGCGGCTTCGACCCGCACCATACAAAAGTTTCATACCTGATTGTTTTCATGTATAACTGGACTCCGTGATACCTGCACAGACAACTCTGATTTCCCTCCCGTGGGATTTCAGCACATCTCGCTAACTCATCGCTAGCCATCACTCTCCAAACCTAGGCCACTGATGTTGTTTGACCTGCGTTCTATACCCTCCCCTTCCATGATAGATCTTGGTACCGATTCGTATCGACCGTAATCAGCCTCAAACTGCTGAAATCACATCGTCCTTACCGCCTCCGTTCGTATCTACCATCATTACCGTCGTCGTCACTGACGTCATCAACAGAGTCTGAATTAATGTCTGATCAAATGCCATCAGATACATATTTGTGACGAAAATTTAGATAAAAATATCATTTGCTAAAAAAAGAAAAGGAGTAATTACTTGGCTCTTCAAGAATCATTGTGCCAATTTTCTTTCTGCACGACTGACATAAGTAATCACTTTGCCCTATAAATGGCAGTCTATTGCGTAGCAGTGATACTGAAGTAACGAACACAAAACGTTTTGAATGTCGCGCACTATAAACAAACAATGCGCCCACAACGTGCGCTCGCGGCGGCCCATTAGCCTGCCCTGCACTCAATAGCTAACGTAACGTTATACATAAATTCGTGTAACTCAACAACCGTTTAAATGACCACTCTGAAATTTTTACTGAAAATTTTAAAAGAAAAATTCATGATAAAAAAAAAAAAACGAAATTTGCAGATATTCTTTTTTCGCAATTGCAAATCTATATATATAAAAATGAAATGGTGTTCAGTTGTAACGCTAAAACTCGAACATGGCTGAACCAAATTATATACAGTGCACTCGCGATAATATGAACTAATTAAAACCAGGCCTGTTCAGTTTTACGATATTGTTCATATTTACGAAAGTCAACTAACTTGAAAAATATTCTATTTAATTAGTTTTAGGCACATTTATGTTTTATTAAAAACCGCAAATTAAACGTTTATTCATTTTTGCACAATTGAAAATTTGCATACGTTGAAAATTTCTACTGAGGACTGAACATAAGAGAATGCAAAGCATATGAAAGCAAGTATTTCTCAGCGACGGTTATGTACATTTTATATTTTAATAACTAGGAGATTCGCCAATTTATTAAACTCTTGTAATTTGTTAGAAATTTGACAATCAATAGTGTTCATATTTTAGAGCGTTGCCCAAAAGTTTCTTATTTTAGAGTACTCAATGGAAGCGAAACGGTGTTCATATTATCGCGAGTGCACTGTACTTCCTTTGGGGGCTTTTTCTGTTATTACCACGCGCAGGTCATGTATTAAAATCAAAACAAATATAATAAGGGTACCTCCCATACAAGCTTATTAATTTGGCTGTTATTCCCCCATATATTTATATCTCATATCGTAATTTTTGATGTGTTTTTGCTATGTACATATGTTTATTTTTCGTTAATGTAGCGTCATATCGTAATTTTGTTTGTGGTCCTTGCTACACACTAGGGGGCATTTTCGTTGTTTCTTGCTATGTATGTTTATTTTTCGGTGATGTAGCGTCATATTGTTATTTTGGTTGTGGCCCTTGCTATTTTTTTTGTTTATTTATCGTTGACAGAGAGTGCTGCAAACGAAACATTCTCACCACCAGATGGCGTTGTTGGTAATGAATTGGTACAAAGTTAATTGAACGAAAAATTATTTATTTCAAAGCTTTTCAGGGTAAAAAAAAAATTTTTTTTTGAATTTTTCATTGTAAATTGAAGTTTTGCTTTGGTGTTACTCTTCGTATTGCAATCGAACATTCAAAATTTAATGCGCCTTGGTCCATTGATATACATATCTTACTAATATATAAAATCGTAAGTGTGTGAGTGACAGCAAATTTTTGGGACTTTTTCACGTCTAAAGTAATGCCTCGAACTTTACGAAATTTGGCACACTAATTATTTGGAGTACAGAATAGATAACAGGCATAATTATATTTCGATATATTTATCGATAAAAGAATTATCGGTCAAAATGTAGTTTTGCGTAAATTTTGGAATATTCGCACAAAATTGGTATCAAACGAAAGTGGAAGAACACCGCTTTCATTTGGACGTTGGTCCACTTCGATATATTTATCGATAACAGAGTTATCGGTCAAAATGTGGTTTCAGGTAAACTTTGGAATATTCGCACAAAATTGATATCAAACGAAAGGGAAAGACGACAGCTTTCATTCGGACTTTGGTTCATTTCGATATATTTACCGATAATAGAGTTATCGGTCAAAATTTGTTTTTCGGGTAAACTTAGGAATATTCGCACAAATTTGGTATAAAAAGAAAGGGGAAGGCCACAGGCCACTTGCTTCATTTATGGAAACATCTATTTTGAGAAAGGCTGGACCTAATACACATAACTAAATTTGGAAGGTAAATTTTGTATCCGCTCGAGATGGTTATACGCTAAAAAAATAAAGGCATTTGGAAAGGTTTTAGAGATGTCCCTAAAAATGTTGACCAGGGTAACCTTATAAAGTGTTCTTTCAATATGAGCCCGTTTTCGAGATATTGGTCAAAATGTCAACCAGGAGGGGCCCTCGATGGTATTGGTATGATATCAAATGAAAGGTGTTGACAAATGATTTGACATGTTTTAGCTATTTTCCCATATAAAACGAAGGTTTTTAGATATTAACCGAAACGTGGACCAAAATTGGAGCTAGAAGGTTTTTATGAAAAAATGGGTCTAAAATGAAAGGTCTTGATGAGAGTTTAAAAATGGAGTGATTTTAAGTATTTTTGGGATTAGGATTGAGAAAGGGATAGGTATATGGATGACAATTAAAAAGCAATATGAAAAGACAAAAGCATATGAAGAGGATGGACGGAGAGAAGGATGTGGAGCTGAAATTAGGAGGGCGACTCACATATTTTAAATGCGAACAAGTTAATGTTTGGGCAGGACAACGTCTGCCGGGTCTGCTAGTTGTTTATAAAAATGTTCAAAAAATTAATAGAAAAAAAATTTTAATTTTGGGTTTTTTGGTAACATTCATTGGGTCAGTCCAATTCCGTTAATTTGTTCACGAACTAGAAAATAATGAAAAAAATGTAATTTCCAAATGCCCAAAATTCAAAAATCCATAACTCAAAAATTTTACCACTATAAGTGAAATAAAAAAATAGATGTCGACTTATTTTCCATTCTCATTACAAAAAACTAAAGTGGGCGTTTTTAAATTTTAGTGGCAAATTTCATATGGAATGACCCATATGGCATATGTCTCGGCAATGATATTTGTGAAGAAATATTTGGACTTGCTGCCGGAGAGCGTTTGTTTGGCACATCTCCTATAGGGCAGAAAAACATGTTGAGCCTCCGTAAAACGCAATGAATCCACCGTTGACGTAATCAAATAGGATGCGATTTTTCTTGCCAACTTCGTTGGTACCATAGGATCAGACAAGACCACTGCTCATCTCAACGGCTCTTACATTCTCCATATGGACAACGAGACGGTCATGATCAACAACCAAACATACTCGGGTATCATTTCATTTCATTTTCATTTATTGAACATTTTGCTTATATCTATGTTTGTACATGAATATTTAAATAAAAATCAAAAAATTACGTATACATAAACTAGATATAAGAAAAGGTAAGACATTTTATATGTTAATTTTAACATAGTGCCAAATGCCATTTCTAGTGTTTTGTAAATAGAGTGGAGTGGGCTTTAAGTATTGATATAAAAATATGATTAATTTTTTATTTTATTATCTAATACGGAGCTTTAGAATTTTAAGCTAAGTTGCAACAAAAAACCCGTGGAAAAAAAACTGTATAATAACCGAAAGCAAAAGCAAATAGCAAATTAAAAAATTAGTAAATTAAGTTAAAAGTTAGTTATCAAAACGGCTTACGCAGTTGGCCGAAGCAAAACTTCGATTTCATTATGCGATAGCTCTAAAAGTAAGGACTTCACACTTTTCGTAAGCTGTCGAATGTTCCTCAATTCGCGAATTTCGGCAGGAAGCACGTTGAATAGTTTTCTCGAAACAATTATGTAAAACTTGCTAGAATGCGTGGTTATCGAAGAAGGGACAACAACTGTAGGATGTGAGTATACACTTCCGACCTCATACTTTGGAGGTAACCACACCTAATAAAAAAGAATTTCAAAACTTTAAAATAATACAGGTGTCAGAAGTACAGGTACTCCCGCCTATTTTAGCCAATGTAACGAACCGCAACAATTTGAAAATATTGAAATACCTCAAGGATATCTGAAGGACCGGACTTTTTACTTTTGCTACTCCTTTGGTTTATTTGGAAGAAGATCACAGCAAAGATTCACTTACCTAAAATAAACATTGCGAATCGGCTCTGTCAAAGGACGAAGAACCCTTCCCTGACATCTCATCCGCGGGACGCAGATATTTAAAGGAGGAGGAGTCAACACACTGCGGCACCCAACATGTTGCGTTCCCACACTGTAGCAATACACGTTCGGCCATGTCAGCATAATTGCAGTTAGCTGCAACCTAACACCCTAGCTCAAACGCAGTCGTATCCCACCATATTTACCTGTGTGATTATGTAATAGGAACCCAGCCAGACATTGCGTCAGCAAAATATGTTTAACACGATTTTGTTCTACCTGCACATGCATTCGGTGCATGTGGGAAGCGGGATTCTAGGCCAAGGCACAAAAACTCTGCGCATGAAGACGGCAGCGCGAAAAGTTATAAAAGGGAGCAACCCAGACTTTAGGGGCAGTTGCTTGTGGACTACTGATCCAATTAGTATTAACTATTTAATATAATAAAGTTGTGAAACTCTAACTACCTGGCCCTTTAATTTTTTTAGTTTAACCGGACTTTTATATAGACGATGTTCGCATCTATTCTTCCTCTCCCGAAAAAACATAAAGAACATATCCGCATAATCATCAACGCGCTTCACCAGGCCAACATGATGATCTCCAACTAGGAATCACACTTTTTCCAGGACTGTGTAGAATATTAAGGCATATAATTAAATAAAACATGATCACAGTTAATCCTTCGAATATACACATCAATAAAGATTTCCATATTCCTACAACGCTTCCTAGGCGTCGCTAGTTATTATAGACAATTTATACAAAGTTTAGTCATCTTCAAACCACTAACTACGTTCCTCAGAGGAGAGAATATCAAAGAATCAAAGCGCAAAGATCACCTTAGACGAACTTGACCAGAAGCACTTAATAAAATAAAAGAGGACTGCCAGCCCAAGTTAAACTCTTATAACTAAATTTTCACAAACCATTCGAACTAACCACAGATGCCAGTAGTTACATTATAGGAGCCGTATTATCCCAAAACCAAAAACCCATATATGTAATTTATTTCACGAACGCTCAGTGAAACAAAACAGAATTAGGTACTCCACGAATGAGAAAGAGTTACTCGCAATTGTATGGCCACTACAGAAACTACGTGATTACTTGTATGGTATAGAAGATTTAACAACTGGCCATCAATATATAATCTTCTCTATATCAGAAAAAAACCTAATACAAAATTAACAAGTAAGGCGGTCTAAGTTCGAGTGGAACCGAACATTGAAACTTGTTGCAGAGTTAAGACCTGTAAAGGTTATAAACTTCTTCTACTGCCATGGGGGCAATCTTAAAAATAAATAAAAATGAATGTAAGTTTGTCTGGCGGTACTGAAGCGATATCGATGAAATTTTCGTGGATATTCAGGTTCACTTGCTACATTGTTATAGGCTGTTTATAATTGCCTATCTTGCATAAAATTGCAGCTTCTCATAATCCTTAACGTAATTGGCCTAAATTAATTATATATGGATAAACGTGGCCTTCAATCAATATTTACAATATTTTAGAAAAGTAGGAGCTGGCACGCCCCCATAGTTGAATGTGGTGTTTGTCTCTTATTGACGTCCAAACTTCATCACCAATCTTTATGATACTTTCACAGTGAGTTGTTTATAGCCAAAATTATATATTTTGTTCATTCACATGTAGGAGGTGCCAAGCCCATTTGGGAAAATTAAAAAAAAAGCTGGATAATATTATCAGGTTATTGTAAGTACCAAATTTTAGCATTATTTCTTCATCAATGAAACAGTTATTGCATATTCCGGTTTCCTACCTCTAGTTTAGGAAACTTTACAAAAAAGTGGGCGTCGTCGTCAACCGATTTTGCTTATTTTCTTTGGGCGTATTCTAATTGTCTATAGCATACCTTGTATCGATTTTCTTAGTTCTATCTTACATCGTTCTCAAGTTATTAGCGGTCGAATTTCAAAATTGCTTACCTCATAAGTAGGCCCATTTTCCAAAAATTTTGTAAACAAATCATAAAGAATGATAACGCGTATGTAAATACCCAATTATATCATGATACCTGTATCAGGTAATAAGATACTGACAATTTAATAGTCCTACCTGCTTTGCATATTACGGAAAAGCAGGTGTGACAAAAAATCGCTTTCGCTTATTTTCGACGCATGCATGTATCACAACAATAGTATGCCTCCTACCAAATCTTGTAATCTTGTACTCAAGTTATCGCGTCCACGGACCAACGGACGGACGGACTAACATGTCTTAATGGATTCCGATTCCCGTCCCGCTGATGTACTTTCTCGCCTGCAAATAAACAACACTGTTAACTCTGATGACCAGCACAAAGCTACAAAACACAGAAACTCAAACGATAAAGCAACTATGACAGTAAGATCAGAACCTCATCGAAATATCCTCACAAAACATATTTTCGTTTACATATCGAGATTTCAGAAGCATAGACAACATTTCTTTTGCTGGTGGAATGAAACATGATTCGGACATTGACATCGGTCGATGATCAGACATTATTTCCTCAAAACAATGTAAAAGGGATCTTTGACAAACATGTTCCAGTAAAACATAAGTTAGCTAGACACAAAACCTGTCCATGGTTTAATGCACACCTTAAGCGTTACAGGACTGAGGAAACGCATAACTGCTTCAAAGCGGCCCGGCTCGCCGTTAACAAAGCCGCCAGAGTAGCCAAAGAAAACTACTACAAAGACAAATATAGCTTTGCCTTGAATTCTAAGGAAACTTGTAATAAGATCAAGGAAATCGGGGTGGGGAAATCCAAAGGAGAGTTTGTCCTCCCTGATGTCAACATTAATGATATCAATGAAAGTTTTGTAAATCTGCCAATTTTAACAAATAATAGAAGTGTAGATAGTTATCAAGTTTGTGATAACCTTAGTGAGAGTCCTCTTGATTTTGTTCGTGTTGATGAATGTGATGTTGTACAAGCGATACTGTCTGTCAAGTCGAATGTTATGGGGTTTGACGGTATATGTGCCAAATTTTTAAAACATCTTCTTATAAAATTCTTCCTCACATTACCTATTTGATTAACTCAATTCTGACGACCTGCGTCTTCCCAAAATGCTGGAAAGCTGCCAAGGTCATCCCAATCCAAAAGGCTAATAAAGTATAGGCCAACAGCCATACTGCCGTACCCATCTAAGGTAGTTGAGCGAATCAATCAATTCTTGGTCCTCTGCTATTTGTTTTGTATATTAACGACTTTCTTGGTGTCCTAACGTACTGTAATATTCAAAAATCTATACTTGTTGTCCTTATGATCGTAGTAGTTCGTGTATTAATAATATAAAATGAGATCTAAAATGAACTGGCCTGTGGGCCTCTATGAACAGCTTATGTCTGAACCCTAAAAAGTCTAAATGTATTGTTATCAATAAAAAAATCACTCGATACAAGTGCTTTAGACCGTACGAGTATAATGTTTGACAATTCTGTTATTGAATACGTCGAAACTGGAAAGACCTCATTTTTAGCACGGTAGGCAAAGTGTATGGAATGCTACGTTGTTGTTGTTGTTTTAACAACAAAATCACTCCCCGAAGGTTTTGGGGAGTGTTGTCGAAATAACAGTCCTTGGCCGGATATGAATCCGGTACGCTCCGGTACTCCCTTGCGGTACTGCCCGACTGTCGTGGGAGCGATTTGGTATGACCAGTGCAACCTTCTAGGTCATGTCATCCCTCCTTCCGAAAGGAAGGAGAAGATGGGTAATGAGAGGTGGGAGGCATCATATCCGTAGATCAACCATCGAGTTGCACATCATTACCTTTGTGCATATTGGTCGCCTCTTGCGACCGGTATGTCTACCGCGGGCATATTCTAAGCCCCAACCCGCAGGGGCCGGAATGCTACGTTCACTCTGGTTAACTCAGTACTTTACTCCATTGCATATAAGACTACTTTTAGTGTAAGCGTATCTAACACCTACGCTGCTATATGGTTGTGAGATTTATTCAAATTGTGATTACGTAAGCAAGAAAAAGTTAAATGTTGTCTATAACAACATTGTTAGATATGTTTATGGGTTAAAAAGACTTGACCACGTCTCATCTTATGCTGAAAGGTTGGTAAACATTTCTTTCGAAAATCTCTTGAAAGTGAGAACGCTAACTACCCTACGCAAGGTAATATATACGAAAGAACCCCATTACCTTTACGAACGGCTTGTTGTTGTTGTTGTTTTAACAACAAAATCACTTCCCGAAGGTTTTGGGGAGTGTTGTCGAAATAACAGTCTTTGGCCGGATATGAATCCGGTACGCTCCGGTACTCCCTTGCGGTACTGCCCGACTGTCGTGGGAGCGATTTGGTATGACCAGTGCAACCTTCTAGGTCATGTCATCCCTCCTTCTGAAAGGAAAGAGAAGATGGGTAATGAGAGGTGGGAGGCATCATATCCGTAGATCAACCATCGAGTTGCACATCATTACCTTTGTGCATATTGGTCGCCTCTTACGACCGGTATGCCTACCGCGGGCATATTCTAAGCCCCAACCCGCAGGGGCCTTACGAACGGCTTCGTTTTCTTCATTGCATTTCAAAGAAAATTTAATTTGTTTTTATAATGCTTTGTAATTCTACGATAGCTTGGCTCTCAGAAGGCTTTACTCTGAGAGTCAGCTTCTGGGTGATGGCGATTCCGACGCGACGCTCACGGAGGAGAGCGCGAGTAAATTGTGATGCGGGTCCTCCAAATTAGCCTGCATCACTGCAAAGCAGCGTCAGCTGCACTTCTACTGCACCTGTCCTCTGCGTCAACTCTCTGTAACTTAATGGAAGGGGCACTATGCAAAATATCTCACTGGGCCACGGCCGCACGTTTGGAAGTTAACCCGGATAAAACCTGCAAGAGGCCAATTGGTACCTCATGGGGGTTCCCCCTAGGGTGGTCTATTGGATATACACAGCCATTGTGCGCCCGATTCTTCTCTCTGGTGTATTGATCTGGTGGCCTGTACTAGCAAAAAGCACATATCTTAGCATGCTTCAAAAGGTTCAACGAAGCTCGGAGCTCTGCATCACCGGGGCTCTCAGCTCCACTCCTCTCGGTTTAGAGGTCTCCTTCCGTCTTCCCGATCACTGTAGTGTGTTCTAAGCGGAAATGCTGGCTATACACAGGGCTGTGAATCATCTCGGGTCTATTCCCAATGATGGCAAACGGGTTTTCATCTTCTCAGACAGCCAGGCCGCTTTAAAGGCCCTGTACTCATTCGTCGACAATACAAAGTCGGTCAATGAATGGCGCAGATCTCTCAACGAGATGGCTCAGCACTTCAGTATCAGCCTTATTTGGGCACCTGGGCACAGGGATATTGAAGGCAACTGCAAAGCAGATGAGTTGGCCAGAAGAAGCACCACCGCCCACATCCTTCCAGGAAATGCTTCGGTAGGTATGCCCATAGCCACTTTCAAGCTTCGTGTGAACACAAGCACTATCAGAAAGGCAAATGAACTATGGTCGGTCATCCCATCGTGTGAGACGTCCAGGCTAGCATGGCCCTCCTATGACAAGGGGCGCACAAGGGCGCTTCTGACTGTACATAAATCAGCTTTATCATCCCTGGGTAGGGTCCTGACAGGGCATTGCTTAACCCTTATCCTCCGGTTGTCTACATTTGTAGCATTTTTGCAAAAAAAGTTGAATAAAACAAAACTTTGCTTAACATCAAAACTTGTGCTTTTCTGTAGCTTCCTAAATATCTATTCTTAGTAAATTAAGCGCATAAAATCCACAATATTTTGTTTTTATCGACCCCAATAGCCAACTTGAAAAAAACATCATCTCCTGGCCGGTTGTCTACATTTGTAGACAATATATGAAATGTATGTATCACAGTGCTTGCCGCGACATGTATTTTTGTAATTCTTATGTATGCAATTGTATATGACAGGGTTGGGCATAGTGCACTAAATTTAGTGAGCACTACTGGTTTCACTAGCACTATTTTGTTAGTGATAGTTAAAATTGAAATTCACTATCACTAATTTTATAGTGATAGTGAAAATTCAAAAACACTATAACTAAATATTTAGTGATAGTGAAAATAAATTGCACTACCACTTGGAAAATGCACTAAATTACCACTAAAATTAGGAAGCTTAGGTTGATAACCCATGTTTGCTAGTTACCTTCGTATGTAATATAATAGCTTATAATTATTTTTCATGTAAATAAATAAATGCATCAAATAAGTAACCATATATGTGTGTATATGTTTGAAGTTATAGTTTTTTAAATTTTTATTTGCCTTCTTTAATACCAGCATTTCAAATTTAGAGTCATTGAGTCAAACTGTTACGGCGAGCCCGGGTAATGGCGGGGTTGCTCGCACGTAATAATATGTAACGAAAAAAAGTGAAAGAAAGGGCAGCGAATGAATAAATAATAAAACACTGTATTTCAAATATAAATACAATACAATAAGTGAATCTCTTTATTGAGTATAATGTACAACCTTAATTATTGGACAATTAAGGCGTACAAGTACTATTTTATGGAAGTGGACAATTAATATTTTATAACCGTGGATAATTAAGTGAGTTTACGGAAATTGAAATTATTGAAAATTGAATTGATCTTACCTGGAGTGGCTGCTGTTGATTTGATTCGTGCTCAAAATCGAAGTGAATGCGCCTTCAGATAAAACTTAGCTCTGTACCGCCGCCGAATGCCTACTTTCGTAGGCTTCGAAGGGGTAAGAGCTGTTATCGGGCGAAAAGATAATAAAAAAGTTGCTCGGGCAGATACTAGCATGTACTACGAGGGGCGACGGATATATTTAGGCCGGTGACCTAAACACAAACCATGTCAACTGAGTCAACGAATAAAAACCATAAATTTATGTAGCTAAAGATAAAACAAGAAAACACTTTTAACATTTTTTCGAAATTCCGAATGGTTTTCAAGATATTCAATAATATAGAATTTTGAACCATTTTAAAGAAAAATTCATAACTCACGACTCGTTTGACATATGTATGTATATGGACAAAATTTTTTTGGTATTAGGGAAACGTTATCTCTTCACAATAGATGTGTGTGATAACAATTATTTAAACAAATTAAATTTTAAATGCATTCTAGGGCTACTATTGCAGTGAACATTTTACACAATTATCTTCGAACTCTTACTTATCTGCTTCAAAAAGAAAAAATTTGTAATTCCTATTCAGAATCCTAATCGTGGTCAAAAGTCGAGAAAAATCCAAAAAAAACCAACCTAAAATATGGATATTTGACCACGATTTACTTTTTTTGCACAGGTGGGATCGATGGGAGTCTTGCAGCTTTCTTTCTAGGGGTTAACCTAAGCTTTCCACAAAAATTTAGCTCTATCGAAATTTCGTTATACAAGATATCTAAATTTAAACCACTATTAGTTTTTGGTATCACGAATGGAGCAAATTTGGCTCTAGCTAGGGAACTATAGGGTTTACAAAAATAACTATTTTCATTGTCGATGAGGAGCTTTGTGACGAACAAACGGTGAAAGAAAATTTTTCGATACATATAACCGTTTTCGAGAAAAATCCAGAAAATTCTATACGTGGCATTTATGTGCATATAATGCAATCGCGATATCTTAGAACTGGTGACTCCTAGATAAAAACTGTTCACACCGTTTTTGTAGAGAATTTTCAGGTCTACAACTTTGTCTCAGGTAGTTTTAAGATAAAACTTAACGTTTTCTTGAAAAATGCAAAAAATCCCAAAATTTGGTATTTTACATTTTGAAAATGAGATTTTTAAAAAACAGCTCGGGGAAAAATGCTGAAAATCAACATAACATCTCATTTTAATGCATATTTGAGAATTCAAAAGTAAAAATGGAGGGACATGAACCTTTTAATAAAACATGCTTAAAACCTACCGTGCTTTATGAACATTTCTTATTTCTTATGACATACAAAATTCGATACCAACTGTCTGAATAGGAATTACAAATTTGCAATATTAGCCCTAGAATGCATTTAAAATTTAATTTGTTTGTTGTCCATATATGTCAAACGAGTCGTGAGTTATGAATTTTTCTTTAAAATGGTTCAAAATTCTATATTATTGAATATCTTGAAAACCATTCGGGATTTCGAAAAAAGGTTAAAAGTGTTTTTTTGTTTTATCTTTAGCTACAAAATTTATGGTTTTTCTTACTATTAACAATTCCTGCAAAGGAAAATAGTCTTTCCACTGGCGCAGAGGATGGAAGAGCTGTGTTATATTTTAAGAAAATCTTTCTTATTGTGGGAAAGCGGCGTAAAGCATCAATGTTGCTATCATCATCGTTCAAGTAGGAATCTACTTCGGTTGATATGGCTCCGCCATGTGAGCTTGTATATTGACTTGTATCTAAAGAATGAAATTATTATAAACAATACACAGATTGGCTTTATTCGATCAAATACCTAAAGCGTCATTGTCGAATTCCAGAAATAGTTTAGTAGCACGCATGGAAGCTTGCGAATTATTTTCACCCTCAACGGTATTATTTTTAAATTCCATGGCGCATACTTTTATTTTGTCCCGAACGTGGCCTAAAGTGTATGAATTAGCACTTTCCAGTAAGACCTTGCAAAAATTTAATTTTATATCGGGGAGGATGATTGCGGCAATAACTGCATCCCAGGAGTCAGAGTGCAAATAAAGATATTTTTGAAATCTTTCAAGTAACTTGGACTCCATTTGACTACTAACTTCTGCGAGAAATTTGAGATTTTCGGAAGCTAAACGCCGAATTTTTATTTTTATGGACACCAATGTGGGTGTGTATGTTTGTACAAATTATTATTAGCGATCTTTACTGTATTGTTGGCAACAGTAACACAATTACTTTTCAACATTTACCATTGGATATCAAATCAAATTTTTAGTAAAATATCATGACTCACTACAAGTTTAGTGATAGTGCATTTTGTAGTTATAGTGCAACTTTTCACTATCACTAAAAGGGATAGTGATAGTGATTTTTAATTTTCACTAACACTAATATTTAGTGATAGTTAAAATCAAAAATAACTATCACTAAAAATTTAGTGATAGTGATTTTTAATTTTAACTATCACTAAAAAATAGTGGTAGTGCATTTTTAGTGGTAGTGCAAATATGCCCAACCCTGGTGCGCACTTGTAAAATTTGAATTTGATTACGCAATAAAATAACGGGATCGCAGTACACTTTGCGCAGTTTAATTTTGGCGTTCATGCATATCGGTCGTGAATTTATTTTACAGGTGTACTTATACTTTTTTCGAGTTGTGGAATCAAATCCAAAGACATGTCAAAACGTGTTATTAACCAGAATCCGCGAGTTGTTAAGCGGTAAGTACATATTTTTACGTATATGTGTTTTATGATACGTACGAAGAAAAAATTTACTATCAGTCTAAGATACGAGGATCTGCAAGAGCATGTGGAAAGCATATTGAACTTGATGAAGAGGAAGGACCCTTGAACGATGAAAATGATTGGGAAGAGACCAATCATGAGAGTTCCAGTACAAGCATTATTCCCGGTATTGCTAAGCGGTATAATCGATGGAATATCGAATATTGAAGAATCTGATGCCGAGAATGAACTTATTATTGAAGAAGATGACATTCGAAACGATGAGCAGCAAGCGGGCGCAGTGTTTGAAGAGAACTTCGATGATGAGTTTGAAACTGAAGAAACAGTAACTGGGGAACTGCAAGGGGCGTTTATAGCGAAAGATCAGACTGCGTGGTGTACGACTTTTCCTAACCAATCAGTTCGCACGAGCCATATAACATTTTTTGCAGCACTTGTGTTGGCCCTACTCGGGCAACCAAAGGGCTTATTGAGTCTGCAATTTTTGGGTTGATCTTTAGTCCATCGATGATTGAGCAAATTCTCACTGATACTAATAACAAAGATGAGAAGATTTTCAAGGTATGGAATGAACAAAACCCCACCAAAAAAGAAAGAATCTGGAACAAATTAACTATAACGGAATTCAAAGCATTCATAGGCCTCTTATTACTTATGGGAATAAATAAATCTAACGATGAAGATGTAGAAGTGTTATGGAGTAAAGAAAGCGTTTGCTACTACATTGCTACGATGCCAAGATCGCGCTTTAGGGAAATTATGCGATTTATAAGATTCGACAGTGAACGTACTAGAGCGCCTAGACTAGCTGAGGATAAGGCTGCTCCAATTTCTGCATTGTGGATGCAAACCTCCGAAAATACTACCAACCGTCAGGAGAAAAAACAGTGAATGAGCAATTATTTGGGTACAGCGGAAGAACAAGATTTACGCAATATATACCATCCAAGCCCGAGAAGTACGGCATTAAGGTTTGGTTTGCATGCGACGCTAAATCGTACTATCCACTCAACAGCAGGAATTATACCGGAAAGAATGCAGATGGAAGTCGAGAAGTCAATGTGGGAGAAAATGTTGTGACGAAATTGGTACGGTATTGGGAGAACACTGGACGGACCATAGTTTTTAATTTAGATTTGCATTCACATACATTTTTCACTAAGATAACCATATTTGCTGAAACAGATACCTAGACCCATACATCATAAATTTAAATGTTCTTTAACTTTTCTGAAACTGCATACTCTGATACCTAAAACTATACCCAAGAAAACTTTTTTGGTTGTACACATTTTTTCTGTATTTGATAGAGAATTGGTGATATGATGGCATATCCCAGCTAACTAAAAGTACAAAAAAGGACTCCTTTCGGACCATAAAACGCTCATTTCTCAGAGCTTTACTCTCCAAAATGAGCTCCTTTCGGAGCCCAAATGGAGCGAAAAATCGCTCTACGCGGGAACTCCAACGGAGTCATAAAAAATAGTCCGAAATGAGTCCGATTTCGATGAATTTGAAGCGTTTTTTGACTATTTTTAAATGAACTGCGGAGCCTTTTATTGGTGCTTTTCTGAACCTTTTTCGGAGCCTTTTATTCCTCCATTCTGAGGGTTTTTGGACTCTTTTTGGAGCCTTTTATTGGTGTTTTTCCTAAGCTTATTTGGGGTCGTTTTTTATTTCTTTTTTGTCATAATTTCTTTGCGCAATTTTTCCCTTCTAACTATTCTGCCATCACCAATTCTGACTTTCTAAATTATCCGTATGAGCTACATGGGAACAATTTAATTAATTGTCCAACTATATGCGCCAATGATGTTCTTATTTATCTGAAAACTTTGAAGGAATCTTTTAAATGCGGTCCTGATAGGATTCCTACATGCTTCTTGAAGAAGTGTGCTAACAATATTTACCAATTTGTTCAATCTGTCACTAAAGTGTGGTGTTTTTCCAAAAGCATGGAAAGAGTCGTTTCTTCTACCGCTTCATAAAAGCGGAAGCAGGGCTTCTATAGAGAACTATCGTGGCATAGCAAAGCTTTCTGCCATCCCAAAAGTGTGTGAAGCTATTGTTACCAATCAGCTTACGAATCCTATCTCTACCTTGATTTCCGACTGTCAACACGGGTTCTGTAAGGGAAAGTCCACCGTTACAAACTTACTTGAATTTACTTTGATTTCAGCAAAGCTTTCGATAAAGTGTGTCACTCTTTACTTATTCATAAACTGGATCAGTTGGGTTTCGAGCCGGGTCTCAATCGCTAGATCTCCTCTTGCCTTAGCGACAGAGCACAAAAAGTAGTGTTTAAAAATTGTGAATCCGATGTTATTTATGTCTCCTCAGGAGTTCCTCAAGGAAGCCATCTTGGCCCGATTCTGTTCTTGTTGTTTATAAATGATATTTCTACAGTAATATAATTTTCGTAAATTTTAATGTATGCCGACGATGTAAAGCTTTGTCATTCGAAGAAGCTTCAATCAGATCTAAATACACTAGTTACTTGGTGCGATTTAAATTATATGCCGCTTAATCTAAAGAAATGTAAGTACATGGGTTTTTCGAGAGGAATACAGCTTCCTATACA
This sequence comes from Sphenella marginata, assembly GCA_951509765.1. Classification (NCBI taxonomy): domain Eukaryota; kingdom Metazoa; phylum Arthropoda; class Insecta; order Diptera; family Tephritidae; genus Sphenella; species Sphenella marginata. Next base: position 118,467,459 of record OX608078.1, read on the forward strand.
ATTAACAGTTACAGTCTTGGACAAATGTATGATTTTGTTGACCTTGGGGTTACTATGGACTAAAAACTCGGTTTTAACTGCCACATTAACTTAACAGTCAATAAAGCTAGAGGCGTTCTAGCATTTGTTAAACGATTGTCTAAAGAATTTATGTAACTAAAACTCTTTACTACATTAGTCAGACGGTTGTATAATTTGGAACCCACGTTACCAGGTCCTCGTGGATCGCTAGTGAGAGGGAACTGCTTGGAACTGTTTTCATGACTAAATTACTAAATGGTTCAATAATAATAAGTCCGGCACTTTGAATTGCACTTGGAGCTTTCCGAAATTACAAAGTTGTGTAGGGTATGGGCATTTTTTTTTTTAATTTTACTGATGAACACAGTGAGCAGTTTCAATTAACAGAGCGAATGAACTGATGAATGAAAGATTTCGAGTGTTTTCTGACCCTTTTTGTTGTAGGCGTAAAGAGAATTGTGAGAAAATGAACGTTGGAGAGCAGATGAGCGACACCGTTCAAATATTTGAATGTTTTCGTCGCTACCGACGAAGAAAGGCGCATTCAACAAATTGTCAACGAAAAAAGGCGCATTAAAAATATTGCGGGAAATAAGGACGCATTAAAAAATATTTTGACGAAAAAAGGCGCATTAAAAAATATTTTGACGAAGAAAGGCGCATTAAAAAATATTTCGAGGAAGAAAGGCGTAGTGTATACATTTTCAGTAAACTTCACAAGGGATTTGGTGCTGGATTGAAAAAAATTGGGCCAGCCCAAGTACCCATTTTACGTATGTATTTTTATTTAGTATTTCGTTTTTTGAATAACTTATATTGCAGCTAGTTATCGAAGCGCGTCTTTCTTTCCTAAAAAATATTTTAAAGCGCCTTTCTTTCTTAAAAATTATTTTAATGCGTCTTTCTTCAAACAAAAAAAGTTTGCGCCTTTCTTCGTCGACCAACAGCTTTGCGCCCTTTTTCGTCGATAGGAACGTTATGTATTGGCCAACCTTATTCTTTGCAACTTTCACCAATTTCTTCTTCCGTAAAATTATTTTAACTAATTTTGTCAAAAATTATGAGTCAAGATTCAATACGTTATTTATAAACTGTATTTTGAAAATTTTTGCAAAATTATTGCAGCTTAGATTTGGCCAACCCCCAAAACCCCCCCGTGCGCACGGTCCTGAATGGGGGTATCGACATTCGATTACTGTCGTAGCTGTAGACATGCTGAGGAGGAGGAGAGTGTCCAGCACCTCCTCTGCCAGTGTCCAGCACTTAGCAGGCGTAGGTTGGCCATCTTGGGCAAACCTTTCGTACTTGACCCTGCGGAGGTCTCTAGCTGTGGAGTGAAAGCTCTAGTGAAATTCATTGATTCCACGAAGTGGTTCGACCCGTTGTAGGCAGGGAAAGGGTCCTTTCTTCGGGACCGTACGGGGTATTACAATGGGCCCTTTGATGGCCTAAGTATTGAGCAGTTGCCTCGTGGTTTCGGCTCAGCCCTTGCAACCTTACCCAACCTTGTAATCCTTTTCAATTTCGTATCTTGACCGTTTTATCCTCAATTTCTCCAAATCGATATTCGTATTCCTTTATATGCTTTTTATTTATTTAATTATGTTAATTCCAACTTTAATTCTAATTCAACTTAATTTAATTTAATTTCATTTCATTTTAAGTTTGTAATCTAATTTTGTAATCTGTATTCTTTCTCTGACTGGGACTATAATAATAATTTTGTCAATTTGTTGTGTCAGGAAATGTTAAATAAACAATCAATCTAACAGCCAGCATACGATTTTTTTTTAACTCCAAAGCTGAATTGCTGGACAGCCTAAAAAATATAATTAGACCAAAGGTAACTAATGTCCTGCAAATACATTAGGAGATATTATTATACGTCGAAAATGACGCTATCGACACATTTCCAACCGTATCGAAACTGAAAAACAAAAACAAAACATACAAGCCACACACAGACGTGTTCACGCACAGCAAATTTCGCTCAGCTATTATTGGCCGAACATTCGTGAGGCTTGTAAAAATGAAGTATAGGACTGCGAAATTTGCCTTTCAAACAAATATGAACGCACCAGTGTTGAGCAGTTAAACTCTAGTTAACTCAACTTGAAAGTTGAAAAGCTAGAGTTAACTGTGGAACGTAAGTTAACTCGCTACTATGAAAATGGCCCTTAGACTTATTTTTTATGATCAATAATATGAATATTGGACAAATACTCAAAATTCAGCTATTTGAGACAAATATCATCAAAGAAGGACACATACAAATAGTTCGACGAGTATGATCACAAATATAACCCGTTCCCTTCCTTGTAGTTATAATGAGAGCGCATGCAGTTTACCTGTAGCGCGATTCACTAACTTTTAACAATTTTGCAATAGAGATATTTACTGTTCGTTGTCACTTTTGTGACATTGGGAACCGAAAAACAACGCGAAAAATATGCTCTTGGTGTAAAAAACCAGTTTGTGACATGCATGCTGACACTTATACTTTGGGAAAATGCTGTTTGGATGCTAACAAATAATTTATTTTCTTGCTAAAATCAAATTTAGATTTGCATTCACATACATTTTTCACTAAGATAACCATATTTGCTGAAACAGATACCTAGACCCATACATCATAAATTTAAATGTTCTTTAACTTTTCTGAAACTGCATACTCTGATACCTAAAACTATACCCAAGAAAACTTTTTTGGTTGTACACATTTTTTCTGTATTTGATAGAGAATTGGTGATATGATGGCATATCCCAGCTAACTAAAAGTACAAAAAAGGACTCCTTTCGGACCATAAAACGCTCATTTCTCAGAGCTTTACTCTCCAAAATGAGCCCAAATGGAGCGAAAAATCGCTCTACGCGGGAACTCCAACGGAGTCATAAAAAATAGTCCGAAATGAGTCCGATTTCGATGAATTTGAAGCGTTTTTTGACTATTTTTAAATGAACTGCGGAGCCTTTTATTGGTGCTTTTCTGAACCTTTTTCGGAGCCTTTTATTCCTCCATTCTGAGGGTTTTTGGACTCTTTTTGGAGCCTTTTATTGGTGTTTTTCCTAAGCTTATTTGGGGTCGTTTTTTATTTCTTTTTTGTCATAATTTCTTTGGGCAATTTTTCCCTTCTAACTATTCTGCCATCACCAATTCTGACTTTCTAAATTATCCGTATGAGCTACATGGGAACAATTTAATTAATTGTCCAACTATATGCGCCAATGATGTTCTTATTTATCTGAATTCTTTGAAGGAATCTTTTAAATGCGGTCCTGATAGGATTCCTACATGCTTCTTGAAGAAGTGTGCTAACAATATTTACCAATTTGTTCAATCTGTCACTAAAGTGTGGTGTTTTTCCAAAAGCATGGAAAGAGTCGTTTCTTCTACCGCTTCATAAAAGCGGAAGCAAGGCTTCTATAGAGAACTATCGTGGCATAGCAAAGCTTTCTGCCATCCCAAAAGTGTGTGAAGCTATTGTTACCAATCAGCTTACGAATCCTATCTCTACCTTGATTTCCGACTGTCAACACGGGTTCTGTAAGGGAAAGTCCACCGTTACAAACTTACTTGAATTTACTTTGATTTCAGCAAAGCTTTCGATAAAGTGTGTCACTCTTTACTTATTCATAAACTGGATCAGTTGGGTTTCGAGCCGGGTCTCAATCGCTAGATCTCCTCTTGCCTTAGCGACAGAGCACAAAAAGTAGTGTTTAAAAATTGTGAATCCGATGTTATTTATGTCTCCTCAGGAGTTCCTCAAGGAAGCCATCTTGGCCCGATTCTGTTCTTGTTGTTTATAAATGATATTTCTACAGTAATATAATTTTCGTAAATTTTAATGTATGCCGACGATGTAAAGCTTTGTCATTCGAAGAAGCTTCAATCAGATCTAAATACACTAGTTACTTGGTGCGATTTAAATTATAAGCCGCTTAATCTAAAGAAATGTAAGTACATGGGTTTTTCGAGAGGAATACAGCTTCCTATACAATTAACAGTTATAGTCTTGAGCAAATGTATGATTTTGTTGACCTTGGGGTTACTATGGACTAAACACTCGGTTTTAACTGCCACATTAACTTAACAGTCAATAAAGCTAGAGGCGTTCTAGCATTTGTTAAACGATTGTCTAAAGAATTTATGTAACTAAAACTCTTTACTACATTAGTCAGACGGTTGTATAATTTGGAACCCACGTTACCAGGTCCTCGTGGATCGCTAGTGAGAGGGAACTGCTTGGAACTGTTTTCATGACTAAATTACTAAATGGTTCAATCTTAAGCCCGTTTCTTTTGAGCGAAGTGAACTTCAATGTACCTTCTCGTCCATCAAGATATTTTAAACCACTTATCTTGAAACAGTGCCGAACTAATTTTGAATTAAATGAGCCTTTTCGTTGTTTGTGTCAAGATTATAACTACGTTTGATATTTCAGACTCACTATGCAGCATAAAAAAGTCAATTCTTTCTATCCTAAATACATATCAACAATTTCATATCCTTTGATTCTTATCTTTATTCTTTACAATAACTACTCGCTGTCAACTAATTATTTATTAATTGTGTCATCTATTTTTTATCTACCTTACTTAGCTGATGAGGTTTCCTCTGTAGCTGAGCAGTTTTAGATCTCGACGATTAACAAACCAAAGCCAGACTATTTATAAACGTCCATGAAAAATGCGATCTTTACCTTCTGTTAGGTGAAATAAAAAAAAAACCTCAGAAAATGTTTGAAAACATTCAAATATTTGAACGGTGTTGCTCATCTGCTCTCCAACGTTCATTTTCTCACAATTCTCTTTACGCCTACAACAAAAAAGGTCAGAAAACACTCGAAATCTTTCATTCATCAGTTCATTCGCTCTGTTAATTGAAACTGCTCACTGTTTTCATCAGTAAAATTAAAAAAATAATAATAAGTCCGGCACTTTGAATTGCACTTGGAGCTTTCCGAAATTACAAAGTTGTGTAGGGTATGGGCATTTTTTTTTTTAATTTTACTGATGAAAACAGTGAGCAGTTTCAATTAACAGAGCGAATGAACTGATGAATGAAAGATTTCGAGTGTTTTCTGACCCTTTTTGTTGTAGGCGTAAAGAGAATTGTGAGAAAATGAACGTTGGAGAGCAGATGAGCGACACCGTTCAAATATTTGAATGTTTTCGTCGCTACCGACGAAGAAAGGCGCATTCAACAAATTGTCAACGAAAAAAGGCGCATTAAAAATATTGCGGGAAATAAGGACGCATTAAAAAATATTTTGACGAAAAAAGGCGCATTAAAAAATATTTTGACGAAGAAAGGCGCATTAAAAAATATTTCGAGGAAGAAAGGCGTAGTGTATACATTCTCAGTAAACTTCACAAGGGATTTGGTGCTGGATTGAAAAAAATTGGGCCAGCCCAAGTACCCATTTTACGTATGTATTTTTATTTAGTATTTCGTTTTTTGAATAACTTATATTGCAGCTAGTTATCGAAGCGCGTCTTTCTTTCCTAAAAAATATTTTAAAGCGCCTTTCTTTCTTAAAAATTATTTTAATGCGTCTTTCTTCAAACAAAAAAAGTTTGCGCCTTTCTTCGTCGACCAACAGCTTTGCGCCCTTTTTCGTCGATAGGAACGTTATGTATTGGCCAACCTTATTCTTTGCAACTTTCACCAATTTCTTCTTCCGTAAAATTATTTTAACTAATTTTGTCAAAAATTATGAGTCAAGATTCAATACGTTATTTATAAACTGTATTTTGAAAATTTTTGCAAAATTATTGCAGCTTAGATTTGGCCATGGGGGGGGGGGGGGGGGGTTTAACCCCCAACACCCCCCCGTGCGCACGGTCCTGAATGGGGGTATCGACATTCGATTACTGTCGTAGCTGTAGACATGCTGAGGAGGAGGAGAGTGTCCAGCACCTCCTCTGCCAGTGTCCAGCACTTAGCAGGCGTAGGTTGGCCATCTTGGGCAAACCTTTCGTACTTGACCCTGCGGAGGTCTCTAGCTGTGGAGTGAAAGCTCTAGTGAAATTCATTGATTCCACGAAGTGGTTCGACCCGTTGTAGGCAGGGAAAGGGTCCTTTCTTCGGGACCGTACGGGGTATTACAATGGGCCCTTTGATGGTCTAAGTATTGAGCAGTTGCCTCGTGGTTTCGGCTCAGCCCTTGCAACCTTACCCAACCTTGTAATCCTTTTCAATTTCGTATCTTGACCGTTTTATCCTCAATTTCTCCAAATCGATATTCGTATTCCTTTATATGCTTTTTATTTATTTAATTATGTTAATTCCAACTTTAATTCTAATTCAACTTAATTTAATTTAATTTCATTTCATTTTAAGTTTGTAATCTAATTTTGTAATCTGTATGCTTTCTCTGACTGGGACTATAATAATAATTTTGTCAATTTGTTGTGTCAGGAAATGTTAAATAAACAATCAATCTAACAGCCAGCATACGATTTTTTTTTAACTCCAAAGCTGAATTGCTGGACAGCCTAAAAAATATAATTAGACCAAAGGTAACTAATGTCCTGCAAATACATTAGGAGATATTATTATACGTCGAAAATGACGCTATCGACACATTTCCAACCGTATCGATTGTATTAGCGGAAAAATTGGTTGTCGAAATCACCGAAACTGAAAAACAAAAACAAAACATACAAGCCACACACAGACGTGTTCACGCACAGCAAATTTCGCTCAGCTATTATTGGCCGAACATTCGTGAGGCTTGTAAAAATGAAGTACAGGACTGCGAAATTTGCCTTTCAAACAAATATGAACGCACCAGTGTTGAGCAGTTAAACTCTAGTTAACTCAACTTGAAAGTTGAAAAGCTAGAGTTAACTATGGAACGTAAGTTAACTCGCTACTATGAAAATGGCCCTTAGACTTATTTTTTATGATCAATAATATGAATATTGGACAAATACTCAAAATTCAGCTATTTGAGACAAATATCATCAAAGAAGGACACATACAAATAGTTCGACGAGTATGATCACAAATATAACCTGTTCGCTTCATCATATCCGTAGCCTTACCAAGCCAGTCTGAGAGATTCGACCCTTGACCAGTCACAGGGGTGCAAAGACCTCCTTCGCGTCTGAGACGTCAAGAGCCGATCCATGCCGTGCCTGCACTGACCCACAAGGCTCGATTTAATCGTCGCTGATCTGAGAGCCCGAAGAGCCGCCTGGCTGGCTAAGAAAATTTCTATCGGATTACCTGTGATTTCCGTACCCAGTAATGCTCTGGGTAGCGTAAATTTCCGATTGAAATACACTCTCTGAGTCTGGAAGCCGCATAGATAATGAAACGTCTGGGAGAATTGCAAAAACACCCGCCCCCACTTATTAATCCATTTTAGATCTGTCCGTGAAAATTGAGATGCCGAATTTCTGTATTAATTCCCTTTTTGTCCAGTCCTTTCCGAAAAATAACCTCAAAGTTTGAGTCAAAAAATATCCTCGGACAAATATCCGGACGTCCTAGAAAGTAAATCGTTTCTCAGAACCGAGGCCAGAAACTTCTAGGCCTAAGACTTAAGGCATAGGGAGGGGGGGCCCCTTTGCAGCTCAGCATCCATTAGCGTTAGTGAGAACCCATCATCGAAGAAGGCGTAGGGTTCGAGCTCCGCATCGTTGTCTTAGAGTGTAACCGTTAGAACACGGAACAGGATTGATTCGGCGTAGCTGCTAAGTGCATTGACCGCGAAGTTCCCCGATCTTATATGAGGGGACGACGGGGATGGTTTGTACAGTAAGAGATGGTGGGTGAGTCTGCAGCCGTCGACATTACAGACGGTAGGGGATGGGCATGCAAGCCTATTGTGCCTTTTCAGGCAGCGATGACAAAGATTATGCGTACGAAGTATCTTTCAGCGATCCGACCTGTCCTTTGGTTGAAACTCGGGAAATCTTTTCACTGAAGTACAATATTCATTGCAAATCGCGCACGCCTTAACCTTTTGTTTATGATCATGGTCATTCGAATGCGCATTTACAAAACCAAGTTTGGGGGTTTTGGAGGAAAAAGCCAGCTCCACTAACTTTCGAGGTTCGATAAGGATAGCTGCAGTTTGTGCGTACCCCAAAATACTACAAGTAGCCCTGGCAGCTTGCTTACTAAGTGTTGTTCGAGTTCCGGGCTTTTAAGGTGACACAACATATTCCACTCCTTTATCGTTGCAGATGCTTTGCACTTATAAGGCTAAATATACCAGAGTCCCTAGACGGCTTTCTTTTACGGCCGGTATATTTCTGATTCTACCTATAAATACGCTGATAACACTGGTTTACAGCCAAAATGCACGAGAGACGCCATAGTGAAATTCCTATGTAAAATCACCTCCTAATTCCGAAAATCAATGTTATTTTTACTTGAATGGTACCGTTTTTGAGATATTTACGATTTACCGTTATTTCAAAAAACAAAAAAGATGGCTCCACTTAATCGTGTATATCTCAAGAACAAACTGAGCTATTCGAAAACGGTTTGAAAAATTTGAAAGCTTATAAAATTTACTATAATCAGTACATACAACACTTTTTGCTAGGTCCTGCAGATTCAAACATATTGAACAATCATTACGGATTTTTAAAATTTTTTTTGTAAAAATATAAAAAAATTTGTACTTTTCGAGGAAGCATCTCGAAAACTTTTTGTTTTTTTGCAGATATTTTTTCCCCCCTCTAAGCTCTGTTTTATTACAAAAAAAATAAGCTATCAGTGAACAAAATCGATGAACTAATACAAAAGTTATAGCATTCAAGTAAATATATCCATTTAATACTTAAGTACCCTACAAATAATAGCATATGTACATATGGTTCTGTCTTAGCTCTATGATCTTATTTTATAATTGAAAAAGTTATGTGGATCGGTTTCTCTTATGAGAAACCAACAGTAGTCGCCCATCATAGCGACATCCCAGAATCATTGATACCGACTTTCAATCACTTTCATTTGCTGGTGAAACCTTTCGCCATGCTCGTCACTTTCGTCGCCAAGATTTTGCGGAAAAAATTTAAGTGGGAGTGTAAGAAATGAATTTTTAAAGACATATTTACTCCTGAAAGAAAATAAAAAAGGAAATTAGATAAATACATAAGTGACACATTAGTATATAATTTTCTTAGGCTGGATTTATCTTTCAATTCAGAACAAATTTTTTGTTTATATTTTTCCCGTTCTTGTTTGTTCGGAACTGGACGACGAATTCAGATTTATGGCTATATATTCTCATGTAAGTTTATGTAATATATAATTTATTATAATATGTTTTTTTATTTACCCATTTCCGCATAGTTTTTGATTAAGTCGTTCATTATCCTCTCGTAGTTAGGACTTTTGTGTTTGCCTAAAAAAGAAGTAACGACCTTTTCAAAAGAATCCCACGCTGCTGCCTCCACTGGTGACAATAGTTCTTTGAAATGGTTATTGGTCATCATTTTCCTTATTTGCGGTCCCACAAAAATGCCTTCCTTTATTTTTGCCTCTGAAATCTCTGGGAAGATTGTCTTCAAATGATGAGAAGCTTCGCCTTCTTTGTCCAAAGCCTTCACAAAGTTTTTGATAAGGCCGAGCTTGATGTGGAGCGGAGGTAGAATTATTTTTTCCTTCTTTATAAGTGGAGAGTATTTTATGTTATCTACCCCAACTTGAAACTCGATTCGTTCTGGCCAATCCTTTATGATGTAGTGGTCTTGACGAGCTCGGCTATCCCATTTGCATAGAAAGCAACAGTATTTTGTGTATCCACTTTGTAGACCACATAGCATTCCAACGACTTTAAGATCGGCACATATTTTCTAATCATGTTCTTCGTATTTGATTAACTTGAGCAATTTTTGCATTATCTCATATGTTTCCTTCGTATTTACTGCATGCGCGATCGGGATAGATGGCTTTTGGTTGCCAATATGCAATAATACGGCCTTTAAACTTAATTTATTGCCGTCTATGAACAATCGCCACTCTTTTGAATCATATGGTTCACCAAATTGTTTGAATAGACCAGCAATGTCTTTGCAGTAACAAACACTGTCCTCCTTCGTATAGTACTTGGAAAATTGTTCGTGACGAGTTCTATGATATGTTACCTTAACATCGGATGAAACAAATTTAAATTGTTGCATTCGAGAGGCGTGTAGTTCGGCCTTTTCCTTTGACAATTCCAAATCCCTTATCCAATCATTGAGTTGTGCTTGTGACAAAGAATTTCTTTCGTTTTCCGTTTGCAATTCAGTACAAGATGATGCCGCGTAATCAGATACTACTGTTGACAATGAAACTGGAGCCGGAACTAAAGTTCAATTTGATTCTGGCAATGTCGCTTCTGTTGAAATTAGTTCTGGTAATGACACTGTAGATACGCCTGCATAGGTTACTTTTCTGGACTTTCCAACCCCAAGTACTTTTGTAGTACAAATATAGCAGTCCGTTGAATGGAAAGTTGGTTCCCTCCACTTCATTGGTGTAATAAATTTCACACGTCGCCTAAATAGATAGTTTCAGAAATTAGTCAGCTATGCATTAAAAGGGAACAAATTCCTAATTTTTACAACGTACCTTTTTGTTCCGGTTTCCGAAGAAATCAATTCGACTCGGCATGTGGTGCACACAGTGTTTGGTGTCCATGGTTTTTAGGCTCAATTCCAAAACACTTATAGTATGTAACTTTCAAAGGATTTGAAAACACACGTCTCATACTTTTAACAATAAATTGACCGCAGATGAAACAGAACATATCTGGATCATTTGTACACTCAAACTCTCGCGCCCCTTTATTCATTTTTTATTTTTAAGTAAATGACGGGTTATAAACTGCAATTATAAACTGAACAGTATCCGGCGAGCCTTGCAGATGTTATGAAGGAACGAGGCGCAGGTACTCTTATTTATACTTAGATCCAGTAAAAATTCAAGCCTACCTAAACAAAAAGGTTCCCTAGTTCTACAAAGAAAACACTACCTGCCTCAAAAATATGCTCTTGTTTAAAATGTACCTAGGTTTGAGAAAACGACACTAACAGCTAACTAACTGATATACGAATACTAACACATATGTACCAGTAGGGTACCTAAGCATTAAATGGATATATTTACTTGAATGCTTATAACTTTTGTATTAGTTCATCGATTTTGTTCACTGATAGCGTATTTTTTTTGTAATAAAACAGAGCTTAGAGGGGGGGAAAAATATCTGCAAAAAAACAAAAAGTTTTCGAGATGCTTCCTCGCAAAGTACAAATTTTTTTATATTTTTACAAAAAAAATTTTAAAAATCCGTAATGATTGTTCACTATGTTTGAATCTGCAGGACCTAGCAAAAAGTGTTGTATGTACTGATTATAGTAAATTTTCGAATAGCTCAATTTGTTCTTGAGATATACACGATTAAGTGGAGCCATCTTTTTTGTTTTTTGAAATAACGGTAAATCGTAAATATCTCAAAAACGGTACCATTCAAGTAAAAATAACCTTGATTTTCGGAATTAGGAGGTGATTTTACATAGGAATTTCACTATGACGTCTCTGGTGCAGAAAAAAAGTGGGAATTTGTGATCCAGTGTAATTAGTTAGCGGCCTACCGAATTTCATTTGAAGATTATCTATTATTTGTGGGGTGCAGGAGGTGTGAAGGAGAAGGTAACTGACCGCATTGTGTGTTTAGACCCGTCTAATGCTTGGCACAAACGAATTAAGTTTTCGCCTTCGGAAAATCCACATAACACAGTTGTTTGTCGGTAGGTAGCCACAAATAGACACCACTCTTCAGGCTTACCGTCGAATTCAGGACGTTCCTTATGTAGACCCTTGCGTGGCGGTAGTTGGTTTTTGGTAAGGCAGGGTTAGTCGTGTAAGGGAGCTATAGGCCGCGCAGTGTGAGCGTCCTTAGGTACTGAACCGCATTCTGGCATTAAGTTTGGAAGCGACGTGCAGTAAGTACGGTGACGTGGGGAGTATTTAGATGTTGATTAATAATAGAGAGCTTATATCATGCTGAGCGTCTGCGTCATGTCGCACTTGCTTACCTTGACACAGTGATGCTAGAAGATTTTTTCAAAAATTCCTACACTGGCTGAAAAAAGTCCCTACTTTCCCCTACACTCGAAAAATTTCTACCTACAATCTTGAATTTTTTACCTACAATTTCATTAAAAATAAAATATATGTATATAAGTAATGAATTAAATGATACATGTGTACTTCATTGTAAATTCGTTAATACACTCAAACATATAAGAACCGCATGCATTCATAATGCACAGCAGAATATTTGAAAGTAATACAATTTAAATTTTTATCTTTGAAATACGATCTTATTAGACAAATGGTATTTATGCTTTTTTCAATTAGCTTATTTATCTTTTTTGTGCGTACATCAGTTATAATAGAAAATATTCTTTCAGCATCAGCGTTTTCTTGAGGTAAGCTCAGTAAATAATTCGCTATTTTTGAAAAATTTGGAAACAGTAAATCTTCTTTAAAATTTTGTTCTTTATTCAATTTTTGCCAAAACTCCTCAACATCTAAAGTTTTTAGAACTTCAACCTCTTCAATTCATGAGTCACCTCTGTTAAATTTAATGACAGTTTGCGTGCTAATTCTTCAAATGTAACATTTGACTTTAAAGAATCGGAGCCCAAAGCAATCAGCGGATTTATAAAACCCATTTCTCTAAATATAGAATTCTCACTAAGGGGTAACCTTTTTGGGATTTCCCCTAGTGCGGTTATATAAAAATTAAGATAATCTGAATAAATTTTATTACGGCAATTCAAAGGCATTTGAGCAACTTAGTCGGTGCACTCTGGCCCAAGATACACTTCTTCAACGGGTAGCGTGATATGCGGTGAACTAACCTTACAGTTTACTCGGAGCTCCGACTGCAAACTTCAACATGCAATATGAACAAGAAATTAAACTAAGTAATATGCACACAAACTTACTCAAAAAATTGACTGAAGAAGTTGACTGGTTAAAGCTAAGCTTTATACGAGCTTATACAAAATTTCTTTACAAATTAATCCACACCTGAGATTTCAAACCTTTGAAAATTAGCACACCGCTCTGCTGGCAAGAATAGGTTCAACAAAAATGGGCACAAAAACTGTGAATGAGGTCTTGTCTGGGACCACCCTAGATGTCGAACTGCGTTTTCAGTAGAATCGGGGCTGCTCGTTTTCGCGAAATATCCCACTTTAACCCTTTAGGACCTTCAAAAATATACATTTGACCAAAAAATCTTTTCAAAAATAGTTTTTGTATGTTTGTTCGTGTAGGTGGTTTCTATTACTCACATAAATTGACAAAAGTCACACTTTTTAAAAAAAAGTGCAAAACTACTATTAAATAAAATTAATTATTCGTTTTTAGGGCACTAGTTACAGCACCCTGTTTTTGTAATGCAAAAAAAAAAACAAAAATACTGATTATGATTTTTTTTAAGCGGAACACGAATCCGTGGTCCAAAAATTTCCATCATGTCCCGTTTCTGAGAATAAATGTTTTTAGACCTCAAAATTAGTATAATTTGAACAGGCCCCCTGTGCTCTGGGTGCTCCTATAAGATTTGAATATCGGCTCATATATAAACCAAGTTTTAGGAAACATTATCTAAGATAAGAAAAAATTGTAGTATGTCGCAATTATTTTATACAGATTTTCAAAGTTGGCCGAAATCACAAAATCATGTTTTTGGCACATTTTTGAAAAATTATATAAATTGACCCCGATCTGCCACAAACTTTTTACATATCAGAAAATATTGCATGGTTTCTAGTCTGTCAATGGTAAGAAAATCTTTTTATTACCACTTCCCATGAAAATAATATCTTCATTTATTAACACCTCGCTTCCGTAAAATATTTATTTTTGCTTTCATCAATTTCTATACAAAATGTATGCTGATACTGAAAATATTACATAGAAATTTTGTATAAAAGTAACGGAAACGAGGTGGTAATAAATGAAGATATTATTTTCATGGTAAGTGGTAATAAAAAGATTTTCTTACCATTGACAGACTAGAATCCATGCAATATTCTCTTATATGTAAAAAGTTTGTGGCGGATCGGGGTCAATTTATATAATTTTTCAAAAATGTGCCAAAAACATGATTTTGTGATTTCGCCCAACTTTGAAAATCTGTATAAAATAATTGCGACATACTACAATTTTTTCTTATCTTAGATAATGTTTCCTAAAACTTGGTTTATATATGAGCCGATATTCAAATCTTATAGGAGCACCCAGAGCACAGGGGGCCTGTTCAAATTATACTAATTTTGAGGTCTAAAAACATTTATTCTCAGAAACGGGACATGATGGAAATTTTTGGACCACGGATTCGTGTTCCGCTTAAAAAAAAATCATAATCAGTATTTTTGTTTTTTTTTTGCATTACAAAAACAGGGTGCTGTAACTAGTGCCCTAAAAACGAATAATTAATTTTATTTAATAGTAGTTTTGCACTTTTTTTTAAAAAGTGTGACTTTTGTCAATTTATGTGAGTAATAGAAACCACCTACACGAACAAACATACAAAAGCTATTTTTGAAAAGATTTTTTGGTCAAATGTATATTTTTGAAGGTCCGAAAGGGTTAAAGTGGGATATTTCGCGAAAACGAGCAGCCCCGATTTTACTGAAAACGCAGTTCGACATCTAGGGTGGTCCCAGACAAGACCTCATTCACAGTTTTTGTGCCCATTTTTGTTGAACCTATTCTTGCCAGCAGAGCGGTGTGTTAGGACACTAAATATTTATAGCTTCTTGTAACGTGGGGAAATATTTTCTGATTCGAACTGCAACGGCAAGGAAAGTTAAACGAATGTCAATGCAAAGAGGAATTGCAAAAGTCCCTTGCTCTAAACGTCATGCCAGATCTGTTATCAATCACAAAAATCCTTTTCATCGCAAAACTTGAAGTGTGGAATAGAATACCGCCTTAAAAACACTTAAACAATATAATCTAATAAAAAGTACCTACATATCCATTTTCCCCTGCACTCGATTTTTACAACCTAAAAAACCTACATGTATTGGTTTTTCCCCTACTTCTAGCATCACTGCCAGTGTGGCAGTAAAATTTATTTGCGGGCCGCATGGAGACTGTTGGATTGATATGAGTGCCGCAGTCGTGGGTAATGTGATCCCAGTTAAGTAGTAGTTGTTCTTCCTCGAGAAGGAAGGCTTAAGCCTGAAGACTACCAGCATTGGTCAATGCCCAGCGATGGCTTGAGGTTCTTGATGTGCAGCCTTGCTGAGGGATTTCTGGAGGCACTTTTTCACGAACCGGTATGTTTTCCTCATTAGTCCTTCCAGAATGCAAGTCGCCTAAACTTGCTACAATGTTGCTCGCACTCAAGACGTTTCGCTATTGTTGCGGCGATGAGAGTAAGCAGTATGAGCAGCGGCAGTCCTCATTTTCAACCAAAGAAGTCACGTTGAGGCATGGAAAATGGTACCATTGATCGTACTCGTTGCAACAAACCATTCGCGAAACATCGAGTTTTTTACATATTCTGCATTCGACATTGCAAGTTGAACAATGTATGTAAATAATATATTTTATAGATGTTGCTATTTACAGCAACCAAAATTTCAACAACACGGAATTTACAGTATTTCAAATATCTATTTATTAAAGTAAATATGATTACAATGGTGAAAATTATACATAACCACGTTTTACTTACATTGTTTGAATCACGATGAATCTGTATAAGTCCACGCGTTGGTAGCTAAATCGAAAAAGAGCCCGGGTAAAAGCGATATCAAAACATATAATTTAAAATTTATTTTGTCAAAGAGGGCATGTATGGTTAGTATGTATATACGGCCTATAGGGTCTAGCAAGGTGTTGTCGTACCTTTCGTAACACCGATTTTTTTCATAAAATATATTAGGATCGCCCAAATCAACACTCGCTTCCTCTAGAACAAATTGGTTTCGGAAACAATTGGGTTATTTTTCTGTTGATTCAATTGTATGTGATAGCGAAACCTCACTATAGATGGTAGCCACAGTAGACTGCTCATCTTCCTCCAGCACATGGATATTTGTCGTGACAGTGTGTCAGCAACGTAATTCTCTTTACCGGGTTTATAAAATATCTGGGCATTGTGCTCATCCATCGCTTGATTTTTGAGTTCGAGTTTCGGTCTGAAACCGCAAACGTGAGTGGCTGGCTGGTGATCCGTATAAATATTGATATTTTTTGACGCCATAAACCCCATAAAGGTAATTTCTAAGGCTCTTGAGGGCCCAGACAATAGCCAACAGTAAGCGCTCATTAGGCCCGTCCACAATGAACACGACGGCGGCGAACGACAACGACGAAAAACTGAAGCTTGACGATATTTGCCGTCAAGCATTGGCGACATGACTATAATTAGAGCAGGGGCGACGGGTGCGAATCATCTTGAAAAGTAGCAAAAAATGTTGTAAAAAGTGTGAAAGAGACATATTCTGTAATAACTGGAACTTATTTTACAAGTTATTTACTCTTTCTTTCGTTTTTATTGTCAAAAAAACCAAACGCCACCATCTGCCGCTTGTCAAAATAGAATTAGATTTAATCTGGCGACAGCGGCATCTGTGATTGATTGCCGCTTTGTCGCGTCGTGTTCAAAAAATTCCTCCCCATAAGAACACGTGTAAAAATAATTTGACAGATGCCGCTTGTCGTTTGCCGTTTTCATTCTGGTTACCACTATTAGTAGCGAGGTTTTGTTCTCGATCTTTCAGGGTCCTAGAGATCCTCGTTACTGGCCTCCCACCCCACACGGCCCCTATACCCATTGAAGAAACATCCGCTGTTGGATCGAATGCCTTTTTAAAATCAGGGTAGGGCAATATAACATCCTCAGACGCCAGGACCCCCTTTAATTTCTTGAAGGCCTGCAACTGCACCATATCTAAATTTATCATAGCTTTTTTGGATTGTGTGGCCTTAAAGTTAACGTTCTCATCCTATAGTAACTTGCAAGTTCTAAGAAGGATCTGACATTAAACAATGTGGAGAGTTCCTCGTACTGTCCTTAGACACCACGAAACCTAAGTACTTCACACTATGTTTGAATAAGTGAGATTTTTCCAAAGACATTCTCATATTGGCCTCGTATAATTTGCGCACAACCCACGCAATATGTTCGACATGTTCTTCCTCGCTTTTCGGAAAAAATAATACCCTCATCGACGTAAACGTAGCAACATTTTCCTAGTGAACAAATCGGCTGTGGTGCTTAGCTGGAGCGGCCGTGGCTCGAAAGCACCCCGGTCGAATTGGTATTTTAGTGAGAAAAGAAAATAAAAGAACGAGAATTCTCGTTATAAATGTGGCCGTATATTTGGTATGAAATGTATGATTTTACAGGTGAATATTACCTTAAATATTGGTTGCCGGTGAAAGTCCTGGGGTGGCCGTGATGTGGTTTGTTCAACGCTCGCTGAAAAAGTAGACGGTTGGCCAGTCGCGGACAACCGTTGAACCCCAAATTTCAGCCTCCGGTTTTAAGGGGAGGTGAACCGACACATGCACACCCACATGCATGTATATGTTTGCTGACAAACATGAATATGCGTACATGTATATACATGTGGGCGGCTTGGTGTTGGGGTTTTGTATAAAATGAAAAGTGACATTAGGGTGGCGCATTTTTTTTAGACTTTAGGCATCGGGCCTAAACATGCCGGCCCCCTTGCGATACGCAACATCTTAATCCGCCCCCAGGATTTCCGACCACGTCCTCTTAAAGCTACTGGCTTATATCTAGGATGGTGAGTGCCGGATGGCGCAGTCACCAATGTCTGCCCTTGAGCGACCTCCCGAAGATTGAGGTTTATCGTCTGGCCGTACCTCTGCTTCTTACCTAGAGCTAGGTGGAAGAAATTTTGAAAAAATAAAAAGTTGTATATTTCTTGCCAGTAGATTGATTTACGTATGTACATACATATGTGGACCCATAAACGAGAAGAAAAAAAATTTGTATTTTTATTTTAATCTTAATCTAATCTTACATACTAATGGTTAAGGTTACGTAGCTGGCGCGGCAGTGTGGCCAGTCTACGCAGGTGTGAGTCCCGTAGCTTGGATTTAGCTGGCACGGCTGAGTGGCCAGTCTAAATTCTTGGCTGTAGCTGGGATATAGCTGGCACGGCTGAGTGGCCAGTCTAAATTCCCGACAGAAACTTATTTAGCTGGCACGGCTGAATGGCCAGTCTAAATTGTCGAGTTTATATGACAACTCGTTCGAAAGGGTCGGAACGGCAGTGAGTCCGATACCCCGTGTACTGGTCGGAATGGCCGTGGTTCCGAGCCAGGTTCGATGCTTGCGCTGTTATTCGAATGACGCTGGTAAGCGTGGGTGGCGAAATTATATTTTTTATATAAATGTATATTTTTTTTATTTTATGATTAGTCTTTGCAAATGCTTGGCACACATAATTTTGCCGAAAATTGTCGTACGGCACCGTACCACTGGAACGCATCCAAAAACAAACTTTATTGCAACTACGGGATCACCCGGTAGTGCGTTTCGCTAATTTTCATACATATGTACATATATGTATTTTGCTACAGTTCACTGGTGCTCACTAGGGCTGCGCACACAGCGACATTTTCGGTTTGGTGGGTACTGTAATCCCGGCGGAACTCGGAATTCGGTACCGAGCCTGGTAGAGAGTGTGAGGATATTGCAGGTTTTGTGGTTATTTTTTTGTTGTTTTGTGGGCAAAATAGTCCTGCCCCTACGAAAAACAAACCCAAACTAATAAAAAAAATCAGCAACCGAAAAAAAAAAATTTTTCCGAAGTGAAAAAAAACTTTTTATTTATTGGATTTTTTTAATTTTTTTTGGCCTCGGCACGGTCGCCTAGGAGTGGGACGAACGTAGATTTCGTCCCCCCTTCGCCCGCAGTAAGCGGTCCCGATTTTTCGGCATGTCGGGTTTTTTGGTACCCGTCGCCAAAACCGTAGCAGCACTAGCGCGCTGGCGTGATCATCAGCAAACATATTTACATATATGTATGGCGCTCGCATTGAGCGACGGTTCAATTGAACCACACATACATATATGTGTTTACTCACGCTTTGCTAGTGAGTGGTTAGAAAAATTCATTGTTATACATATTGACATTATGTAGAACAATTCATTCTTCATGGATTTTTGGCACGCGTGGTCGCAGTAGCAGAGGTAAGTAAAATTTGCAATTACATGAAAATTTTGTGTCTAACCTTATTTTTTCTTTCTTTTCAGGTCGGCATGGACACATGGAGGCAGATTTGGTGGATCGCCTGGACGGCGCATGGCCATAATACAGGATTGGGGTAAGTTTTTATTTTGCGCTGCCCGAAATACTGTATCATTTCGGTAGCAGCGCAATTTACTTGAAAAAATTGTGTCTCCAATGCTGTGGCGGCCGGCACATGCGTTTGAGACACACTTGCATTTGGTATTAGTTATACCATCGAAGTACTAAACATCATAACTATTAACCAACGTTCTTCCAATTGATTTTTTGGTCTTTTTTTTCTTTTTTAGCGCATTTAACTAGTCGTATTAGTACGCTTTCGCTTGGATTGTTTTAATTGGAAATTTTCACACAATGGTCGCTTCACCTAATGGGGTAGTAAATTCTTCTTCACCCGCATTAGCTACATGTACCGCTAATGGGTTTATCGCCAATGGTCCCAGTAATGCTAGTGCGAATAGGCCTTTGCCCGAAGGCAAATACACTATGGTGGGCAATTGTCAGATTCATCTAGAATGAGTCCAGTAGAAGCCAATGCTGACGACATACTAAGTGTACGTGGCTTCAAGTATGGGTATGATAAATCAGGCCGTTTAAGGCAAAAGCTATACCCTGTTTGTTGGTACGCGGGAAACAAATAAGAATTTGTTGGAATGTTGAAATGTGTTAAAATGTCAGTGACACGCTTAGACACCATTTGATGATGTTGGGGTAGAGTCGGGTTCCATTGGGTGTGTCGTGGACACCAAAGCGTGTGCCAACAGTAATGTTAGCAACAACCGCTGGTTGCTAGAGGTAAGATACAAATGCATGCCCGGATATTATAAGAGCTATAGCCGCAGCAATAACAGCTATCTTGTTCCGTCCCGTATTTTTGAATTACTTCAACCACCTGACATCATCGTGTACGTGCTGTTAAATTTCGCATTATACTTGCCGACCAAGGTCATGAGTTACAGACCTTAAATGCTATATGGAGTGAAAACCAAAGAATGGATTAGCCGGAGTACAGGCGCTGTTGAATTACGAGACGTAAGATCAAAATCATTATATGTATTTCCTTTTACTGAATTATTTAATTTTTACAGTTCATAGGCGATACAGAACTTAAGGCTGAGAAGTTGTTGCGCAAATTATATAACTACAGACAGAGATACTATCAGGAGTAAACAATGTACAAATGCATACGTACATCAATGATGAATTTAACAAAATAATAAACTTATAGTAAGTAAATATATACAATTTAAAATATATCTGTGCCGGTTTTGCGGGAACGCAACAATGCCTCTTCTGCTGTCAATTGCTCTTCACTAGAGGGATTTGCTGGGTTTCCATCATCTTTCAGTTTGCCCTCTTTGAAATCTTCAACGATCTTCTTTGAATAAACCGCATTGAATAAATCCAAACTAGTAAATTCTGATTGTACAACATCGGGCGTTTTGTATGAGACATATGGCTTTAATTTGCAATCAGTTAAATCAGGAACTATTAACTCAGGTATAAGTTCTGGAACCTCGACGAATTTACCATTCCTTTTAATTTAGCAAACTATAGTCACCGAAGGTGCATTTTTTTGTATGCAAAAGTTATTAGAATTTAACTTTTCTGTACACTTGAAGTATGTATGGACACAAATATATGTCAGAAAACACGTACATACCAATGTAACTATTTAGCCTGTTTAGACACTAATAGTAATTGTAGTTAAACGAGTGCGTATAAGGTAATTGAGGACCTTTTCAAACTAGAACAACTTGAACATGAAAATTGAAGTTGAATACTAGTATGTTGTCTGACTAGTTTGGTGTTTCACTGCAGGGAAGCTATAGTGTGCCTATGTATTTGACTGGTTTTCCATTGTTCCGTTTAAAGCAATAAAGCGATCGAAATTTTGAACCCCTAGCCATAATCCTGTTTTGTCAGAATGTCCGCCCGTCTGTCCGACTGAATTTTTAGATACTTATGAGGCACAAACAAATTTTCGCGGCTTCTTTGGAGGCGTTGTGGCTATGCCACACAAGTGGGCTTAACTCCGTTAGTTCGGTACTGCGTGAGTTTTAAAGGGTGCCCCTCGCATGGCAAGAGCTCCTTCTCTTGATTATTGAACTTTTTCGGTAATTGTACACCACATCTGTCAACTGCTAAAACACTTCCGAAAATGTCAGGAAAGGTGTCAAGCGACGCGTTTTGGCCTTAGTGACAATATTTCGAAGGCGGCAGTTCGGTAGTCTCGTTACGTCAAGAGATATTGGTATTAAAGTTTGCCATTGTTCGGTTATTTGCATACACCAGTTTAGAATGAATATATTTTTAATTCTTGTAGAACGATACTAATTTTTCGTGTTTTCAGGTATGATTAAATTGCGGGATGGCGGTATAATGATGTAGGTGTCCTCCAGGGCGAGTGACACGGGCAAGTGTATATAACCATGTTTATTTATTAGTATCTTTTGGGGTATGTATACGAGGGTGGGTCCATCGGCTGCCAACTTGTCGTGGCAGATGGATTAATTTTCAGTGGCAGAAAGGTTCGCCTTACTGCGTTAGGTTCTCTGTGGCCTCGTTCGCGAGTGCAATTAGGTCTTCTTTGGCAGAATGGTTCGACCTTCTGCGTTAGGCTTTCTGTTGTCCTCGTTAAGGGTGGAAGGTTGGGAGATGGGAGATGGTAGGGTCTTGGTTGGAGGGAGCAGAATCAATTTGACCAACGGTCTTCTGATCTGCCCCTTTTCGGTTACGAGGTCCACTAAACGCACTCGGTTATCTTCGCCGGGGTGTACGTGCGTAACTCCACCGAGCCTCCATTCATTCGGAGTCAAGTTGTCTTCTTTGATGACAACAAGATCTCCCACCTTAATGTTTTGTTTCGGATGCTTCCACTTCACTCGTTTTTGAAGTTCGGATAAGTATTCCACTTTCCCTCGCCTGCAGAAGTTGTTGCTTTGATATTGCGCAGGCCTGCGCCCTCTTTTCCTCCACGGAAGTATGGTATTATGGTATTCGTGTTCTTGTACTGGCCATTGTGAGTTGTCTTCTTGGAACCAAGAAGGTCCCTGCCACCCCAAAGAGTTGTAACACGACACTATATTTCTGGTTGGATTGGGCGCGTCTACACGCCCGGTTAGTATCCACCCGAACACCGTTTCTTGAGCCAGAAGTACATTCTTTTTTAGTCCGCTCAGTATTATTTGCGGATATATATCTCCGCCTAGTATGAGATCTACTTCTTCATTAACGTAGAATCTCTTATCTGCCAAGACTAAGTCTGGGAATGCCTGCATAGTCGTTGCGTCGATATGGCAGGATGGCAGATTCGCAGTTAGTTTGTCTAGAATTAGCACAGAAGTTTTTAGGCTAAAGCAAGGGTCCACTGGTGAACGGAGTTCAATGTGGGAGGCCGCCTTGACTTGAGCCGACACAGCATTAGTGATACCCGAAACTTGGGCATGCATCCTTTTTGCTGGTAAATTGATTCGGCGTTTTAGTCGTTCTGTCATGAACGAGCATTCTGAGCCAGAATCTATCAGTGCTCTTGCTGGGAAGTCTGTACCATTATGATGAATGGTGACTCGAGCTGTCCCTAGCAGCACACCTGCACTTGAATGTACTTGGCAGGATTTTACATTTCGGTAAGAATCCGAGCTTGAGTTTGAAACTTCCCGTCTCTGTTGTGCCTGTTGGGAAGTAGAGGCAGCATTATCAGCATTATGCTGATTCGGGCTGCTAGTTGCCTGCGTCTGTAGAGACTCCGCATGCAGGAGCGTATGATGTCGAGAGTGGCATTTGTTGCAGTCGTACGAACTGCTGCACTTCGACACTGTATGTCCTGGGGATAGGCAGTTT
Organism: Sphenella marginata; assembly: GCA_951509765.1. NCBI lineage: Eukaryota > Metazoa > Arthropoda > Insecta > Diptera > Tephritidae > Sphenella > Sphenella marginata. The sequence goes on from OX608078.1 coordinate 118,490,592, forward strand.
AGGCAGCCCTTGGTGGATTTAACAAAATTGATTCTCTCCACCGGCGTTAATTTTAGAAAACGGGGACAATTTCTCAATCTGTGGGAGTTTGATTTGCATTTTGTGCACAGTAACTTTGTGACATTTGCTTGGTATGCACCAAGTCTTTTTGTAGGGGTTTCGTTGGCAGGTTGCGTAGATTGCGGTTTCTGCGCTTTCGAAGAAGCCCCTATGAACCCAGACACTGTTTCAAGTGTCTGGAAGCGGTTGGACAAAAATTTGTCCATATCCTCCCACTTGGATATTTCCACTTTATGGTCTATGCTTTGCTCCCATAGACCAAGCGTACTTTCCGGCAATTTAGTCGAACACAAGTAAGTAATAATTGAGTCCCAGTTCGAAGTGTCAATTTTATGACTTCGCAAGGACGAAAGGCAATTATTTATATCGCGTTGCAATGTTTTAATTGCGCTACCACACTCACTCTCTACCTTTTTTAAGTTGAACAAAATTTGGAGTTGCGAGTTCACAAGTATACGTTTATTTTCGTATCTCTCGCATAAGTTTCTCCACGCGATATCGAATCCCTCATTTGTAAGTGGACATTTTTTCACTATATCCTTTGCCTCACCTTGTGTCTTGTTGTTGAGGTGGAAAAGTTTCTCAACAGGTGTTAGGCGCTTATTCAAGATATAAATGGCAGTGAACATGTCACGAAATGTTGGCCATGACAAGTAATCGCCCTTGAAAACTTCAGTATCACATGGAGGCAGGCGGATACTGTGCTCACATTCTGTCTTTTCTTCCGTTTTGGAATCGGGTTTTGTGAACGTCGCTTGGCGTGTAGCCATGTCTGACATGCATCGTAAATATATGGCGTATGCCTTTTTGAATTTTAGTTTAACTGATACAATGTCAGACGCTTCCAACTTATTTGAATTTAACAACTCATCTTGGGCCGTTCTCGTTTTCCTCCACATTGACTTCAAGTCCTCTTGTTGAAGGCCAAGAGTAAACTTGGTGTGGGCGGAATCCTCTAAATCATTGTAGTCTGATTCGAATTCAGCAATCGAATCAGCCAGTCTAATAAAGCTTTCCATATTTTGGATTTTGAGGAATTAGAATCAAAACAAAACTCGAAAAATAGCTTGAGGTACGAGAAATGCTCAATCGTACAATATAATTCTTAAAAAAGGGTAAAGGCCGTATGTACCCCCGGAAAATCCGACAAACCAATTCAATAATTTTTTCAATAAATGAAAGCAGAGTCTTTAAAATCTTATTAAATTTTATTTATTTATTACAGACTTGGCCGTATCGTCTGAATAATTTGTTTAAACTCGACAATAAATTCAAATTTATAATATTTGATTAACTCGCCACCCACACGCTATCGGGGAAATGTTTATATACATATATATGTCGGGGATATGTTTATATATATATGTATTCTGAAGAGCGTCGTCGATCGCTCTTGGAAAAATGTTTGGTGCAATCTTCAATCCAAAAGGAAGCCTGAATTTTCCGTTCCCGACCGAAAATCGAAATTTTCAATATCCCTTTCCACAAGTGCAATCTGATGAGTCCAAGTGTGGTGAAACACTTGGCCTTCCCTAAGTTTGACAATATGACCGTAATATTAGGGATGGGTTATTTGTTGTCGATAGTTCTTCGGTTCAGCTTTCTAAAGTCTATAACAAGGCTTTTTCTGACTGGTGTTAATGTTGATGAGTTTTTTGTTGAGGTGTTTATTTGTATTTAACTCTTATACATTTTTCGAGTTTATTATTCTCGTGTTCACGCCGACTTCGGCTTTAGCTTTTCTGGTCCTATTCGACATCAACTTTGTGTTTTTTGATAACTTTTCTGGTTCACTTCTTCCATTTGTTCGAAAAATCAATTGTATAAGAGCTATGCGTTGTATTGGGCCGATCTTGAAAAATGATTAAATAAATTTTATCGAGATATCTTTTAAACTGAGGGACTAGTTTGCGTTCTGAATCGAAATTTTCAATATCCCTTCCACAAGTGCAATCTGGTGAGTTCAAGTGTGGTGAAACACTTGGCCTTCCCTAAGTTTGACAATATGACCGTAATATTAGGGATAGGATATTTGTTGTCGACAGTTCTTCGGTTCAGCTTTCTAAAGTCTATAACAAGGCTTTTTCTGACTGGTGTTAATATTGATGAGTTTTTTGTTGAGGTGTTTATCTTATAACTTTAAACGACTTATTCTTGTATATTTGTATATCCACTACTATCTCCCGAACGACTTCACCGATTTAATGAAATTTGGTACACAGGTACTATGATTTGTTTTAAGATTTTCCAATTTGGTGTTGCCACTTGGGGTGGTCCTTAGGGTTGCCAACTATATAAATTTTTTTTAAATATTAAGCAATATGTATATGGCAATAGGGGTATCAAATGAATGGTATTTTAGGCCGTATACCAACAAAAATATTTTCGAGTAGGATTGCCACATAGGGTTGCCACCTGAACACATTTTATTTATTCCTTCAGATATCGACCACTGCCTCGGGAACTGCTAAACCGATTTCGATGAAATTTGGTAGATGGATAGTATGCTTCCTTCTTAAATTTTCTACTTGGATGTTGCCACTAAAGGAAGCTAAGAGAGTTGCCACCTTTCCGATTTTTTTTTTTAATATAAAGCAATATATGGCGATATGGGTATCAAATGAAAGGTATTTTAGGCCGTATACCAACCAAAATATTTCCGAGTACGATTGCCACCTAGGGTTGCCACCTGAACGCATTTTATTTATTCCTTCAGATATAGACCACTATCTCGGGAAAGGCTAAACCGATTTCGATAAAATTTGGTAGATGGATAGTATGCTTCCTTCTTAGATTTTCTACTTGGATGTTGCCACTAATGGAAACTTAGAGGGTTGCCACCTTTCCGATTTTTTTTTAAATATATGGCAATATGGGTATCAAATGAAAGGTATTTTAGGGCGTATACCAACCAGAAAATTTAATACACAACAGGTGTCGCCAATGTATGTTAAGTGACTTTTTGTGGTTGGTGTTCGATATTTTGGAAATCTATTTTGGAAATTTATGCTCTTGGTAAGTAAGAATATGCTGCAAATTCGAAAAATGCCGAGCAAGTCTCGGTCACCCAGGTACTTTGTATTTAACACGCCGACTTCGACTTTAGCTTTTCTGATCCTATTCGACATCAACTTTGTGTTTTTTGATAACTTTTCTGGTTCACTTCTTCCATTTATCCGAAAAATCAATTGTATGAGAGCTATGCGGTGTATTGGTCCGATCTTGACAAATGATTAAATAAATTTTATCGAGATATCTCTTAAACTGAGGGACTAGTTTGCATTCTGACAGACGGGCATAGCTTTATCGACTCAGCTCATCGCCCTGATCATTTCGGTATACTTATTGGTGGGCATATAAATAGATATATTTGATAAACATAAAAACATTAAAAAATTACTGCAAAGTGCATATCCGTGTTATGTTTTCGAAATGCACGTACCATTATAATTTGATACCCAAAGATACAAGACCTGTAGCCCGTTTCTGTAACTTTGCTTTAACTTAACGAATGAGTTTTTAACGCATGGCTCGTAGCGAATTCGTTATGAAAAGTGTTTCTGTATGAAAAAAATTCACCTTGCGATATGTTCGTGGTGTGTTATGTAAAAATGATAAAATGATAGCCCACAAGGCTTAGGTGCCAAATAGAACATTTGACGCACGCCAAGCAACTGTCTTAATAGCCTAGTAGTTGTGATGTTGCCCTAACCAGCGGGGTATTCCGAGTTCAAATCATGGCAAGTTTTTCTTTTTCTCATCTTTTTTTTAAATATTTTGCTTTGTTTTTATATTTTTCTAAGAAGTAACTTTGAGTAAATATTAATAACATTAAAAATTTGCACACAATGCAATTATTTTGGATTTTAATAATAATAATAATAATGCCCAACGGATTACCCACCATATCCCGCCCGACCGGCGCGAGGGGCGCATCCGCATGACGCACGGATTGCTCTTTCGTGCCGAGTCTTTGAATGGCTTTGGTTTGTTAATCGTCGAGATCTAAAACTGCTCAGCTACAGAGAAAACCTCATCAGCTAAGTAAGGTAGATAAAAAATAGATAACACAATTAATAAATAGTTAGTTGACAGCGAATAGTTATTGTAAAGAATAAAGATAAGAATCAAAGGAGCAAAATGTTGCTATGTATTTAGGATAGAAAGAATTGACTTTTTTATGCTGCAAAGTGAGTCTGAAATATCAAACGTACCAGAATGAGAGTTATAATCTTGACACAAACAACGAAAAGGCTCATTTAATTCAAAATTAGTTCGGCACTGTTTCAAGATAAGGGGTTTAAAATGTCTTGATGGGCGAGAAGGTACATTGAAGTTCACTTCGCTCAAAAGAAACGGGCTTGTGATTGAACCATTTAGTAATTTAATCATGAAAACAATTCCAAGCATTTCCCTCCGACTAGAAAGGCTGTGAAGATTAATAAGTTTTAAGCGACTCGTATAGGATGGCAAATTATACAACGGATCCCAGTGAAGATCTCTTAAGGCAAATAGTAAAAATTGTTTTTGAACTGATTCTAAGCGATCCACGTGGACCTGGTAACGCGGGCTCCAAATTATAGAACCGTATTCAAGTATCGGTCTGACTAATGTAGTAAAGAGAGTTTTAGTTACATAAGGGTCGCTAAATTCTTTAGACCATCGTTTAACAAATGCTAGAACGCCTCTAGCTTTATTGACTGTTACGTTAATGTGGCAGTTAAAACAGAGTTTGTAGTCCATAGTAACCCCAAGGTCAACAAAATCATACAATTGCTCAAGGCTATAATTGTTAATTGTATAGGAAGCTGGTTGTGAAATTCCTCTCGAAAAACGCATGTATTTACATTTCTTTAGATTAAGCGGCATATAATTTAAATCGCACCAAGTAACCAGTGTATTTAGATCTGATTGAAGCTTATTGCTATCTTCGGATGATGCGAATGACATGAAAAGCTTTACATCGTCGGCATACATTAACATTTTAGAAAATTCTATTACTGTAGAAATGTCATTTATAAACAGCAAGAACAGAATCGGGCCCAGGTGGCTTCCTTGAGGAACTCCAGAGGAGACATAAATAACATCGGATTCACAGTTTTTAAACACTACTTTTTGTGTTCTGTCACTAAGGTAAGAAGAGATCCAGCGATTGAGACCCGGCTGGAAACCCAGCTGATCTAGTTTATGAATAAGTAACGAGTGACACACTTTATCGAAAGCTTTGCTGAAATCAGTATAAATAACGTCGGTGTGCAGATTTTTTCTAAAGCCATTTGAGACATGATTTGTAAATTCAAGTAAGTTTGTAACGGTGGACTTTCCCTTACAGAACACGTGTTGACAGTCAGAAATCAAGGTAGAGATAGGATTCGTAAGCTGATTGGTAACAATAGCTTCAAACACTTTTGGGATGGCAGAAAGCTTTGCTATGCCACGATAGTTCTCTATAGAAGCCTTGCTTCCGCTTTTATGAAGCGGTATAAGAAACGACTCTTTCCATGCTTTTGGAAAAACACCACACTTTAGTGACAGATTGAACAAATTGGTAAGGGGTTGGTAAATATTGTTAGCACACTTCTTCAAGAAGCATGTAGGAATCCTATCAGGACCGCATTTAAAAGATTCCTTCAAGGTTTTCAGATAAATAAGAACATCATTGGCGCATATAGTTGGACAATTAATTAAATTGTTCCCATGTAGCTCATAGGGATAATTAAGAAAGTCAGAATTAGTGACTGCAGAATAGTTAGAATTGAAAAATTGCGCAAAGAAATTTGCGATATCTTGATTATCGCTAGATGAAATGTCTTTATATTTAATGGCTGAGGGAAATCCCACAACTTTTCGTTTAGAATTTACGAAATCATAAAATGACTTCGGATTGCGAATAATGTCTCTTTTTGTTTTAGAGATATAGGCTTTATAGCACTTTTTATTCAAGTCGATGTACCTCTTACGTAGAACAGAATACAACAAGTAATGTTTGTTTAACCCCGATTTCTTAAATAATTTGAAAGAACGCGTTTTTCTATTTTTTAGCATCATAAGCTCTTTAGTAAACCAAGCTTGCGTTGGATGATCATATGTTAATTTACGTTTAGGAACAAACTTCTCAAATAAGTAGTAAATAGTTTGATTAAAATGTAAAACGTTTGAATCGATATCGCCACAAACCTCAGGCCAAGTTAATTTAGACAGTTCTCTATTTAATTTCTTATAGTTGGCTTTTGAGAAGTTAAAATCAAAGCTACTACTTGAGCAACATTGTGTATATTGGCCATTACTTATGGTTTCGTGAAATATTTCCATAGAAGGGTGGTAGACGTCTTCTGGTAAAGCCAACGGATCACAACGATTTACAGAAAATTTGTTTTTATCATCAACATAAATTAAATCTAAGATTTTGCCAAACTTGTTAGCGGTAACATTTATTTGACTAAGGCAGAGATCAGAAATTCCATCCAAAAAGTCATTGAAGCCCAGTTTGGATGGATTTGGAATAATGTTTCCGTCAGATATGTTCCACGATATATGTGGTAGGTTGAAATCACCTAAAACAATCATCGAGTCAGAAGCTTTAGTCAATAAGTTAACAGTTCTGAGCAGAGAGACATGCTGCATGTAGATTGAAAGATCAGATGCTGGAGGGATGTAGCAAACAGATAAGTACATGTACACGTTCTCTAGCTGGATGCGGATGCATATAAACTCAATGGAATCCGTGTTAGGTACATTAACCTCCTCTGAAGGAATAGAGGAATGAACGGCAAGTAGAACAGCACCTCCGACTTTGTTCAAGCGATCATGTCTATAAACTTGATATTCGTTACATAACAACTCGGAATTGAAAACATGCGGTTTTAGCCAAGTTTCGGTAAAAGCAATTACGTTATAGTTACAATGGAAAGATTTCAAATACAGGTCATTTAATTGGGTATTTAAACCTCTGACATTTTGGTAAAAGATATTCACGGACTTAGTACTTAGTTTTTTGACTCAACATTATTACGAGTGATTTTAGCTACGTTTTGAACATTTCTATTCGGTCTGAACTCAAACTCCCGCACAAGAGCGCCGGGAGGCCAAAAAGAACTGTCCAAAAGAGAGTTAAAATCTTTTCCGGATACATCAATTTTAAACGATGACATATTACGTTGGTAAGCGAAATTAAATTTTCTAACGGTTAAGGTTTGATCCTTAACCTTCGAAGAAATATGGTACCTCAAATCATCTTCAGTAGTGTCTGGATGGAACCTAGACACAAAAATCGATTTTTTTTGAGGGACCACAACCAGCTTCCTAGGTATTGGTTCGGGCTCCACCGTTGGAGGTTCCAAAGTTTTTTTATTTGTTGACTTTGGGGGGGCGTTTTTGGACGTTGCCCGAACGGCCGCGTCAGGTATTGGAGATGCCAAGTCAATAAGTTCAATGGCTGGAGGCAGGTTCGGCGCCATTGAAGTAGAAGGCAGATCATCCGTACGTCTGCGCTTGTTTTCGCGATTCTCTTCGCGATTGTCAGGGCATTCCAAGTTAGGCGAACTATCTAGAGGTTTTAAGGTTTTGAAAATATTTTCGTACTTTTTAAACTTTTCAGTCAGCAATGAAAAATCTTTGCTGATTTCAGAAAACCCGTTTCTAATGTGCCTAAAAGTTTTACATAAGTGAACTTCCGTCGATCGACATTTAGTACAGGACCAGCGTAGGCCTTTTCCGTCGTTAATTAAGTCCGCTATTCTACCTGTTAACCCGGCGCATTTTGCGTGGATAAGTCCATCGCACAACCAGCATGCTACAAAGCGTTCGGACTCGCTTTTTATTTGACAGTTTTCAAACATACACGACATTTTTAAAAAAGTAATTAAAGCACTATATAAAAATAAGGAGATAAGAAATTTAGTTTTATCAAAAAATAAAGAAAATATTAATTTATCAAATGAAAAGAAATACAACCCTGACAGTTTGAAACGCACAGGATTAAGCGACCAGTTTTAGACACACTGTATTTGACGTTTAACAAACCACGCAAACAGCTGTAACAAAAGAGAGATCAAAAATCAAATCAGCACACAACAACAATTGCAATGTAAAGTACGAGCCTTTCAAATGCAACAAATACAATATGCAAAAAACTCGGCACACACAAATTCAATAGAATGATTTAGATATTTAATCACAATTCAAAGATTTAAGTAATTTTTCACAGCAAGTAGTGAAGCACATTAAGTATTAAACTCTTTTAACTTTAAATGCAACTTTTAATATTAGGATATCAAGAAGTTATTTATTTATTAAAGAAAAACACAGAGCAAATAAAAAACACAACTACACAGCTTGACGTTTGCGATGTACGCTTGTTATCACTGCCACTATAGGCTGCGTTAATTTTATCGATCGCCGTAACGAAAATACATATCTACCACGCTTATAGAAACACTGCTCAGCGATAACTACATAACAGGGTTGCACTTTGCGTTAAAAATCGTATCGATGGGATACAGAAACGGGCTACTGATCATAAACTACCTTAATTTAATAAAATTCAAAGAAAAATCTTACACCGAAGAAAACTCAGAGCATTAAAATAGTCCCGTTCATGTTGTAATAATTATGTAAAGGAGGACCCCTGTGACCCCTTGAACAACGAGTATTGACAAATAAAAAGCACAAATAATTTACGTACGGGATGATACTGCTTCAGGAACGCATGCATCCGCTCAATTTCCTCCGATGTGAGGCTCTTTATAATAAAAAATTTGTCATAACTCTGGTAGAACTGAGCACCTGATTTTCCAGATGAGTCGATGCGTAGAGGTTGCGACCGAGTTAATGATTCACGGTAATCAACGTCATCGATACTGAACCGTTCTCGCAGGTTGCGAAACACTAATGGACAATATTCCTTTACTTTAAAGTGCGATGGCATATTTTCTCTGAAATGGTAGAAAAAGTAAAAATAGTTTAAAGAGTAAGATATGTATAGTTAGTGCATATCAGGGATGCCAATTTTATGATCTGTTACAATATCGAGGTTTTCCGGATCTGCTTCCATAATTCCGGGGTTGGGAAATTCTCTATACTGGGTTGAGATAAGTAAAAGATTTCCTCCGAAAACAATCAAACCTTAAAATATATAACACATAAAACGAAAGGTATTTCATTATTACGAATTGCCAAATGATGTTTCTCATGAAATTTTTATGTACATAGATCATCTTAAAAAAGCATGTCTTTATATGTAGATTTCAAATTGACTTAAAAGACACCACTTTTGTAAAGTTTGGAATCCATTATAATTAATAATTTATGATACAAGATGTCGCATTTAATTAAGAAATATAAGATGAAATAAAAGGAAAATTTTCAGTGAGTTAGTATAAGTAACATAATTGACTAATAAAATGAAAAATATTGCACATCCACAAAAATATGAAAATAATTCGAATAAATAACTGACACATATCTTTACCGGATTTAGTAACATATTTAATGTCCTGTAGATTGGCATCCCCAGTGTTTAAGCGAACAAGTGTGATATGTTAATAACAATTATACGCAAAGTATGTGTAAGGCACTAACGTAAATCGGATAACCACGTCCACTTTTTTGATATAGAAAATTTCAAATAAGATTCTAGGGCCTATATCATTGCCAAGTGATGGTATTTGTATCTCGTTCTGAAAACTAACGCTCTGTATTTAATGTTCGGTTCACCCGTACTTAGACTTCCTCACTTGTTTTTTTAGTATTTTAGGCAGGTTTTTTGATATTTTTATATTTTTATATCTAGGGGGTTTAAACGCCGATCATACAAACAGTCATCAAATAAGTGCACAGGTTTAAAACCCATTAAAACATGTGAAAAGCTTGTTAACATGTAGAAGGAAACATTTCAAGGAAAGGAAAGAGTACTCCAATAAATAATATAGCTATGACTGCCTAAGATATGATAGCTAGAGTGGGTTGATTTAAAAAGTGAAAAATCGCCAAAGCGGAAACTATTCTAGAGGTCATTTTAAGCAACTTTGCTAAAGAAACTTTAGGCCTAAAGTTGGCTTGAAACCCCCGGAAATCGCGTTGAAGTTTCATAGTTAGGGTAATGAAAATTTTTGTATGAGACCTATCACAATGTGTGACAGCGAGCATTAACTTTTTACGGGACATACCTTAAGTTGTAGTTCTAGTCAAGCACACAAAAACTACACAGCGAGAATTTCAAATACATGGTCAGCATCTGGAAATAGGGGGCAAAAACAACTTTTTAATTGTTTCGAAGATATATCTGAAACTTTAACAGGTCTATGTCTGTACATTGCAGATATTCCTAAAAAATTTATACGGTCAATCATTATTAAGCCAATAGAATCCAAATCAACCATTTTTAGAATTTTTGTCTGTCTGTCTGTCTAAATGTTTGTGGTGGCAGCACTCAAACACTGCTTAATGGAATTAAATGAATCTTTAGTCATTATTATATTAGACGTTCAACTTAAAATTTAAGGTATCCCTTATTTCAATAGCTCTACCAGTTTCCGAGTTATCGACCAATAAGTGGACCAGGGGTGACCAAAAATGTGTAAGTACAATATGGGTATGAAACGAAAGGTGCTTACGAGTGATTTTATAATCAATATGATAAATTTCAATATCTCAGCTTTTTTCGGAGATATCCCTAAAAATGTGAAACGGAAAAACGGGAGGGTGTGGCACTTCATTTTATATAAAAAATATAAATTACTAGAATGCCTTTTCCATTTCAATGAACTACCTTTTATACACCTTTTCGAATTCCTCGATAATTCAAAAACTAGCGGACCAAGAACAGCCAGCGGTGCCATTGCTAAGCAAATTACGTGTTGTGCTCCGAATATATTAATACGATTGATTTGGATGATGATAACATTTTAAAAGAACCACCGATTACTAGAAACATTCCTTACAACCATTTGAAGGAATATCTAGAATTATTTTTATTTTCTGTTTTTCCGACAGGGTGAATGCTAGATTTATATTGGAACGATTTTCCGTCATCCCTTGTCAATTTTTGTTTGTTTACAAACCATCCTCATCCGTCCTCATGGAGGCATTCATGCAGAATTTGGAAATGAAGTATATGCAAGAGCTAAAAACCAAGCTGGGGGTAATATTTTACGCAAGGTATGTCGACGACATCATCTGCGTATTAAATAATAACTGTGAAGAACAAGTACTGGAATTTCTAAATAAGCAGCATGAGAGCATAAAATTCACAATGGAAACGGAGAAGGAGGGAAAACTGAACTACTTGGACCTAACGGTTAGAATCAACAAACTCACGAACAAGTTCAACTATGACATCTACAGAAAACCAACCACCACGGACACCATAATCCACTGTACATCGAACCATCCGCAACAACACAAGAATGCAGCATTAAGACATCTAGTGGGCAGACTTCAGCGAACGCCTCTCTCTCAGGAATAATACAAGAAAGAGCTCACCACGATATACAGCATAGCTACTAGCAACGGATACAAAAAGACCTTAGTGGACAAACTCCAAAGCAACCATTTGGTGCAGAGAAGGGAAACCGAAGGGGAAAAGGCCAAAATTTGGACAGTTATGACATACACTGGAAACACCACATACAAGTTGGCCAACTTTTTCAAGAAACACAACATCAGCACAGCATTCAGAACATCGAACAACTTGGGACAAAAACTAGCAACTAACACCAACTCAGCGGAGCCGTTCAGCGAACATGGGGTATACAAACTTACTTGCGAATGCCAGCACAGCTACATAGGACAAACAGGACGGAAAGTAAGTACACGATTTCGGGAACATATCAGGGACTACAACAGAAAGGCACGGAAACCCTCCACCACACCAGAATCGAACTTTGCTAACCACATGTATGAAAACAAATGCACCCCGGCTAAAATCAAAAGCACAGCCAGAACACTTCACGTGCAAAATAAAGGGCGACGCTTAAATGTGCTTGATAACATGGAAATATGCAAACTAAAGACATTTGACGGAAGAATAATAAACGAACAAACTAGCACCAATTCTGATGCAATATTCGAACCTCTAAAACTAGTCTACAAAAAACAAAACAACGCAGCAGGTACAATAACCAGACAAGTAACGATAAACGAGCGAACACACAAAACAAACCAAAGGACAAAAATTACCGACTTCTATTCAAGCACAAGATTAACATTACCTGACCCACAAACTAATTAACGAGTTGCCGCTCGAGAACATTCCTTTTACCATTACCTGACATTACATAGCGTTCAGAAGTGCCTGGCAAACAAAATAATAAACGAGTGTCAAAAACAACCCTATTGCAGCTTGCCGCTCGGGAACATTCGTGAAACACGAACCTAACGCACGAACTATATGCACGCATACTAACTTTACCTACAGCATTCGAACTATAAATACAGGACAACGGATAGACACAGATCAGAACGAAAACTTACACTGAAAATGGCGGTTTGTAAACCATGCCATATGAAATCGTTCCAATATAAATCTAATATCTAGAATTTGAAGACCCAGCACTTGCTGGTCGCATACAAAAATTTTCATTACCCTAACTATGAAACTTCAACGCGATTTCCGGGGGTTTCAAGCCAACTTTAGACCTAAAGTTTCTTTAGCAAAGTTGCTTAAAATGACCCCTAGAATAGTTTCGGCTATGGCGATTTTTCACTTTTTTCCCTCCCCTACAAATCAACCCACTCTAATGATAGTATCGATTTTTGAATGTTGAAGGGTTAGTTTTAGATGGTTGTATTTTTGCTCTGAAGTTAACAAAATAATTCATTTACTGCACATTTCTTACTATGAAGTACTGTACTATCCCTATTAGGATAGGGATAGGGATCTTTTTTTCCCTGTGCCCTCTTCACGCTAACCGCGCTTAGAGGTATGTATATTTTCATTAATATTGCATTTACATGTATAAATACATACTTGATTACATGAGACGGCGTAGTTATTGAAAAATTAATATTACTAAGTTTCTAGGTAGTATGCATTTTCATACGGCGGGCATGTGTAAATTAGATGTCCGACTGTTTGCGATACTGGGCAGGTGTGTTCCCTAATTATTTTGAAACGTTTCAGGTACGATTTACAGAAGCTATGGCCGGTTAAACACTGTGTCATTTCGAATGAGATACCAATTTTTTGTGAGTACAATTCTGCTTCTTTAGGAGACTGTATAAAGCTTCAATAGTTTGCTGTTGTATTTTCCGTTTGGAGTTGCTGATTGGAAATTTTGCATATGAAGGATGTGTGGCCATAGATGCTGCTTCCTTGACTGCTTCGTCTGCAAGCTCGTTGCCGTCAATGCCAATATTTGACCAAATAGAACTCGATTAAATGTGTTTGCCGAAGACTTTACATACGATGATGTACCGAAGCTATTAGAGGGGCAGTGTTGCTTCTGTCTTTGATGGTTTTCAGAATCAGATCCAGTACTTATTACACGTGCCAGAAGTCCGCGCTTATATACGGAGTCAATATATCCTTAAATACAACAATCAACCATTTGGATCCTGATGCCGTCAACGAATAAGTATACCTATTACACTGGTTTACAGCCAAAATGCACCAGAGACGCCATAGTGAAATTCCTATGTAAAATCACCTCCTAATTCCGAAAATCAAGGTTATTTTTCCATGAATGGTACCGTTTTTGAGATATTTACGATTTACCGTTATTTCAAAAAAAAAAAAAGCGATGGCTCCACTTACTCGTGTATATCTCAAGAACAAACTCAGCTCTTCCAAAACGGTTTGAAAAATTTGAAAGCTTATAAAATTTACTATAATCAGTACATACAACACTTTTTACTAGGTCCTGCAGATTCAAACATATTGAACAATCATTACGGATTTTTTAAATTTTTTTTGTAAAAATATAAAAAAATTTGTACTTTGCGAGGAAGCATCTCGAAAACTTTTTGTTTTTTTGCAGATATTTTTTCCCCCCTCTAAGCTCTGTTTTATTACAAAAAAAAATAAGCTATCAGTGAACAAAATCGATGAACTAATACAAAAGTTATAAGCATTCAAGTAAATATATCCATTTAATGCTTAAGTACCCTACTGGTACATATGTGTTAGTATTCGTATATCAGTTACATAGTTAGCAGGTAGATTTTCGAAAAGTTATTAGATACAAAAAGCTGTTAGTGTGGTTTTCTCAAACCTAGGTACATTTTAAACAAGAGCATATTTTTGAGGCAGGTAGTGTTTTCTTTGTAGAACTAGGGAACCTTTTTGTTTAGGTAGGCTTGAATTTTTACTGGATCTAAGTATAAATAAGAGTACATGCGCCTTGTTCCTTCATAATATCTGCAAGGCTCGCCGGATACTGTTCAGTTTATAATTGCAGTTTATAACCCGCCATTTACTTAAAAATAAAAAATGAATAAAAGGGCGCTAGAGTTTGAGTGTACAAATGATCCAGATATGTTCTGTTTCATCTGCGGTCAATTTATTGTTAAAAGTATGAGACGTGTGTTTTCAAATCCTTTGAAAGTTACATACTATAAGTGTTTTGGAATTGAGCCTAAAAACAATGAAAAACCATGGACACCGAACACTGTGTGCACCACATGCCGAGTCGAATTGATTTCTTCGGAAACCGGAACAAAAAGGTACGTTGTAAAAATTAGGAATTTGTTCCCTTTTAATGCATAGCTGACTAATTTCTGAAACTATCTATTTAGGCGACGTGTGAAATTTACTACACCAATGAAGTGGAGGGAACCAACTTGCCATTCAACGGACTGCTATATTTGTACTACAAAAGTACTTGGGGTTGGAAAGTCCAGAAAAGTAACCTATGCGAGCGTATCTACAGTGTCATTACCAGAACTAATTTCAACAGAAGCGACATTGCCAGAATCAAATTTAACTTTAGTTCCGGCTCCAGTTTCATTGTCAATAGTAGTATCTGATTACGCGGCATCATGTTGTACTGAATTTCAAACGGAAAACGAAAGAAATTCTTTGTCACAAGCACAACTCAATGATTGGATAAGGGATTGGAATTGTCAAAGGAAAAGGCCGAACTACACGCCTCTCGAATGCAACAATTTAAATTTGTTTCATCCGATGTTAAGGTAACATATTATAGAACTCGTCACGAAGAATTTTCCAAGTACTATACGAAGGAGGACAGTGTTTGTTACTGCAAAGACATTGCTGATCTATTCAAACAATTTGGTGAACCATATGATTCAAAAGAGTGGCGATTGTTCATAGACGGCAATAAATTAAGTTTAAAGGCCGTATTATTGCATATTGGCAACCAAAAGCCATCTATCCCGATCGCGCATGCAGTAGGAAACCTATGAGATAATGCAAAAATTGCTCAAGTTAATCAAATACGAAGAACATGATTGGAAAATATGTGCCGATCTTAAAGTCGTTGGAATGCTATGTGGTCTACAAAGTGGATACACAAAATACTGTTGCTTTCTATGCAAATGGGATAGCCAAGCTCGTCAAGACCACTACATCATAAAGGATTGGCAAGAACGAATCGAGTTTCAAGTTGGGGTAGATAACATAAAATACTCTCCACTTATACATACAAAAATTTTCATTACCCTAACTATGAAACTTCAACGCGATTTCCGGGGGTTTCAAGCCAACTTTAGACCTAAAGTTTCTTTAGCAAAGTTGCTTAAAATGACCCCTAGAATAGTTTCGGCTATGGCGATTTTTTTTTTTTCCCTCCCCTACAAATCAACCCACTCTAATGATAGTATCGATTTTTGAATGTTGAAGGGTTAGTTTTAGATGGTTGTATTTTTGCTCTGAAGTTAACAAAATAATTCATTTACTGCACATTTCTTACTATGAAGTACTGTACTATCCCTATTATGATAGGGATAGGGATCTTTTTTTCCCTGTGCCCTCTTCACGCTAACCGCGCTTAGAGGTATGTATATTTTCATTAATATTACATTTACATGTATAAATACATACTTGATTACATGAGACGGCGTAGTTATTGAAAAATTAATATTACTAAGTTTCTAGGTAGTATGCCATATGAAAATATACTGTCTATGTATATATTTATTGAAAGATGCAATAAGATATTCGTGTTTCTTGAATACTGTACGGAGAGATGTCAAACTCTTTGCATATGTTTTCGTGAACTCCTCTCGCATTTTCATACGGCGGGCATGTGTAAATTAGATGTCCGACTGTTTGCGATACTGGGCAGGTGTGTTCCCTAATTATTTTGAAACGTTTCAGGTACGATTTACAGAAGCTATGGCCGGTTAAACACTGTGTCATTTCGAATGAGATACCAATTTTTTGTGAGTACAATTCTGCTTCTTTAAGAGACTGTATAAACATTTTGATACCGACGCCAGTTGGTTCGCTAATGAATTCGTGATGGCAAGCTTCAATAGTTTGCTGTTGTATTTTCCGTTTGGAGTTGCTGATTGGAAATTTTGCATATGAAGGATGTGTGGCCATAGATGCTGCTTCCTTGACTGCTTCGTCTGCAAGCTCGTTGCCGGAAAGTCCAGAAAAGTAACCTATGCGAGCGTATCTACAGTGCCAATACCAGAACTAACTTCAACAGAAGCGACATTGCCAGAATCAAATTTAACTTTAGTTCCGGCTCCAGTTTCATTGTCAACAGTAGTATCTGATTACGCGGCATCATGTTGTACTGAATTTCAAACGGAAAACGAAAGAAATTCTTTGTCACAAGCACAACTCAATGATTGGATAAGGGATTGGAATTGTCAAAGGAAAAGGCCGAACTACACGCCTCTCGAATGCAACAATTTAAATTTGTTTCATCCGATGTTAAGGTAACATATTATAGAACTCGCCACGAAGAATTTTCCAAGTACTATACGAAGGAGGACAGTGTTTGTTACTGCAAAGACATTGCTGATCTATTCAAACAATTTGGTGAACCATATGATTCAAAAGAGTGGCGATTGTTCATAGTTTAAAGGCCGTATTATTGCATATTGGCAACCAAAAGCCATCTATCCCGATCGCGCATGCAGTAAATACGAAGGAAACATATGAGATAATGCAAAAATTGCTCAAGTTAATCAAATACGAAGAACATGATTGGAAAATATGTGCCGATCTTAAAGTCGTTGGAATGCTATGTGGTCTACAAAGTGGATACACAAAATACTGTTGCTTTCTATGCAAATGGGATAGCCAAGCTCGTCAAGACCACTACATCATAAAGGATTGGCAAGAACGAATCGAGTTTCAAGTTGGGGTAGATAACATAAAATACTCTCCACTTATAAAGAAGGAAAAAATAATTCTACCTCCGCTCCACATCAAGCTCGGCCTTATCAAAAACTTTGTGAAGGCTTTGGACAAAGAAGGCGAAGCTTTTCATCATTTGAAGACAATCTTCCCAGAGATTTCAGAAGCAAAAATAAAGGAAGGGATTTTTGTGTGACCGCAAATAAGGAAAATGATGACCAATAACCATTTCAAGGAACTATTGTCACCAGTGGAGGCAGCAGCGTGGAATTCTTTTGCAAAGGTCGTTACTTCTCTTTTAGGCAAACACAAAAGTCCTAACTACGAGATGATAGTGAACGACTTAATCAAAAACTATGCGAAAATTTTATACTAATGTGTCACTTACATATGTATTTATCTAATTTACTTTTTTATTTTCTTTCAGGAGTAAATATGTCTTTAAAAATTCATTTCTTACACTCCCACTCAAATTGTTTCCCGCAAAATCTTGGCGACGAAAGTGACGAGCATGGCGAAAGGTTTCACCAGCAAATGAAAGTGATTGAAACTCGGTATCAAGGATTCTGGGATGTCGCTATGATGGGCGACTACTGTTGGTTTCTCATAAGAGAAACCGATCCTAATCTAAATAAGCGTCAAAACAAGACACATAACTTTTTCAATTATAAAATAAGATCATAGAGTTAAGACAGAACCATATGTACAATGTTTTTTCATTGCATTGTTCTTCTTCTTCTTTTATAATATCGCTCCTTCCCAACTTCTTGAGTTCCTCTTTTTCACTTCACGGCAAATAAGGCTGCTGCTTTCCTCTAACTCCTTTTAGACCATAACAAAATTGTGTTCGCTGGCGCTTATTACCATGCCAATATTCACCACACACATTTATAATTATAAGTATTACCTGTTGTTTATTTATTATTTACGATTTTATTTAATTATTTTCGATTCTCATAATATACCAATATTGAATTTATTTTGGCGAATAAAATTCAAATTGTGTCGTACATATAATAAAAACGTTTTTTTTTTTACTTTTGGTGTTTAACAAACGATTTCTTTCGCAAGACAATTCGTTTTATGCAATTTTTAAAACACATTCTATTTTTTTATATCCAAATTTTTGCTTGCATGTATTTTTTAAACAGCCTTTTCTTAATCCGTTTCTTGATGACATTAGATTGCACTTTGACAAGAATGACCTAACTCTTTTGTGTCTTCTTGATTTTTCCAAGGCGTTTGACTCGGTGAATCATGGCCTCCTTTGTAAAAAACTTGAGTGCTACTTTGGATTCTCTAACAGTTCTGTCGAGCTCATGACCAGTTACTTGGCGGGGAGAACCCAGAAGGTGGTATGCAAAGATTCTACTTCCAAAGCGTGTATGGTTTCCTCCGGTGTGCCGCAGGGCTCTGTTCTTGGTCCTATTTTGTTTAGTCTGTTCGTCAATGATGTGTTCTCTGTATGTCAACATGTAAATGTCCACGCGTATGCTGATGACATTCAGTTGTATATGTCTAGTCGAATTGGCTTGGTTGAAGATCTGTGTTGTAAAATAAATAGTGACTTGTCTGCAATCTCAAAGTGGGCATCTGAAAACTATCTGTGTTTGAATGCCAAAAAGTCATTTGTATTGCCCATTAGCAACAGTGTTGTGTATTTTGAAGATATTCCTAAGCTTTTTGTTGGTAATAGTGCCCTTTCATTCACGGATAAGATAAAAAATTTGGGTTTTGTGATTAACTCCAAGATGAGCTGTACTGATCATGTAAATAAAATTGTTGGTAATGTCTATTCTGTTTTACGTAGACTAAGAATGTCTGCCTCGTTTACACCTTTGGAAACTAGGAAAAAATTAGCTATCCAACTGATCGTTCCTCATATAACGTACTCTGAGCTTATTTACAGTCAATTTGATTCTGCTTCGCGTCATAAAATTGATCTAGTTTTTAACAATATTACCCGCTATGTCTATGGCCTGCGAAAATATGACCACATTTCTTCCTGGAAGCGAAAAATTCTTGGTTGCAGCATTTTTGAGTATTTAGCTGCGCGCAACTGTATATTCATGTTTACTATAATAGCATCCAGAACTCCTGGATATCTTCATGAAAAACTACAATTTTCCCAGTCTTGCCGGCATCAAAAGCTAATTTTACCTAGATATGTATATTTATCCTCTTCGAGGCTTTTCTTCGTTAATGCTGTAAGGCTCTGGAACTCTCTTCCTGTTCCTCTTACATCAGGCTTGAGTTGGAGCAGCTACAAAACGGTGATCTACGATTACTTCTGTTCTCAGTGATTTTGGTGATTGCATTCTTAAAACGTTTCCCATCTTTTATTTCCTTCTGTTACTTCTGGTTCCTTCTTTTCTTCATTCCATCAAATCGCTCCTACAAGTCTATTCTATTTAGTTATAAGTTTATAAATTAATGTTAATTATTCCATAAGAATTGCAATGTTTAAGTTTAATGTTTTTGTTTTTATTTCTCAATTATTTGTCGATATTTGTTACTGATGATGTACTTTAAAAGACTTTGTCTTACAGTTACAACCTAAGTGTTAATAAATTGAATTGAATTGAAAAAAAAAAAAAAAAAATAAGTCTCCGTATATGTACGTCGCCGAACTACTCATAAACGCGTGGTGCGATTTCAACCAAACTTATACACTACGTAGGCAGTGGTCCATTTATGGTTTATATGAAGTTTCAAGACCCTATGCGACCCGTTTTCCGAGATATCGACCAAAATATGGACCAGGGGTGACCCTAGAAGGTCTTTACACAATATGGGTATCGAATAAAAGGTGTTGATGAGGGTTTTAACAGGAAGTGGTTCAAAGTCCCATATGGGACCCTGTTTCCGAGATATCGACAAAAATGTGGACCAGGCGTGGCTCTAAAAAGCAGGGACCGAAAATAATTGTTATTTTTTTCTTTCAGAAGAAAAGGTAACGCGAAAATTCCCTTTATATGTTTTAGGGAATTTTTAACCATTATCATAAGAGGTATTTTATTTTAGTCATCGTAACCAATATAAATGAGAGATTTATTTTTTTGGTTACGAATAACCATGTAGTCAACCAAAAATTTTTTTGGTTACCAATAACCCTTATCCCAAGTAATAAATTGTTTGGTTATCGGTGACCCACTCAACAGCAAACTATTTTTGCTGAATAGTGGTAAATTTGTCCTCGAGGAACTTGCAGACATTGGTCATGCCTCTCCAGCAACTCAAGTTGTTTTATATTGTTTGAATTTTTTTGCTACCGATAACCAAAAAAATCATATTACATACTCACAATAATGGTTATTGTTAACCAAAAAATGTTTCTCTCATTTATAATGGTTATGTTGACCAATATAAAATATGTCTTACGGTAATGGTTGATTATAACCAATATTTGAATACATCAGTATTAATGGTTAAATAGGACCTTTTTATCATATTTCTTATAACAGTTACGTCCCTGCTAAAAAGTGTTTACACAATATGCGTACCAAATGAAAGGTGTTGATGAAGATTTTTACAGGATGTGGCTGAAAGTCCCATAGCACCCCGTTTCCGAGTTATCGACCAAAATGTGGACCAGGCGTGAACCTAAAAAGTGTTTACACAATATGCGTACCAAATTAAAGCTGTTGATGAGAGTTTTTAAAGGAAGTGGTTCAAAGTCCCATTAGGGGCCCCATTTCCAAGATATTCACCAAAACGTGGACAAGGTGTGACTCTAAAAATTGTTTGCACAATATGGTACCAAATGAAAGGTGTTGATGAGGATTTTAATAGGAAGTGGTTCAAAGTCCAATATGGGACCCCGTTTCCTAGATATCGACCAAAATGTGTGACCCTAGAAAGGGTTAGGACAATATGGATACCAAAAGAAAGGTGTTGACTAAGGTTTCAACAGGGAGTGGTTTGGTACGCTGACGGATTTGATCATTTTTGACAGGAAAATTAAGAACTTTTTATTTATTGTAGCTTTTGTATCATAAACCTTGGTTAGTATTACCGCGAGGTAAGAAAGCTTTCACTACCCCTCTTCCTCTCAATCAAAATATTTTAACATTTGACAAATTTTTATTTCAAATTTGATTGGGGAAAAAACAATTAAATCAAATGAGCATATTTTCGCTTTTTAATAATTTTTAATTTAAAAAAAGTTTATGTGCTGTGATTATATTACCTATTGGCTATTGAATAATTTGTTATAGAAAAAAATAGTTTATGTGCTGTGGATGTATTATTGGCTAATTAAATCATTTTATATAACCGTTATTTTTTAAAGAAATACAATGAATTGAGAAAATTAGTGGTGTTTTTTTCATAGTTTTCTTTTTAACAGAGGCTCACAATGATCTTAGGTTCATAATGATCCTAGGTATACAATAACAAAAAAACAAAGGCAAAACAACGTTTGCCGGGCTCAGCTAGTGTATGTATAATAAAAAAGGTAAAATTGATATTCAGCGCAAGCGAGTTCTATTCCGAATCCGAATTGGCTTATCCCGGACGAGCCCCCAATTTATAGATCAGTTAATGTTTGAAAGATTTTTATTAACAGAACTATTCAAATATAATACATTCAATGATAACATTCGGAATAAAGCTGAAAAACTATTACAAAGGGTTTTAACCCCCGCCCCCCCCAAACTTTGACTAAACACCATAAAAATAATAATTTTATAAAAGATGGTACATGCATAAATATTTGTATAAATACATGTTGTAAAATCTATGAATATTCGTGGATGTACATTGCCAATGTTTGTCAACATCTACTGATTATTACGCATATTGTCACTTGCGTAGCGAATACATTTGGCGAGTCGAACAGATTGGCGAACTCACCTAAAATTTGCATTGTGAGTGGCGAATGAACTTTTTCGCCTGCCATGTTATGTTGCCATTCAAACAAATTCAAAAAGTTCATCCGAATTTGACGTTTCTGTCATTTTTGTGTCATTTGCGTATGTTTTTGTTTATTTATTTGTACAAAAGAGCGCGATGTTTGTGTAATTGTAGTAGGTAGCGAGGATGATGTGCGTCAAATGGAAATGGCAGCTCATATCAAGATCATAAAAAGTGGTGCTAGTTCGGATACAGATGAGCTGGATGTGGAAAGTAGTGGTGAAAAAAAACGTAAAACCCACAGTGGCACCAATGGTGATTTAATGATAGTAGAAGACGTTTGGAATCACATCCACTTGAAGTGCCTATAACAATTGGCAATATCGCAAAAGGTGCGGAAGAATACATACTGGTGCGTCTGCGTTACTTCAAACGTTTGGTTTTTGCCACTTAAGCAACATTACAAAAAATCATACCAGATCTTTTAAATCCATTTAATAAATGTGGAACTCTCGCTTGAATTTAATGAAAGAAATACAGGCTTTGGTTCAAAAACAAATTGATTTACATATATTTGAAAGAAGAATGTTTATCCACTGCTCGCCCCTCATGCAGTCTTGTACAATGGACTTCACTTACTTATGAGGAGTATGTTGCATCTGCACCCGGAGATTGTCAGTAGTAATCACATTGACCTAGAGGAACTATTATTTAATTTCATTAAAAAACACACAAAAGTTGTTTACTCACTTCTATGTTGTTTTATTTTCGGTTAAAATTCTTTTTTCTATCAAAATATATGAATAAACACAAAACTTGTCGCTTCTTTTTCTCAAATGCGAATGAAATAAGCATTCGTCAAATTTTGACACATTTGGCGAAGCGAATCTAAGTTTTTCGCTACTGACAATTCGAGAAGTTCATGTTCGTCACTCATTCGCCACTTTTTGGCGAATTCGCCACAGATTCGCATGCCGCAATTCGAGACGGCGAAATTCGACAAAATTTTCATTCGCTTCGCATGTGACAATATGCGTATATGTTTATAAACAAGGAGTGTGGAGACATTTCCCTAAAAGTATGCTGTGGATATTAGCTGAGGTTTTTTTTTAATTTAAAATAATTCACCAACATAACGAATATTTAATTCACCATAATCCCATTCGTTCCACCAAAGCTACAATGTAGCTGCTACATGACGAAAAATATGAGTTCAGTTGCAATTCAAAATATGTGTAGTGGATAATTGACAGTTCTTGTCGCCACTGTGGGTGGTCAAATTTTTGGTGCAATTAAATTTAAAAAAATGTCGAAGCGTCAGTTAGATTTGACTGAATTTTTTTCTAAAAAATCCAAAGCAAATGATGAGCAACCATCGTGTTCCAGGAAAATAGTTGGTAATAATAAAAATTAAAAGATGCATTATTCATTCTTGCATATTTTAGCTTATGTTGAAATTACAGAAGAGTCCACTACGGTCATAGGAAATGACAACTCGAAGGACAGCAGTCCACATGATGTTTCGAATTTCATACAAAGAAAGTTTAGTAATGAGGAAAAGGTAGAGGCGTTGAATAAGGTTTGGGTTCGAAATGAAAGGTTTTGCTTTCCCTTCAACCAGGCCAAGAAATCTTAGATTTCAGCATAAGTGGATAGCGGAATGGGTTTGGCTTTGCTACTCTCAAGCAGTAAATGGAGTATTTTGTAAGTTTTGTGTGCTTTTTAAAAATAAAAATGTGTGCGGGCAAAATAGCAAAGAAAGAATAGGAAAGTTGGTGGAAGAGCCGTTCAATAATTGGAAAAAAGCTCGAGAGTATTTCGCACATCATAGTAAAACGAATTACCACAAAAATAGCGTAGAAAATGCTCATTTCATTACGAAAATAGTAAGCAAGCAACAAGAACCCGTTTGCCTTCAGATTGACAAGATGGCCAAACAGAAAGTTTTAGAAAATCGGAATAAATTAAGGCCCATCATTGAAACAGTTTTCTTTTGTGGAAAGCAAGGACTTGCACTTAGAGGACATCGAGACTGGGGGCGTATAGAGGACACAAGTGCAATAAATGAGGGCAATTTTAGGGAGCTTTTGAAGTACAGACAGCAGTATGATACACATTTAAAGAGTGTGTTGTCGGAGAGCAGAAGTAATGCAATGTACACAAGTTGGAGAATTCAAAACGAAATTATCGACATATGTGAGAAATTGATTTTAAAACCCCTGTCTGAACAAGTTAACTCCGCAAACTATTTCTCCGTTCTTTCTGATGAGACAGCTGATATATCTGGTGTGGAGCAAATGTCACTCTGTGTTAGATATTTTGATAATGGTATACACGAAATTAATGAAGTTTTTCTTAAGTTCGTTCCACTGAAGGATTTGACAGGAGAGAGTATGTCAAAAATAATTTTAGAAGAGTTGGAGAGAATTGGACTGGACCTAAATAAAATGCGCGCCCAAGGGTACGATGGTGCTGCATCAATGAGTGGCCAATTTAAGGGTGTACAATCTCACATTTCTAAGAAGTACCCTAAAACTCTATATGTACATTGTGCAGCGCACTCGCTAAACTTGGCCGTTTCAAGTTCGTGTGGGAATGTAAATTGTATGATTTTTTCAATACACCTAAAGGGCAGAGTGTTTTACAGGAGTGTCTGGAAAAATTAAAGATTTTTTACCACAAAAAATTTAAAAAAATGTGTCCTACTAGGTGGATTGAAAGATATAATTCAGTATTTGTTTTTACAGAATTTTTTGATGGGATATTGTTGGCTTTACATCAAATATCCTGTTGGGATAATAAAAATGTTGCTGAAGATGCTAATCTACTTAACTGTGCCATACAAAAAAGTGAGTTTGTAATTCCTCTGCAACGCGTTAATCAATTGTTTAGCAAAGCCAATATCTTATGTAAATTTCTTCAAACTCGAAGTATTGACTTAAAACAAGCAGTTAACTTAGCCGATATAACTTTGAAGTATTTATGCTTGATAAGAGAAAATGCCGAACAAGAGTTTAGAACTTTGTTTAATATTGCTCAGAAGCAATCAAGGGTTTCTAATACGGAGACATTAGGCGTCGAAGCTTTTTACCGTATTTATCTCTACATCCCATTTTTAGATGCATTTATTTCTAGTCTCCATGATAGGTTTCTGAAGCATAAAGGCTTACTCATTGGATTCAAAGTTCTTTTTCCAGAAAAGGTGTTTACACTTGACGATGATGCTATAGTTACTTTAAGAAAGTTGTATAATTTTTATTCCGATGACTTGGAGGGAGATTTCGAAGATGTTAAGGCAGAAATATACGTTTGGTATAAAACTATTTCAAGCTCGAAGCTCGAAGATAGGCCAAATACAGTTTTACAAGCTATTAAACTTTGTGGAAAGGAAATTTTACCAAATGTATTTAATTTACTGAATATTCTAGTAACTCTTCCTATTACTACATGTGAAAATGAAAGATCATTTTCATCACTTCGAAGACTGAAAACGTATTTAAGAAGTACAATTTCCCAAGAGAGATTAAACGAGCTAGCACTTCTCTGTATGTATAGAGAACTTACACCTTCATTGGAAAGAGTTATAGACAATCTTGCAGAGAAGTCAAGAAAAATTGACATACAACAGTAAAAATTTCTATAATTATACTAATTTATGTATATTAGTGTGTCTAATTTATGTTCATGAGCATTAATTACATTTGTAACATTTAATATGTTCATAAAGTTTTATTATTAAAATGTTTGAATTCCTTTTTAGTTTTAGTTTAAATACGGAGAAAATGCAATGAATTGAACTTTAAAAAGTGCCTTTGTTTAATGTGTGCATACGTAGGTACGTATTGAAAACCCCCCCAAATTATTTTTCTGTGCGCCACTGCACAAAGGTATGTAATAAAATATGATTTGATCAACTTGGCGTTTCCAAGTGCGGTTGTCGTCTAATTTCACCTCGTAATGTAAATCGCCCAAACGCTATGTCACCCGATCAAAACGCCATTTGTTGTTTGATAGGTAATCTCTTATTGCCACGAAAATTGCTTTGTTGGTGGTGTATGTTCGTGCGGTTTGCGAGTCTCTTTTTGATTTAATAAATCGAGGCGCGAATGTAATTGCCGCCCAAACATCAAAACCGCCGGTGATTGTTGAGTTGCCGGGTGCACTGCATGGCGATATGCCATCAAAATTTCATTTTTTCATGCCGTTGCCGGCCTGCGCTGCCTTTAGTTTGTTTTTTAGGGTTTGCACAAAGCGCTCTGCTTACGCATTTGTTGACGCGTGGTATGGTCCGCCCTGTTTGTGCGTTATGCCATTGTTTCTTAAGAAGTTTTAGAATTCCACGGACGTGAACTGCGTGCCGTGGTCAGACACGAGTATATGTGGTAACCAAATGTCGCAAATATCTGAATGGTAGCTGCATTTCTGAATGGTAGCTGAAGCTGTCATATTTGGCATGATATGCGCCTCGGGCCACTTTGTATACGCATCTACCAAATAAACAAGTTTTTGCCGAGAAAAGGTCCGGCGTAGTCTACAAATGCACAGTGTGCAGCTCTTGCAATATTCGTTTGGCGGGGTGCAATAGCGCCTTGTGAAATAAGCCCTTTAAGGCCTTTTTACGCTATTGAAAGTGAAATAAGGCCTTTATTTCAAAAAAAACTTTATTACACTTCGAAAGAGAAATAAAGCCTTTATAAAAATTTACCCAATTGTGCAATAAAGCCTTATTTTATTAAACACTAGCAGACCCGGCAGACGTTGTCCTGCCCAAACATTAACTTGTTTGCATTTAAAATATGTGAGTCGCCCTCCTAATTTCAGCTCCACATCTTTCTCTCCGTCCATCCTCTCCATATGCTTTTGTCTTTAATTGTCATCCATATACCTATCCCTTTCTCAATCCCAATCCCAAAAGGACTTAAAATTACTCCATTTTAAAACTCTCATGCAGACCTTTCATTTTAGACCCATTTGCTCACAAAAACCTTCTAGCTCCAATTTTGGTCGACGTTTTGGTTAATATCTAAAAACCTTCGTTTTATATGGGAAAATAGCTAAAACATGTTAAATCATTTGTCAACACCTTTCATTTGATTGAGTGCCCCTCCTGGTTGACATTTTGACCAATATCTCGAAAACGGGCTCATATTGAAAGAACACTTTATAAGGTTACCCTGGTCAACATTTTTAGGGACATCTCCAAAACCTTTCCAAATGCCTTTATTTTTTTTGCGTATAACCATCTCGAGCGGATACAAAATCTACCTTCCAAATTTAGATATGTGTATTAGGTCCAGCCGTTCTCAAAATAGATGTTTCCATAAATGAAGCAAAGTCCAAATGAAACCTGTTGCCTTCCCCTTTCTTTTTATACCAATTTTGTGCGAATATTAATATATCGAAATGAACCAAAGCCCGAATGAAAGCTGCCGCCTTTCCCTTTCGTTTGATATCAATTGTGTGCGGATATTCCAAAGTTTACCCGAAACCACATATTGACCGATAACTCTGTTATCGATAAATATATCGAAGTGAACCAACGTCCAAATGAAAACGGTGTTCTTCCACTTCCGTTTGATACCAATTTTCTGCGAATAATCCAAAGTTTACGTAAAACTACATTTTGACCGATAACTCTGTTATCGATAAATATATCGAAATATAATTATGCGTGTTTCTATTCTGTACTCCAAAGAATTAGTGTGCAAAATTTCGTAAAGTTCGAGGCATTAGTTTAGACGTGAAAGAGTCACAAAAATTCAGTCACTCACACACTTACGTTTTTGTATATTAGTAATATATGTATGTATATCAATGGACCAACGCGCATTAAATTTTGCATTTTCGATTGCAACACGAAGAGTAACATCAAAGCAAAACTTCAATTGACAATGGAAAATTCCAAAAAATTCGCATTTTTTACCGTGAAAAGCTTTGAAATAAAGAATTTTTCGTTCAATTAACTTTGTACCACTTCATGACTAACACCGCCATCTGGTGGTGAGTATATAATTTGGTTCAGCCGTTTTCGAGTTTTAGCGTTACAACTGAACACCATTTCATTTTCATATGCATATATAGAATAGATATAGATATAATTAGATTGCTGTACTAATGTAAACAGCAACAAAGGCAATTATGTACAGCGTGTGTGTGTGTTGATGTGCACCATCTAGCGTCATCTGACGTTCTGGCCATCTACAGCGCAGTAGTGAAGATAAACATAGACGACAAAGACAACAACCAATATTCGCATAAATAGATCCAATTTTATCATATGTACATAGCAATTGTATCATACATAGCAATTGTATCATACATAGCCACAAAATATAACAGCCAAATTAATAAAATTGTATGGGAGGTACCACGCCCCCAAATGTTTTGTTTTGATTTTAATAAATGACCTGCGCGTGGTAATAACAAAGAAACCCTCCAAAGGAAGTATATAATTTGGTTCAGGCATTTTCGAGTTTTAGCGTGACAACTGAACACCATTTCATTTTTATATATATAGATAGCAATTGTACCATACATACAAATTGTATCATACATAGCCAAAAAAAATATAACAGCCAAATTAATAAAATTGTATGGGAGGTACCACGCCCCCCTAATATTTTGTTTTGATTTTAATACATGACCTGCGCGTGGAAATAACAAAGAAACCCTCCAAAGGAAGTATATAATTTGGTTCAGCCGTGTTCGAGTTTTAGCGTGACAACTGAACACCATTTCATTTTTATATGTATAGATAAAACGGAAAAAATCTGTATGGCATTAAGTTCCCTACAGGAACATTTCAGTTAGAATACCAGTGATCTCAACTGACTACAATTTATATGGTAGCTAAACTTCTTTAGCTAATATATGATTAAATTGAGGATTTGGAAAATGTTTTGTTCTATATAAATAAACACTATGTCCGATAGAATAAAGAAAAGAAAAGAATTTGAAACTCGGTTAAGCCGTTATTGAGTATAAGCTACAAAAATTTTAAATTGAGATTAGAAAAAAAAATGTATGTGGTAAATGAGTCCTGAAACAGATTGTAAACATTAAAGAAAAAATATTTGAAATGGGTTGAGCCGATACGGGGATCTTACGGTATATACGAACGCCAATTCATTTTTATATATCGACAGCCACACTGCAAAACCCTGTATGTTCAAAACCAAAAAGTTTTCAGGAGAGGGAAAAAACTGTGATAAGTACAACATATGTATATGAGCGACGGTTATTTCATTTCACCACTGGAAAGAAACGGGAAGTTGTAAACCGGTTTCGACTGAATTTTAACGTGCGAAATATCACGATCTAGTTATGGGAAAGGCTCAGAACCTTATTTTTGGAAAAATAGTGCTTTACGGGGTTTTGGAGTGTGGCTGTCGATACATAGATTACAACTTCTTCACCATAACATAGATTATGAAAAAGGACGGAATAACAACCTATATTCACAATCAACAACCTATATTCACAATCAAAACTTTTGGTTGTTTCTTTCACTTTTTCAACATTCGCCAAAGAAACGAAAAGGAATTCACCATTTGTATTTAAATATAAAACGGAAAAAATCTGTATGGCATTAAGTTCCCTACAGGAACATTTCAGTTAGAATACCAGTGATCTCAACTGACTACAATTTATATGGTAGCTAAACTTCTTTAGCTAATATATGATTAAATTGAGGATTTGGAAAATGTTTTGTTCTATATAAATAAACACTATGTCCGATAGAATAAAGAAAAGAAAAGAATTTGAAACTCGGTTAAGCCGTTATTGAGTATAAGCTACAAAAATTTTAAATTGAGATTAGAAAAAAAAATGTATGTGGTAAATGAGACCTAAAACAGATTGGAAACATTAAAGAAAAAATATTTGAAATCGGTTGAGCCGATACGGAGATCTTACGGTATATACGAACGCCAATTAATTTAAATATATCGACAGCCACCCTGCAAAACCCTGTATGTTCAAAACCAAAAAGTTTTCAGGAGAGGGAAAAAAGTGTTATAATTACAACATATGTATATGAGCGACGGTTATTTCATTTCACCACTGGAAAGAAACGGGAAGTTGTAAACCGATTTTGACTGAATTTTAATGTGCGAAATATCACGATCTAGTTATGGGAAAGGCTCAGAACCTTATTTTTGGAAAAATAGTGATATACGGGGTTTTGCAGTGTAACTGTCGATATATAGATTACAACTTCTTCACCATAACATACATTATGAAAAAGGACGGAATAACAACCTATATTCACAATCAACAACCCATATTCACAATCAAAACTTTTGGTTGTTGCATTACCTTTTTCAACATTCGCCAAAGTAGCGAAAAGGAATTCACCATTTGTATTGAAATATAAAACGGAAAAAATCTGTATGGCATTAAGTTCCCTACAGGAACATTTCAGTTAGAGTACCAGTGATCTCAACTGACTACAATTTATATGGTAGCTAAACTTCTTTAGCTAATATATGATTAAATTGAGGATTTAGAAAATGTTTTGTTCTATATAAATAAAAACTATGTCCGATAGAATAAAGAAAAGAAAAAAATTTGAAAATCGGTTAAGCCGTTATTGAGTATAAGCTACAAAAATTTTAAATTGAGATTAGAAAAAAAAAAATTTATATGGTAAATGAGAGCTGAAACAGATTGGAAACATTAAAGAAAAAATATTTAAAATCGGTTGCGCCGATACGGAGATCTTACGGTATATACGAACGATAATTCATTTTTATATATGTAGTATATAGATTACAACTTCTTCACCATGACATAGATTATGAAAAAGGTCGGAATAACAACCTATATTCACAATCAAAACTTTTGGTTGTTGCAAAAATGAATTCACGATTTGTATTTAAATATAAAACGGAAAAAATCTGTATGGCATTAAGTTCTCTACAGGAACATTTCAGTTAGAATACCAGTGATCTCAACTGACTACAATTTATATGGTAGCTAAACTTCTTTAGCTAATATATGATTAAATTGAGGATTTAGAAAATGTTTTGTTCTATATAAATAAAAACTATGTCCGATAGAATAAAGAAAAGAAAAAAATTTGAAAATCGGTTAATCCGTTATTGAGTATTACCTAAAAAAAATTTAAATTGAGATTAGAAAAAAAAAATGTATGTGGTAAATGAGACCTTAAACAGATTGGAAACATTAAAGAAAAAATATTTAAAATCGGTTGAGTCGATACGGAGATCTTACGGTATATACGAACGCCAATTCATTTTTATATACCTACTAGCTGAGCCCGGCAAACGTTGTTTTGCCTTTGTTTTTTTGTTATTGTATACCTAGGATCATTATGAACCTAAGATCATTGTGAGCCTCTGTTAAAAAGAAAACTATGAAAAACACACCACTAATTTTCCCAATTCATTGTATTTCTTTAAAAAATAACGGTTATATAAAATGATTTAATTAGCCAATAATACATCCGCAGCACATAAACTATTTTTTTCTATAACAAATTATTCAATAGCCAATATGGTAATCACCCCTATTCTGCATTTCGACTTGGATCGAAATTTTCTCCGCTTGGCAACTTTGGTATTCTGCGTTTCAATTCCGCTACGTTCAACTTCGAAACTTCCAATTCTGCTAATTCTACACTTCGATCGTAGCTCCGTTTTTCTACGTTGGAATTTTGTTGGCGGATAACTGCTTGTTTTTTATTTTGCAAACAATTTACGATTAATTTCCGCGATTTTTTGTTGAAATTCTTAAAATTTAAGTAAAACGCGTATGTAAAAGTTGTAAAACGCTCGCTATATTTTGTTTTTGTGCACTAATAATGTTTTTTGATATGTTTGCAGGGTAATTGTTTTCGACCGGTGCCGAGTGCTAACTCCCTAAAAATGTAGGGAGTTAAATCAGAAGACGCGTTTCGATGCCAGGAATGTGAATCCGCCTACGGAGATCTAATATTTTTGGACTCGCATTAGCATCGGCACCGGTTGTAAACAATTACAAATTGGACTAGCATTCAAAACACCAAACAATATTACTAACGAAATTAAAACTAAGGTAATGGCTTTGACTTTGCAATTATATCCAAACGTGCACCGGCGTCCACTCCACCGCACCCACTCATACTCTGTAAACTTCTTTGTCAGTTCCGGGGCGGCCAATGTCTTCCTGCAGCGAAAAGTACCACCTGCGGTCAGACTTAACACTGACATGTCTAATGTTTGCTCGGCGTATGGTGTGGCCCCACGATGCGACGCCAACCATCTGTGTACCTGGTCGACAAAGCGCACTCTTCTAGCACTAACTCTATGGAAAATACCAGCTACCTACTGACGATGTGGTAACATCCACCAACAGTGTCCTCTTGCTTTTTGTTGATCCCTAGTTGTCTGCTACAATCAGTCAATTGATCACTCAATTTATTCAATAATGCTCAAAAATATACAATTAAGTTTATAATTCATAATAAAGCTTTACTTTTATTTCAAAAGTAATAATTTGTGTAATTTAAATTGCTTTGTTATGTTTCAATTTCACACATTCCAAGGCAAACAGCTGACTTCGAAAAACTTATAGCTCTTCCTCTTTTTCTTTCGATCCAAGCGTAACTCAGAATGCATATTTACGATCCAAGCGGAGCGTAGAGCGGGAACGTAATTGTAATGCAGAATAGGGGTGAATATAATCACAGCACATAAACTTTTTTTTTAAATTAAAAATTATTCAAAAGCGAAAATATGCTCATTTGATTCCCCAATCAAATTTGCAATAAAAATTTGTCAAATGTTAAAATATTTTGATTGAGAGGAAGAGGGGTAGTGAAAGCTTTCTTACCTCGCGGTAATACTAACCAAGGTTTATGATACAAAAGCTACAATAAATAAAAAGTTTTTAATTTTCTTGTCAAAATGATATATTATCAAAATGATATATTATACTTTTATACGCTACGACATCCGTCAGCGTACCAAACCACTCCCTGTTGAAACCTTAGTCAACACCTTTCTTTTGGTATCCATATTGTCCAAACCCTTTCTAGGGTCAGACATTTTGGTCGATATCTAGGAAACGGGGTCCCATATTGGACTTTGAACCACTTCCTATTAAAATCCTCATCAACACCTTTCATTTGGTACCATATTGTGCAAACAATTTTTAGAGTCACACCTTGTCCACATTTTGGTGAATACCTTGGAAACGTGGTGCTATGGGACTTTGAACCACTTCCTGTTAAAATCTTCATCAACACCTTTCATTTGGTACTTTTTAGAGTCACACCTGGTCCACATTTTGGTCGATATCTAGGAAACGGGGTACCATATGGGACTTTGAACCACTCCCTGTTGGAACCTTAGTCAACACCTTTCATTTGCTATCCATATTATCCAAACTCTTTCTAGGGTCCCACCTGGTCCACATTTTGGTCGACATCTAGGAAACAGGGTCCCATATTGAACTTTGAACCACTTCCTATTAAAACCCTCATCAACACCTTTCATTTGGTACCATATTGTGCAAACACTTTTTAGAGTCACACCTAGTAGACATTTTGGTGAATATCTCGGAAATGGGGTCCCATATTGGACTTTGAACCACTTCCTGTTAAAACCCTCATCAACACCTTTTATTCGATACCCATATTGTGTAAACACCTTCTAGGGTCACCCCTGGTCCACATTTTGGTCGATATCTCGAAAAACGGGTTGTATAGGGTCTTGAAACTTCATATAAACCATATATGGACCACTGCCTACGTAGTGTATAAGTTTGGTTGAAATCGCACAACGCGTTTATGAGTAGTTCGGCGACGTACATATACGGGGACTTATTTTTATATATATTGATGAAGGGCTCAGAACCAAAAGGATCTAAGTGACATTTTTTTTTAAATTGAGTTATACCCATATTTGTATAGTGAAATATGGTGTTTATTTGTTGGCAAAGAGATCCGAGTCCTTTCGGACATTGTAGTGCCATATATTTGCCAGGCCAAAAACGTACTAAATTATATTGCATTAATGATTGGAGCCAAAAGGATCTAAGTGCGCTCCTCCAAGCAATAAAATTAAATTGCTCGTCCAAAATAACATGTAGAATTTTTTTGAGTATGCAGTTTTGTAGCCCGTTTAATTTTAGTGAGATAAAGTGCTAAACTTAAGTTCGTAGGAAGTCTCACTGATTTTTGGCAATTTTTTTACTGGATCCAAGCGCACTTAGACCCTTTTGGCTCCAACAATTATTGCAATAAAATTTTGAAAGTTGATTACTCGGCCAAAAAAACATGTATAATTTTTCGAGTATGCAGTCTTGTAGCCCGTTTAATTTTAGTGCAATAAAGTGCTAAACATAAGTTCGTAGGAAGTCTTGCTGATTTTTGCAATTTTTTTACTGGATCCAAGCGCACTTAGACCCTTTTGGCTCCAACAATTATTGCAATAAAATTTTGAAAGTTGATTACTCGGCCAAAAAAACATGTAGAATTTTTTCGAGTATGCAGTCTTGTAGCCCGTTTAATTTTAGTGAGATAAAGTGCTAAACTTAAGTTCTTAGGAAGTCTCGCTGATTTTTGGCAATTTTTTTTATTAGATATTAGCTCATATTTGAATAGGAAATTATATAGAACTATAGACGTCCTACGAAATTAAGTTCAGCACTTTATTATACTAAAATTAAACGGGATACAAGACCACATACTCGGAAAATTTTTAAATCTTATTTTAGCCCAGCAACCAACGTTCGAAATTTTATTGCAATAATTTTTGTAAATTTACAGTTATTTTCCATTTTCAGTTAACATCCTTTGAATTAGCTGACTAACCTGCATTCATTCAGACAGGAATCATTTCAAATGCATTTACCCAGAATTTACAATAAGTAATTTACTTTAGCCTTAATTATCTCAATTCAACGTCGATGTTACTTAGATCCTTTTGGTTCTAAGCCCTTCATATATAGATAAGTGACAACCAACTACTTATATGATTGGGGTTATCACGATGATTTGATTTCCGGCTGTGCGTCCGTCCCCGCTCCCATCCGCGTCCGCCGGTTCGTGCGTCCAACGTCAAGTGTTAATACACGTCCAAAAATCTAGGTAGAGGTATCAATAGACGCGTCTTCACCTCCGTAACAATAATCTGGAGGGGGAAACCCGATATTTTTAGAATTTTGCAAGATATTTGCAGTTAAAGTTCACAAGTTTTCTGTCTTTTTCATGTGGTTGTTGTAATCACAAATTACCCTGTGAGAAAAGAGTGGGAAACGTGGCACGCGGAAGGACATCACCGTGGACATCACCATCACGGCTATGGCACACACCCGGAGTAGGAATGGCGTAGCCCAGGGTTATTTTTTAAAGCGCGGCCGAAGGCCGCCTACGCGGAAAGGTGTTCTGCACATAAAAAACCCACTTTGGTTAACGTGAAATTTGTGTGTAACTATTCAATAAAATACAAAAAGAATTAAAATATTATTGTTTCATTAAAAAAAATTAAAGAGCAATAGGCCTTTAAGACTTTATTTCTCTTTCGAAGTGTAATAAAGCCTTTTTTTGAAATAAAGGCCTTATTTCACTTTCAGTAGTGTAATAAGGCCTTTAGGGGCTTATTTCACAAGGCGCTATTGCACCCCGCCTATTCGTTTTCGTAGTGGAGTCGGAATATACACTCGAATACCTCTCATAAGGCATCCATCGTGCAGCCCAATTTCGGCCTGTGGTATGCCAAACCGATGATGGGGTTCGCATTCACGCCCATCTCTCAAACACAGTAATAACTGTGATACGCTTTTATCATTAGCCGTATGCTCTTTCAACTCTGCGCGAGTCATCGGCAAAATTTGCAATGTCTTCATCATTGATTATATCTACCTCTTCTCTTTGTTGGTATGTATCGCCAATCGACAATCTTGACATTGCGTCGGCATTGGCGTTTTCTTTGGACCTTTTTACACATATTTTGTAATTAAATGAAAATAAGAACAACGCGTAATGCTGCATTCGAGTAGCCGAAGCGTCGGTAGCCCTTTGGTTGGGGAAAATATTTACGCAACAGGTTTGTTATCCGTAATTAGGGTGAATTTACGGCCATAAATATATTGATAGAATATTTTAACCCCATATATGATGGCGTTAGCTTCTTTGTCGACTTGGCTATAGTTTTGTTGAGTTTCACTCAACGTCTGTGAAGCGAATTGAATAGGGCACTCTGTACCGTCTTCGAATTGATGGCTCAACACCGCTCCCACCCCAACTGGGCTCGCATCAACGGCTAGAAGCAGTGGCTTAGATGGGTCGTAATGAGTGAGAAATACCGACGATTGCATCTGCGCTTTTACATAGTACTAAGAGTTTCAATAAATCTACCGTAATAATCCACCAGGCTCAAAAATGATCTTACCTCGTCTTTGTTCGATGGTGTCTTCATATTTTGTATAGCTTTTACTTTATCTGCCATTTTGTGAATACTCTTTTTGTCTATTATCTACCCGCAATATGCTATTCGATCGCGCATAAAAACTGATTTGCTTAGATTTATTCTCATATTGTGGTAATCCATCTTCAATACTTGCTCTATACGTTGGATGTGCGTTTCATCATCGCTGGCCGATATCTTGATGTCGTCTAAGAAAACTGAAATTCATGGTATACCGCTTAGCAACTGCTCTATGAAACGCCGCCAAATTGCGGGTGCACTCGCTTTTCAAAACATTAATCTTGTGGGCTGATATAATCCCTTGTGCGTGTTCAGGGTGAGTAGGTGCCTATCATCTGGATGCACCTCTAACTGGAGGTAAGATTTTGACAGATATATTTTTGTAAATTTTGTGCCACCTGAAAGAGTGCTGAACAACTCGTCTATGGTGGGCAATGGGTGCTCGTCGACATGCAACGCTGGATTGACTTTGTAGTATCCACAGAGGCGTACTGCCCCATTACTTTTTCGCACCGCCACTATAGGTGTTGCCCATTCACTGTTGTCCACTTTCAACAGTAAGCCGTCATCGACCTGTTTCTGCATTTACCATAATGTAGCCGGCACAATCAAGTGCCGTGTTGCAGTAGCTGTAGAGCTTTGTGTCTTTTTGGAATATCTTTGCTTTGCCGAAGTGTTTTTTTGCGTCTTCCACTCCGACAATGGTGACTGGAGCACCGCTGTATACCTCAAACTCCATTGGCACCCCCTTTACAAGTAGTGTGTGAATCATTTTTGCACGAGCCTTATCTGTACCCCCGCTTATTTGGAACAGCTCTTCAACGGCTTCATATTCTCCATCGGTGGAAATTTGATGTAATTGCCTTTTTTCTTTTAGACACACCTTTCGTAAATGCCCTTTTGTTTCGCAATAGTGGCAGATGGAGTTTTTGTATTGACATTTGTTCGCCAAATGACCGGTGTTACCACATCGGAAACACTTGTTCTCTTTTTCTTTCGGATCGTTTTCAGTGGCTGATCGTTCTTATTTTGCTTATGTTTGCCTTTTTTTGTGTGTTTGCTTTCGCTCACTTTGTTAACTTGTCCACCACTACTTGTTTGATGTAATTTGACACCGCCTCGTTCCGCCATTTCGAAAGCCGAAGCCATATTTTCTGCTCTTTCCAGTGTCAGCGTTTTTTCTTCTAGCAGCCTACTTTGCGCGCGCTGATTTAGTAATCCCAACACGAATTGGTTGCGCAACGCGGTATCTAAGTACTGCCCAATATTGCATTCATTTGCCAATCTTCGCAAAGCAATTAAAAATTGACTGCAGCTTTCCTCCTGCTTCTGCTTGCGTATGTGAAATCTATAGTTCTCTAGGATCTCGTTGGGTTTTGGGTCATAGTGCTCTTCCAAAATGCTGATATCCTGGTATTTAATTACTTCCGGAGATTTTGGTGATACTTTATCACATAATATGTTGTTCGTCGCCGTACCCATGTAGTGAAGCAATATGTGTGTTTTCTTTGTTGCGTCGCTATTGAAGAGCTCCATAGCTGTATCCAAACGCTTCACCCAACGCTTCCACGTAGTGACCTCGGACTTGAACGGCTCAAACTGGAACGATGCAGTGCGCGTATTGGCGCTCTCTGCCACTCCCCCTGTGGTTGTGAGGTCATTTGGCATATGCTAAATGAATTTGTACCCTCAATGTGCTTGCGTAAAGTCTCTTTACTGTACCGTACCTCGTCGCCAGTTAATATATCCGTACACGAGTGATTTCTGTAACTGACTGACTTTTATTCAATTAATTTCACATCTTATTCTACATATATATGATTCATATGTAGTACAAAGGTGCGCTCGTTTAGCTTATAATTACTAGTTATCTTTTACACTCTCATCTATAACAAAACAAACAAAATGAAGCACTTATTTCGCCATATTAAGTACAAATCTGATGACGACACCGCCTACATTATCAAACAATACAGCAAGAACACCAAAAAACTTACCAAACAACAACAACGACTGAAATTTCTTCTAAGATGCAAAGACTACGGAATAACAAAATCACATTTAATGGGTAAGACAAACAACTTTATCCACAACAACTAAACTCAAAAATACGAACACACGTTAAAAAAGCTTCGAAGCTTTTGGACTAAGAACGAACGAGGAATGGTTTATGAACAAAACAGACATAACTGTACCACCAGAGAGCCGTTGGCTTTTATCAATGGGGGAAAAGTTTGCACTGCCTACATCAAGCAAACACTTTTCTCCCATACACTTAATTGCAGACGTCGAACAAGGCATCCAGGCAACGTACCTACCAAAATTAACACGTTCAAAAACAAAATACACAGCAACGCAAAAGAAAAACTAATATTAAAAGTTTACGAAGATACGAGAAACTTCATTAAAGAACAAAAAGGCAGAATTACTATCACGAACGCGGACAAAGGAAACAAAACGGTTATGATGCACCAGGCGGACTACAAAGATAAAATGGCAGAATTGTTACAGGACAGACAAACATATAGAACAATGAGGAATGACCCTATTCAGCAATTACAAAGAAGAAACAAGAACATTATAAACGACATTTACAAACAAAGGAACATCAACCTTAGTTTAAAGAAACAACTGACTTGTACCGCAGCTACAGCCCCAAGATTATACGGACTACCAAAAATACACAAAGACAACACCCCACTTAGAC
This sequence comes from Sphenella marginata, assembly GCA_951509765.1. Lineage (NCBI taxonomy): Eukaryota > Metazoa > Arthropoda > Insecta > Diptera > Tephritidae > Sphenella > Sphenella marginata. The sequence continues at coordinate 118,529,917 of OX608078.1, forward strand.
CAATATCGTCGCCAGTAAGCGTACCGTGCTACAAACTATCAAAATACATTGGGCAAACACTGAAACACATCATTTCGAACACTCTTACGGTAAACTAGTAAGGAAGTCTAAGTTCGGGTGGAACCGAACATTAAATACCTAGTAGTGATCTGTTGTGGTATCCCAATTAACTCAGGTCTATTTTAATGCCTGAAAAGTTGTTATAAAGGCAACTGATTGTTTTCGATTAAAAAAAAACTTCTGTTGTGAGTGGTAAATTAAATTATCACTAAATAACCAAATATAAATAGCTTTCCTCATGTTCATGAAAGGTATGAAAATAAAAAAAAATTAATAAAAGAAGGCAGTAGGGTGTTAACTACTTGCCCGTAAATCTTGCTTGTTTGTTATTCGATTTGCGTAATTTTTGGCAGGAGTATACAACATACTATTGGGAAGCATCCCACTAACTTTCATGAAAATACCTTTTTGAAATTTCAAGCAATCGCTTTTGAAAATAACAGACCTTTTTTGTTGAAAAGTGGGCGGTGCCGCGCCTACTTCAACAAAATCCACAATATTTTTTCACAGTTTAATTTTGCTTAAAAAGCTTATTACGTGTGTAAAATCTTATTTATATAACTTATACAATTATGGAAATATCGCGATTTTAATTCTACAAAAAAATTTACAGATCTGTGTTCAAAAAGCTGGCGTGTCCGTTAACCAATTTTATTTATTTTTGCAGCAAAGAGTTAGCTTTATATGTTGAACACTTTCTCCAATATCGTTTCAATAAATCAATTATTACCGGAGTTATGGCATGGAAAGTTTGGTGGAATAATTTTCCAAAAATTTTGTGCATTCGACTTTCTTTGCTCACGAACACTTAAGAGGTAATATAGAAATGATATACACCTAGTATAAGAAAAGTTATTGCATATTCAATATATCTATGATTCTTTTCAAAATCTTTCGTAAAAAATTGGTCGTGGACCTTACCCGATTTCGCTAATTTTTTTTCGGAAAATTGCCTGTGTTAATATACATATGTATGTGTGCTGAATTTTATTTTGCTATTTTGAGCGCTTTTGATTTATGATTAATAATATTTCCAAATTTGATTTAATCTGAAGCGGGCGGTGCCACGCCCTTTTTTAAAAATTTCTTCAAAAATTTATTTTTTGCCTTAAGGCTGTAGGTGTATTATGTACTGAATAGTCACTCTCTTTGTATTTTCGAAAATATTATATTTATAGAAAGTGGGCGTGGCTTTTAACCGATTTAGCCTATTTTCAATAGCACTCCAAGATAAGTGAAAAGGAACCTGCATACCAAATTTCATTGAGATATCTCAAGATTTACTCAAGTTGTCGTGTTCACAGACGGACGGACATGGCTCAATCCATTTCTCTTTTCCTCCTGAACATTTTGATATATATAAGTCAACTAGCAGACCCGGCAGACGTTGTCCTGCCCAAACATTAACTTGTTTGCATTTAAAATATGTGAGTCGCCCTCCTAATTTCAGCTCCACATCTTTCTCTCCGGCCATCTTCTTCATATGCATACCTAAAACATGTTAAATCATTTGTCAACACCTTTCATTTGATTTGGTTGACATTTTAACCAATATCTCGAAAACGGGCTCATATTGAAAGAACACTTTATAAGGTTACCCTGGTCAACATTTTTAGGGACATCTCCAAAACCTTTCCAAATGCCTTTATTTTTTTTGCGTATAACCATCTCGAGCGGATACAAAATCTACCTTCCAAATTTAGATATGTGTATTAGGTCCAGCCGTTCTCAAAATAGATGTTTCCATAAATGAAGCAAAGTCCAAATGAAACCTGTGGCCTTCCCCTTTCTTTTTATACCAATTTTGTGCGAATATTAATATATCGAAATAACCCAAAGTCCGAATGAAAGCTGTCGTCTTTCTCTTTCATTTGATATCAATTGTGTGCGGATATTCCAAAGTTTACCCGAAACCACATTTTGACCGATAACTCTGTTATCGATAAATAAATCGAAGTGAACCCACGTCCAAATGAAAACGGTGTTCTTCCACTTTCGTTTGATACCAATTTTCTGCGAATAATCCAAAGTTTACGTAAAACTACATTTTGACCGATAACTCTGTTATCGATAAATATATCGAAATATAATTATGCGTGTTTCTATTCTGTACTCCAAAGAATTAGTGTGCAAAATTTCGTAAAGTTCGAGGCATTAGTTTAGACGTGAAAGAGTCACAAAAATTCAGTCACTCACACACTTACGTTTTTGTATATTAGTAAGATATGTATGTATATCAATGGACCCACGCGCATTAAATTTTGCATGTTCGATTGCAACACGAAGAGTAACATCAAAGCAAAACTTCAATTGACAATGGAAAATTCCAAAAAATTCGCATTTTTTACCGTGAAAAGCTTTGAAATAAAGAATTTTTCGTTCAATTAACTTTGTACCAATTCATGACTAACACCGCCATCTGGTGGTGAGTATATAATTTGGTTCAGCCGTTTTCGAGTTTTAGCGTTACAACTGGACACCATTTCATTTTTATATACATATATAGAAATGATATAGATATAGATTGCTGTACTAATGTAAACAGCAACAAAGGCAATTATGTACAGCGTGTGTGTGTGTTGATGTGCACCATCTAGCGTCATCTGACGTTCTGGCCATCTACAGCGCAGTAGTGAAGATAAACATAGAAGACAAAGCGAACAACCAATATTCGCATAAATAGATCCAATTTTATCATACATAGCAATTGTATCATACATAGCAATTGTTTCATACATAGCAATTGTATCATACATAGCAATTGTATCATACATAGCCACAAAATATAACAGCCAAATTAATAAAATTGTATGGGAGGTACCACGCCCCCAAATATTTTGTTTTGATTTTAATAAATGACCTGCGCGTGGTAATAACAAAGAAACCCTCCAAAGGAAGTATATAATTTGGTTCAGCCATTTTCGAGTTTTAGCGTGACAACTGAACACCATTTCATTTTTATATATATAGATAGCAATTGTACCATACATACAAATTGTATCATACATAGCCAAAAAAAATATAACAGCCAAATTAATAAAATTGTATGGGAGGTACCACGCCCCCCTAATATTTTGTTTTGATTTTAATACATGACCTGCGCGTGGAAATAACAAAGAAACCCTCCAAAGGAAGTATATAATTTGGTTCAGCCGTTTTCGAGTTTTAGCGTGACAACTGAACACCATTTCATTTTTATATATGTACTAGCAGACCCGGCAGACATTGTTCTGCCTGACCAGTGACTTCCCTAGAAATACATTTTCAACTATTTTTCTATTAATTTTTAACATTCCATTTATTGCAGTGCTTTAGTATATGCAATGTTTCCGGTTTTAAAGTATTTGGTATAAACAAATAAATTTGTTGGATGTCCAACTAAAAAACGAATCTTTTGAACTCAATGGCTATGACACAAACCATTATGCGCTGCTGAGCAGATGTGTAGTTAGTATTTATTCAATTATATCCTATATCTACCACTTAACGCAACTATTATGATTTTATGGAAATCCTATAATACTCTGGATATGTATAAACGGCAATAACAAACAAAAAAATTAAGTGCTTTGATTAAGATTTAAGAACGTTAAAATGTCACTAAAGAAAATACATTCAGGGATATAACGAATTGAAATATTACTTAGCTGTGGTCTTAGAACTGACCACTTTTCCAAAAAATTTACAAATGTATGTATGTCGTACCCCACGAAGATTTTCACGTATTGGAAAAGTTTAAAACAGATCAACCATAAACTTTGGACATTATGGAAGTACAAACAAAGTACTGAATACAAAAAATGTGGGCGTGGCACCGCCCACTTTTCCAAAATTACATAAATCTTGAAAATCCGGAAATATTTCCCAAAATTTTCCCTCACACAAACCTTCTCTTATGCTATGTTTCCACCAAACCAAACACCGTGTTTAAAAGGGTTTGGGTTAGGTAGAAATGTCAAGTTTTCCACTGATAGTTTGCCGGAAAATGGGTTTACACCCACTAAACAATTTATTATGATCGTCGTTCCGATTTAGTGGGTGTAAACCCATTTTCCGGTAAACTCTCAGTAGAAAAACTTGACATTTCTACATAACCATTTCTACATAACCCAAACCCTTTTAAACACGGTGTTTGGTTTGGTGGAAACACCGCGTTACCAATTACGAAGAACTGAAAAAAAACTTGAGTCAAATCTGTCCAGCCGTTCTCATTTTTTTCCTATCATTTTTGAATTGATTAATATGAAATAAGAAATTAATAATATAATTATGTGATAATACTTACATGTACATATGTATATATTTTAATTAAATATTTTTGAACAATGAAGCAATTGTATAAAATACGAATAACGGGGTTGATTTTTACTTATCCCTCAGCAACACGAAAACGTACATATGTACATATGAATGTTAATTTTGTTTTTATTTAAAGCGTCATACATACATACATATGTATGTATGTACGAAGCGAAGTACCGCTACCGAGCGCTCGCTTAACTTAAATCGATTCATTTGGTTGACAGCGAACAAACACACAAACAGCTTTTTTTAGAAAAGGTGCTCCTATTGTTTAAACAATTTTGGTTAAATAATATATGAATCAACTATTTTTTTTGATGCAGAACGAAAGTAAATATTTCAAAGTTTAACTTCAAGTAAGTTTCATTCTAATCGGTGGATCCGTTTATGATTTGTGGCTGTGTAAACAAAAAAATTTATGGTTTTTTACCGATTTCCACTCCCCCTTGAGATATAAGGTATCCTATCTTTCAAGTTGGATCAAACTGTAGATGCTGTGCAAATTTCATTAAAATCGGTTGAGTAGTTTAGGAGCTCACCCTGATTGAACATGTGACACGTGATTTTTATATATTAAGATATAGATACCTATATAATAGATATAGATATAGATTACTGTACTAATCTAAACAGCAACATAGGCAATTATGTACAGCGTGTGTGTGTGTTGGTGTGCACCATCTAGCGTCATCTGACGTTCTGGCCATCTACAGCGCTGTAGTGAAGATAAACATAGACGACAAAGACAACAACCAATATTCGCATAAATAGATCCAATTTTATCATACATAGCAATTGTATCATACATAGCCACTAAATATAACAGCCAAATTAATAAAATTGTATGGGAGGTACCACGCCCCCCTAATATTTTGTATTGATTTTAATACATGACCTGCGCGTGGTAATAACAAAGAAACCCTCCAAAGGAAGTATATAATTTGGTTCAGCTGTTTTCGAGTTTTAGCGTGACAACTGAACACCATTTCATTTTTATATATATAGATAGCAATTGTACCATACATACAAATTGTATCATACATAGCCACAAAATATAACAGCCAAATTAATAAAATTGTATGGGAGGTACCACGCCCCCTAATATTTTGTTTTGATTTTAATACATGACCTGCGCGTGGTAATAACAAATAAACCCTCCAAAGGAAGTATATAATTTGGTTCAGCCGTTTTCGAGTTTTAGCGTGACAACTGAACACCGTTTCATTTTTATATATATAGATAAAACGGAAAAAATCTGTATGGCATTAAGTTCCCTACAGGACATACTATCTATCCCTATCTCGACATACATCAATTTTCATATTCTTTAGATTATTTTTGCAAAATTTTAGAGTGGGCGTGGCACCGCCCACTTATGAGTCAAGTAATTTTCAAATTCGACTGCTAATAACTTCAGAACGGTGTGAGATAGGTTTACGAAACTAGGTACCAGGCATGTTATGTTCATGTAGAGTACTACCACAGAAAATAAGAAAAATCTGTGAACGACCACGCCCCTTTTTGAACTAAAGTTTTTTAAACGAGAGTTAGGAGACCGGAATATGCAATATCTGTTTAACTAACTGATAAAGATATAATGCTAAAATTTAGTACACTCATTCACTTGATGATGTTATTAGTGTTGCTTAAAGGTTTTTTGGTAATATTTTGGAAAATGGGAGTGGCACCGCCCACAAGTGAATAAACAAAATATCAACATTTCACTATTAACAAGCCACTGTGAAAGTATCATAAAGATCTGCAATGAAAACTGATCTTCAAATAGGGACAAACAACATAATAAAATCCGTGGGCGTGCCACCACCCACTTTTTAAAATTATGTAAATATTTATTAATGGACACATATATCCGTATTCACAAAATACGTTAAAAGTTATGGCCATGGCATGCCTTTTTTCTAAAGTTATGTATAGGACATGGTACAACCCTTGAAAAGATCGATTGAGTACTTTTGGCTCATGTAAGCGGTTAAAGGTTTAGAAGCAAGGGGCGTGGCCGCGTCCACCAAATTCGCTATTGTTTAGGCTCGGAATAGATTGGTTTTTAAAATGGGCGAAATCGGACGAAAACCACGCCCCTTTTTCTGAGAACTAACGCTGGGTATTTAATGTTCGGTTCACCCGAACTTAGACTTCCTTACTTGTTTTATTATATTTTTTGTTTTTATTTTTCCGAAGCTTCAGTTTTGCTTCCAGAAACAAAGCGACAACTATTTACTTCTTGCTAAAGCCAGAGTTGCGCAGGTCTTTTTTTTGTAAAAATTTTCCAGTAGAAGAAATTAGCAGTAGAAGAGATTCTGACACAAGAAATTTTTCTTAAACGTTTCGGCTCTACTCAATATCCACTCTACTTTTGAAGTAACTCCTGAAGAAATTCTAAACAAAATTTCAAAACACACAATAAAAATAAATATTGTTTTGTACAAGGCTAAAAGTTTCAGGGTAGATTTAAAACTTTTTGGGGCTATATATATACCTAGACCAGTATGTCTGGGTTCAAAGGGTTGTTTGGAATTTCCAGTAAGATTAACTTCCTTTGACTATTGTAATTATTTTTGTATGAAAGAATGTGTAAAAACACAATAAAAATACTGCAAATCAAAGCTAAGCACTTTGTGGAAAATTCATGAAAATTCAAGAAAACTCGAAAAATTTTCATAAAATTTCAAAATTTTTAGTAAAAATTTTTAAAGGGAATTAAAGTGAACAAAGATACCAATCTTAAGCCGCTAGAAGAATTACTCGATTTTTGGCAATTGTTTTTCTAGCCAAGTGCATTATCTTCCATACAAATTTATAAGCGTAATATTTTTATATTGAAGAAAATGCTCTTGGTCGGCTCTTGACAATTGAACGGGCTACAAAGCTGCATACTCGAAAATAATCAAATTTTTCCTGAAAGTTAGAAATTGCGATGAAATTTTTTCGAGTTTTCTTGAATTTTCATGAGTTTTCCACAAAGTTCTTGAGTTGCAGTATTTTTATTGTGTATTTACTCATACTGTCATTCAAAAATAATGAAATTAGTCTAAAGAAGTTAATTTTACTGCACATTCCAAAAAAACACTTTGAACGCAGACATACTAGTCTACAGTGTTGCCATTTTGGTGCTTTTGGAGCTAGATCTAGCGCTTTTTTTTTGGCGTTTAGCTCCAAAATTCTGTTTTAGCTCCTAGCTCTTTTTCTAGTCCTTTTTTTAATTTTTAGCTCTGTTTTGGCTCCAAATTTGTTTGACAAAGTGCATTGTAAATTGAAGAAAGTTTTTTTTTCTTTTCTAATCGACGTCGAAATTATTATATTAGTTTCATTGTGTAACCATGTGGCAACTCAGTTTCCCTCACGGATAAGAAATACCTAAATCGATTAACTTTGTCGAGTAACATTCCTAAATGCTATATGTTTATTTTACGAACAAGAATCAAAATGGAAAGGTAAGTAAATTGTGTTTAAAAAACACTTTCCTAATTTGCTAAAGATTCTGAACAGCCTTACCCCCCGGTTCTGTCTTCATGATAAATAATCAGAAAAAATATTTCAAGTGTTTTGAATTCTGAGTCAGAAATAAAATGACTTCATTTGGCTTTGAAGGATAAATAAAAATTATTTTTGAGTTTTACTAACAATTAAATATTTTTTTCTTAACTATTTATCAACGCTAATAACACTGTGTTACAGTGATTCTGAACTTCTAAAGCGACCTAGTGTGCGTTGTAGGTCTTGACGAGTAGATCATCATGACATTTCTCAAAATTTTCTAACACCCCCAAATTTTTAAGTTATGGTCAAAAAACCGTTTTCAGTGTTCTTCGCGCAACCAAAAACTCGTAGGTCAGTTATTAGTAAACCAATTTTTAATTTCTTTACCTTTTTGAAAAGCTGAAAGATTTGAGCTTCGAATAAAATTCACACATTTATACTTTCTATTGCAAAATTTTTAGATTTTTTAAAAGTTAGCAAAAAAAACTGTTTTTTATTTAACATTTTTTAAATGCTTACATTGTTTTTCCTGTTAATACTAGCGGAACATTTTTTTTTGTTGTATATTCTGAAATAGTACTTTATTTCAAGTTTAAAAAGTGCTGGTCAATCAAAATCGGTTGACAATTGTTGAAATTACAACATCTTTTATGAAATAGAAAATTTCACTCTTATTCAGAAAGTTGCAAGATTTACTCAGAAAAATTTCATATTGTTTCCTCTTGTTTTTTTTTTTCTTAAAAATGTGTGATAGGCGTAACAAGTTTTGATACATCTGTGGATTATTCGTTGATGCACAACATCGTGTAGAGTTGAAAACAAATACAGCTATCTCGGAAGCTTTTAACAAGTTATTTAATAATCGTTCAGTGAAAGTGCTTGGTATGAACCAGAGTATGCTTGTACAAAGTGTTGCATCGCAATCAAAAAATGGAGAGCTGGGATGTGCAAAAAACAACCCTTACCATTCTTAAAGCCAATGATTTGGCATCACCAAATTTACCATAAGCCCGAAGACTGCTACTTCTGCAAAAAAAATACTGTTGGCCATCATTACAAAACCCGAGACCTTATACAATATGCAAATGTGTGTACTGCATCTCATCCTATCAAGGGAGAAGAGGTGATTATTCGAAGTGAAATTTCTGATTTGGAAAATTCTTTCGAACTTGATGAAGAAAACGCTGATAAAGAAAACGGACTTAGGATTGTCACAGAGGCAGTGGAAACTTGTTGAAAAAGACTTTAAGGCCACATTCTTAAGAGATCACAACCTTTCATTCTTCGAACAGGTTTTTCGAATTGATGAAACTGAGAAAAATCTTGTATATTGCACAGATATTAACGAACTGTTTCACTCTCTTAATCACGTACACAAACCGGAAGAATGGCATTTGTTTTTGGATGGCTCATGCAAGAGTGGGTGTTTTATCTATCTATCTTTAAGACTAAAAATAAGTTCATTATTTTTTCAACTAATTAGGTCTAAAAGCTGTTTTACTCCATAACGAAAATCAGTTGCCGTCAGTTCCTATAGCGTACGCAGTAGACATGAAGGAAACGTATACAACGATGAAGAAAATTTTGGATCTCGTTAGCTACGATAAATATCAATGGCAGATCGTTTCTGACTTGAAAGTTCTAACAATTCTATTCGGAATGCAAGGAGGCTACACCAAATTTCCTTGATATCACAGAAGCGATAACTATGTACATTGAAGTAGGGAACGAGTTTTAGAGGCTTATGAGCAGATGGGATGCAGAATGTCAATGAAAATACATTTTCTGCACTCTCATTTGGATTTCTTTCCTGAAAATCTTGGACAATTTAGTGACGAACAGGGTGAGCGATTTCACCAAGAACTATTAGAGTTGGAAAAACGATTCGTAGGAAAAAGTCAGATCAGAATGTTAGCAAACTGCTGTTGGTCTCTAAAGCGGGATACTGATGACGTGGCCTGCAAACGGAAGAGATATCGTAAACATTTATAACGTAAAGCGAAACTCAAAAGTGTAGTTGTATGTATGTACATATATTTACTGACCTTATGGAATAAAACACTTAATAAAACGTTTAAAAATAAGAGTGAATTTCATGAAAGATGTTGTAATTTCAAAAATTGTCAACCGATTTTGATTGACCAGCACTTTTTAAACTTGAAATAAAGTAATATTTCAGAATATATAACAAAAAAAAATGTTCCGCTTGAATTAACAGGAAAAACGATGTAAGCATTTGAAAAATGTTAAATAAAAAACAGTTTTTTTTTGCTAACTTTTAAAAAATCTAAAAATTTTGCAATAGAAAGTATAAATGTGTGAATTTTATTCGAAGCCCCAATCTTTCAGCTTTCCAAAAAGGTAAAGAAATTAAAAATTGGTTTACTAATAACTGACCTACGAGTTTTTGACTTAGCGTAGAACACTGAAAACGGTTTTTTGACCATAACTTAAAAATTTGGGGGTGTTAGAAAATTTTGAGATATGTCATGATGATCTACTCTTCAAGACCTACAACGCACACTAGGTCGCTATAAAAGTTCTTCCAATATTTTTGATTTTGTAACACAGTGTAATTTTTCAAGAACACACTTATTTTTTTTGCTGAGTTAATTATACTTTTAATACATTTTAAACATTGTTAAAGTTAAATCTATACTATAACCAGCAGGACCCGGCAGACGTTGTTCTGCGCAAATTTAGGGAAAAAATCGCACGATAAATAAAAAGTTTGGAATATTTCGGTCCCTGGTCTACTTCCCGGAATAATGAAAAATAGATAACGGCCGATTCTCAGACCTACTAAATACGCTCACAAATTTCATGAGATTCGTTCAAGCCGTTTCGGAGGAGTATGGGAACGAAATCTGTGACACGATAATCTATACTATTTATATTTTGAAAAGCGTTTTTTTTCTGTTCGCAAAACTCAAGAACGGCCGAACCGATTTTGATGAAATTTTGAACGGAAGATCTCTGTGTACTCGACATGGTTATAGGCTAAAAAAACATTCTAAAATTTTCCGGGTTTTCGAGATATCCGGCAATATGTGGACCGGGGTTACCCTTGATCGTGTTTATACGATATGGGTATCAAATGAAAGGTACTCGTTCCCGAGATATTGTCCCAAATGTGGACCAGGGGTCACTCCAGAAAGTGTTTGTACGATATGGGTTTCAAATTAACGGAATTCATGTGTTTTCTAACATGGAGTGGTTTTGTTTCACCTAGTGGGTCCTGTTTCCGAGATATTGGTCCGAATGTGGACCAGGGTGCCCCCAGAAAGTGTTACTACGATATGGGTTTCAAATGAAAGGTATTCATGAGTGTTCTATGTTAAACGGCTCTAAAGGTAGAACCGTATATGACATATGTGACATTATTTCGAAAAATGTTAAATTCTCACTATTTCACTTTTTAATTTTTTGAAATCATAAAAACCACATGGCTGACTAGAAGATAAAGGCAGTTATGCTACGAAACTGCAGTAAGCATAGCAGAATACCAGTGTATAGGATTTAACATAATGCAAGCTTACATAACAATGTTATAGCAAGAAAAAATGTTATTGTTTGGTACTGCTTCTAACGTTGAGCAGTTATGTTAGTCGGTGAAGTAATCAGTAGCCCGTTTCTGTATCCCATCGATACGATTTTTAACGCAAAGTGCAACCCTGTTATGTAGTTATCGCTGAGCAGTGTTTCTATAAGCGTGGTAGATATGTATTTTCGTTACGGCGATCGATAAACTTAACGCAGCCTATAGTGGCAGTGATAACAAGCGTAGAATCCAAAATAATTGCATTGTGTGCAAATTTTTAATGTTATTAAATTTACTCAAAGTTAGTTCTTAGAAAAATATAAAAACAAAAAAAAATATTTAAAAAAAAGATGAAAAAAAGAAAAACTTGCCATGGTTCGAACTCGGAATCCCCCGCTGGTTAGGGCAACATCACAACTACTAGGCTATTAAGACAATTGCTTGGCGTGCGTCAAATGTTCTATTTGGCACCTAAGCCTTGTGGGCTATCATTTTATCATTTTTACATAACACACCACGAACATATCGCAAGGTGAATTTTTTTCATACAGAAACACTTTTCATAACGAATTCGTTACGAGCCATGCGATAAAAACTCATTCGTTAAGTTAACGCAAAGTTACAGAAACGGACTACAGAGCAGAATATTAACATAGAGTATTTAACATTGCTGTTACATACAGCAGCATTGATTGCTGGTTATGTACAGTTCGTTTTTTTTTGCTGCTGGCAATACCATACTATACCAGCTGTGTGTGAAAAATATAATTTCGGTTGTAAGAATAGCAGAATACCAGTGTATAGGATTTAACATAATGCAAGCTTACATAACAATGTTATAGCAAAAAAAAAACTGTTATTGTTTGGTACTGCTTCTAACGTTGAGCAGTTATGTTAGTCGGTGAAGTAATAATCAAAGTCAGGGTTGGGTTTTTCCATACAATTGTACTTTTTCGATACAATTTGGCTCAAGTAAGTACCGAAGTACTACGCTGTCGCTTTTGGTACCATTTCGCCTATATACTAGACCAATCTCTCACTTACTTTCTTAAAATAGCCATCTAACCGCCTTGGCGATTTTGGCCTTTCATACTCAGTGAAAATAAATTTGTGGGTAGAAGGCGGTCATTTCATTTGACAGCTTACAATATTATTTCTAATTTAGTAATTGAAGTGGTAGCGGTAGCTTTTCGTGGTAAATAGTTTACATTTACGAAATGAACAGTTGCGAATGTGTAGATTATCAATATCTGAGTGATTTGGTGCAAATGATTTAGTGTGTCGTCGAATATTAACTTAGATTGGAATAGATACATAGTTTATCATTCAGTTGGATATCTTTTTTTTAAATGAACTTAATAGTAAAGTCTATTTTGGGCAGAACGAAGTTTGCCGGGTCAGCTAGTTTTATATATAAGGTAAATCTCTAGAAAAGTCGTACATTAAAAATTTGTTTGAAAAAATGACTGGGGAATGCTGTAGAGTTCATCTGATCCATTTTTAAAATAATTGTCTGTCTGTTTGAACTTAAGGATCTCGGAAACTAAGGAATGGATTTTGATGAGAGTTTAATGGACTGCTTGAAGCTTAGAAAGGGGCCTGCACTTTGTTTTATGGGAGGTATGTACCTATGAAATTTTTTTTCTTACATAATTTTATATTAAGAAAAATTCACTTACTTTGTGAAAAAAAAACTAAGCGTGCGTCTTTAAAATTGTTGTTCACTTTTTTTAAATTTCAGCTAAATTAAAAATCAATTGCATAGGTACACTGCCGTGCTATGTGGGTATCAGCATATCTTTAATAAAACTCTAGATAAGTTGTGTCTGTATATTTGAATCTTATTTGAAAAATGATTGGGGATGACTTGGGGAATGTTTAGGCACAGCTAAAGAGTCAAATAGAGGGGAGATAACAAAATGTCGAAGTTAGACAATCAAAAAACGCCTTTACTTTAGTTGGTTGCCGTAGACATATGTAAACGGGATATAATGTGGGAAAATAAATATTGTTCTGAACCTTCTCAGCCTGTAAATTGTTTTCGCAATTGAAGTTAGTAGGAATTTATTAACTACTGAGCAAAGCTGGGTACCCTGCTAGTATGAAATAAATGTAAAAACAAAATACTTAAGTGCTTTTTAGCTCTTTTTTTACATGTCTTGGATTTTCTTATTTTCTTGAATAAATCTAGCTCTTTTCTAGCTCTTTTTTTTCTCGAATCTAGCTCCAAAATAAATTGTATCCTGGCAACACTGCTAGTCTAGGTGTATGACCAAACCAAATTTGGTTTAGAATTAAATTTACGCCGGTTGTCATAGAAATGCGGCTTATAAAAATTATTTAAATTTTAAACCGAAAATGTTGTTAACAATTTTTATGTTTTTTTAAAAAATGTTAGGACTCGAACCGACGACCAAATCAGCGCGCAATGCTCTACCTACTGAGCTACGGCTCTCTCATGAATTTTGTGCGAAAAGTACACATATTCGCTGTGTATACGACTTTTGTTGTATTTTTGTTTACCACAGTTAAGTTTTAAATAAAAATCGCAAAAAATTTAGAATTTGTGTCGTTAATTGAATGGTTTGGAATTTATTACCAAAAAGTTTTAAAAATTGTGTAAACCAATAAATGGTTTAAAATTTAGGCTCAAGTTTTTAGCCGTGTAGAAAGAGGAAAATTTCAAATAAATAAAAGTATAAATATGTATGTGTGTCTTTACAGGTAATTCTTATTTACTGAAACTGTGGCCGAAACCCCCCCGAAATTTTTTTCTGGCTACGCGCCTGGCTGACGACATTGACATTATCGGCCTTAACAACCGCGCCGTAACCTCTGCGTACTCCAAGCTAGAAAAAGAAGCGCAAAAATGGGTTTGGTGGTGAACGAAGGCAAAACGAACTACATGCTGTCATCAAGCAAAGAGTCAGCGCATTCGCGCCTTGGCACCCACGCCACTGCTGGCAGCAAAAAGTTCGAAACAGTGAAGGACTTCGTTTACCTTGGATCCAGCATAAACTCCAACAATAATGCCAGCCTAGAAATCCAACGAAGAATTGCTCTTGCAAATAAATGCTACTTTGGACTGAGTAGGCAATTGAAAAGTAAAGTCCTCTCTCGACGCACGAAAATCACATTCTACAAATCACTCATCGCTCCCGTCCGGCTATATGGTGCAGAGGCGTGGACACTAACAACATCTGACGAGGCTGCATTGGGAGTATTCCAGAGAAAAGTTCTGCGAAAGATTTATGGGCCTCTACGCGTTGGCGACGGCGAGTACCGAAGAAGATTTTATGATGAGTTGTATGAGCTTTACGCAGACGTCGACATAGTACAGCGCATTAAAACACAGCGGCTTCGCTGGCTAGGCCACGTCGTGCGAATGAATGAAGACGCTCCAGCCCAGAAGGTATACTTATCGGCAGCCGCCGGTGGAAGCAGAGGAAGAGGAAGACCACCACTGCGATGGAAGGACCAAGTGGAGACCGACCTGCGATCTCGTGGGGTCTCCAATTGGCGCCAGTTGGCGCAAAGAAGAAATGACTGGCGAGCTATGTTGGACGGTCAAAATCGCTCAGGCGGTTAGATGGCCATTTAAAGAAGAAGAAGAACATATATACCAGGGATTACAGACAACAAAACACTAGGTAGCATGACACGAAACAACAACATAAAATTTGCATACAAACCTAACAAATAATTAAACACAGTATCTACACAAACAAAAGACAAAATTTAAAAAGAACAACAATACAACGTGGTGTATGAAATAAAATGTAATGGGAGTGCAGAAGAAAACTGCAACGAAATTTATATCGGAACGACGAAGAGATCGTTAGGAGTCCGAATAAATGAACATAGACTTGGCGCATAAAATAAGAAAACAACAAAAGCATTGGCAGAACATCTAACGAACAAAGGACACACAGCGGACTTCGAAAATCCAACAATTTTAGACATTGAGAGAAGGGAAAGAACGAGACTTACACTTGAAGGTTTGCGCATACAAGAGAGAATAAACAGCAATAAAAACATTTGGACGGGGCATTTGACGATAATGGATGCAGAAATACATAATAGTTTAGTTATTAAGTATAATGTAAAAATTTTAAATGTTAAATGTTCATGTAAGTGCAATGTCAAAATTTAGTACTATGTGTATTTAATGTTTGAATTATTAATTGTTAATGTTTGTTTTGTTTTGTTATATATTTGTTTGAAATATACAGTCTCCCTGATGAAGATGCGATAAAGCAACGAAACGCGTAGGAGAAAAGGAAAAACCTTTGTTTTTGCCTTAAGAGGATCGGCCAAAAAGCTCGAGAAACGACAAAACATAATTTAATTCAATATTAATTTTTTTTACTTTTTGGTTATTTCAGTTCAAAAAAAACAATAGCTTTAATCATTTAAATTGAAACTGATTTATAATCTCCCAAGGCTTTTTCAAACATTCTAAATTCTGTGATCACCATCATTAACGGCACCGCTTGTTTGTAAATTTCGATGCTTAAGGACAAATTTGCTACTGTACTTTGGGAATATTAATATAAACGTAGTCTTTAAAATTTGGTTATCATCTTTTTATTTAGATTTTATGGACTCAAGACCATTTGATAATAATTTATTTATTTATCCAATTTCCTAGCACCACAATTAATAAAATTATTTTATAGCGCTAGTCAGGACTATATGACGTTACAAAATAAGAATTGAAAGGTAAGAGTTATTATTACTCGGGTAGGGGTTTAGAATATGCCCGCGGTAGGCATACCGGTCGTAAGAGGCAACTAATATGCCCAAAGGTAAGGATGTGCAACTCGATGGTTGATCTACGGATGTGATGCCTCTCACCTCTCATTACCAATCTTCTCTTTCCTATCGGAAGGAGTGATGACATGACCCAGAAGGTTGCACTGGTCATACCAAATCGCTACCACGACAGTCGGGCAGTACCGCAAGGGAGTACCGGAGCGTACCGGATTCGTATCCGGTCAAGGACTGTTATTTCGACAACACTCCCAAAAACCTTCGGGGAGTGATTTTGTTGCTACAACAACAACAACAACATCAACATTATTCTGATTTTTTTTTATTGGCTGTATTAATAGCACCTGTTTTAAAATCCACGGTTGCGATGAAGGAAACATTTGTATGTCCGGAAAACTTGCTTAATCTATTGAATGGACTAGCTATAATTAAAGTAAGGAACATTTACATACCACACTAAAAAATTTTTAACGACGCTATATCATAAGTCGACTTCGTTATAGGCAACAAGGGAGCTTACGGCGAGAGAAGTAAACTCGTCTTTGGGTCAACTAGATAGAAAGCTTCTTGAATATATTAATGGACTACTGGACATTGGCCGGTGTTCAACCATGTTATTCGCTAAGCTTGAAGTTTTCATGCAGTACAGACAAGCTCGCCAAAGATTTTTAAAATTTCGACTTAACTGTCTACGTGATTTAGAATATACCTACAAGGGTATGCCTGCCAAAGAGGCGAATCAAATTCAATAGCTGATGTATCAAGGTGCAAAGAAGTCGGTGGGCGGTCCATATGTCTATGCCCTAAATATCACACTTGCTCTTATACATTACGGTTTATCGTACTTATTAAAGAGATGATTATCAACTTTAATTTTTGAATAAGCGCGAAAGTCGTCCGGCAAAAGCATCACAGGTATAGTGACATGACTTAGCTCATTTATCTAGAATGAAGGAAAAACACGATTATATAATGTAGAATGCAAATAACTACATATGTTCATAAGTTACCGTGTGATTGATCCCCCACATAAGAACGCTTAAAATGGGTTCATTAGCTCGAAAAAGTTTTACTTTTTGATGCTTCACGCGAAAATGTTTCTTCTTTAAAATACGCGGCTGCGATGAGGGATACATTTTTTTGTCCATACTACTTTAACAAAATCTACGGGGCGACGACTAAATAATGTAAAAGAATTTAACACTACTTAAAATAGTGATTCATCAAGCCGAAGTTGGTAGGTGCTTCTAAGCCGTAAAATCCTTCTATAAGGAAACTCCTGTAAAGAAAGTATTTTGATTAGTTAGTTACAAGTAAATTAAGGTTTGTTGTATATATAAAATTATTCAACAATTAGTAAAGTTCAAGACTCAAGAAATTTTTATTTATTTGTTTGTTTTAAGTCGACTGAGTTTAGGTCGAGTAAGGACAGTTGTAAAACATACTATTATGCAACTACAGCAAAGGTACAATTAACAAGGAAAAATAAACTAAGTCTACCAGATTACACAAGCTAGGCAATATAAATAAAGTATCTTATCTTAGATGGTTGGAGTGGCCGCGTCTCCACCAGAGTCATCTTTTAAATTGTTTAGCCAGTGTTGTCATTAGAGATAGTTGGTTATTAGCTTGAAAGTTAGAGTGGCCGTGATTGCAGTCCATCTTATAAAACGATCGGTTGTTCCATTAAATATTGTGCTTGGAAATCTTAACTACTCAATCATCGTCTCCAATCCCCCCTCACATACGATTGATTTATTATTGAATGTTGTGCATGGAAAAATAGGATGGTTGAAGAGGCCGATACTCCAATCCATACTGATATACGGTTGAATATAGACGTGAATGAATACACGTAGTATTTCGAAAGCTACCAAACTTCACATGTAAATAAAATTTTGAGACAACTATGGCATAGTGACTATAATAATCCCTAATAATCCCTTGGGCATATTTCCTCTAATAATTGTTGGTTGTTTAGTTACATGCGCACACAATTTCTACTCTGGGTTTTATTTAACAGCTTTATTCAAATTTATTGGTCTGATATTTTTATGCCCTGCGCTAATAGGAATATTTGTATATACATACATACAGTTTTGGCGCATATTGGAGACAAAGCAGCATATACGACTCTTACCGCAATTTACGGGTAACCATACTTTTTACGAGCATACTTTACTGCAGCCAATGAAAGTGCATTTTTTCTCTTTTTGAAGTTTACTTCTATAGCGGCCAGTGTTGACAGAATTTTTTAGAGCTTATAGCTAAATTGAAACAAAAAAATAGCTAAAAATAATTACAAAAAAAATTTCATAGCCAAAAAAAATAGCTACAATTTTTTTCTTTAAAAATAGCTCCATAAATGAGCTTTTAGTTCACATTAAACCACATATGTATGTCCGCAGTATGTATGTCCGTAGTTACTAAATTATTATGAAGCAAAAAATAATAATAGTAAAAATAATAATAATTCAGTCTTTGAAAATATATGTAGTTTTTAAGTACATAAATTAAATTATAATAGTAACATAAATTATAATCACGAATAGTTGATATACATACATCACTCAAGTTTTATTCAAAAATTAAATTAAATCACAGTTCAAAAACAAAGCCATTGTCTTCGTTTACTTCACATGTTGAATCGTATATATATATCCTGAATTCATAGATTTTATAAGATCACTAGGTATACCAAAGTTATGACAACAATTTCCAAGTCTTTTAAGACCGTATCTTATAGTTAGTAAAGAGTGTTTAGGCCCGATGCCTAAAGTCACTTTTCATTTTATACAAAACCCCAACACCAAGCCGCCCACATGTATATACATGTACGCATATTCATGTTTGTCAGCAAACATATACATGCATGTGGGTGTGCATGTGTCGGTTCACCTCCCCTTAAATCGGAGGCTGAAATTTGGGGTTCAACGGTTGTCCGCGACTGGCCAACCGGCTACTTTTTCAGCGATCGTCAGCGTAAGAACACGTCCCGACCACCCCAGGAATTTCACCGTCAGCCAATATTAAAAAGGTAATATTTCCATTGTATAATTAGCATATTTTTAGCTCAATAAACGGCCACATTTATAACGAGAATTCTCGTTCTTTCTCATTTCTTTATTCCACGAAATCACAAATCGACTGCGGTGCGTCCGAGCCACGGCCGCTCCTAAGAACCACCACAACCGATTTGTTCAAAGAGTTTAACATCAAAATCTACATACATTCTACTCCTTTTCTTGGTTTTTATTAAATTCATTACAGAAAAACTTCGTTCTATTTCCGCATTACGCATTTTAAGCAAAAAACTCAATATTTTTTAAAGATTGAATATTTTGTGGTAGGCGCTGACTTAGCTGCTCAATTAACTTGATAATAAAAGTCTGACAAAATTTCCGAATGCATTGTTCTGCATTTTCATCAATGCTACCTTCGTCTTTCCTTAAATAAAAAGGTGTAATTCAATATAAAAACAGCTAATTTGTATTACCTTTCCATTTCGACGGTCAGTATGAAAAAACGTGAACATAAATAAGCGATTGACTATTAAATTTGGTAGTAGCAATTCGATTACATACCAATAATTGGGCATGCCAGACTATCAACTTTTGAATAGTGTGATAACCATAAGGCAGAGTGCACACGGTCGATATTTAAATTCTAAAAAGTTCTGTGAAAATAATTTGGCAAATTACAAAAATATTTTAGCTAAAATAGCTAACTCGATTTAAAAAAAAACTAAAAAAAAATAGCTAATAGGTAAACCCGAATTTCTATAGCTAAACGTCGAAATAAATAGCTAAATCAAGCTATAAAATAGCTAAAATGGCAACACTTCTGATAGCGGCATGCATTTGGGAAAAACTGTTACGAAATTGGAAGACAACAACCGAATGAGTGTTGTTGTTGCTAAGCGACATGAAAGCATACTTACCTGGCGTAGAGGTTACCGTGATCATGAAGGCGGTTCCTCCGGAGCGAGGCTTGGCCATTGCACTTCGGCTGAGTTGACCTTCGCGATTATACCTAATGCGAATCACTCGTGCGTGTAATTTTTGGTATCCGGTAATCCGTTTATAAATAAATAGTTTTAAAGTATGTATTTTGTGGTGTTTTTTATAGCAAAAGCACCATAGGCAATCTTAATACGGCATTTGACATAAAACTGAAAGTGTCGATATGGCACATGTGGTAAGCGTGCGAATGAGCACGCAAAGGTCACGGGTTCGAGGCTGTATACTTTTCCAATTTAATTTTATTTTCTAAGTATAAAATCACCATTCTTTTATTTGAGAGTTTGGAATGCAATTAACCCAACACCATACAAGAGAATTTGACCGATATGCCGAAAGATAACAGCGGGGCTCGTGATAGACGGCGAAATACTAAATTATAGAAGTAAACTTCCCTTTTCGGTAGTAGTAACAATTGTCATAAAGTTGTCATCTACAGCTTGGTACCGAAGTAATTCTCCATCAAAAATGTCATGTCAGTTTTTCTTGTGAATGCTATAGTCATTTTTCCCAGTGCATTATTAGAAAAACACGCAAACAAGTAGTTTTTTGTAATGCAATTTGTTTGGAACAAAACAACTTCTTTTAACAAAATAGAAATAGAATTTTTGCGGATTCTGGTAGAATGTTAAATTGCTACGATTGTTTGTTCTAGCGACTTCTTGAAAAGGATGTTAAACACTTCAACAAAGGGCGTGACAGCCACCCTACCCACGTACTATTTAATAAATTGCTATGGTATTCGCCAAATCTGTTATCACAGTTTTAATGGAGAATTACCTCGGCAACAAATTGTATAAGAAAATTGTTTGACAGATGTTACTATAGCATATAAATAATAATAGATGATATATTTTTAAGTTGTATTTATTTGAATTATTGATTTTTTTAATAATCAAACATTTTAATATTTTGAAATATTGTAAAACCCTATTAAATATAAACCATAAAAATTTGTATATTCAAAGTACTCCCCCTCCAGGAAAATTAAAAAAAAATTTAATAATTAATAAATGTTTATCGTTACTCTTTTAATTTTCTTCTCTTGTAATGTATTTGGATTAGAAAGTGGATGAATAATTGTGTTTGCGGTTTTTAGTAAATCAATTGTAAAAGTATTAATAATGTTTCCATATTGTATTTCAAATGTATTTTTGTGTTTTGAGATAACTTTGAATGGACCTTCATAAGGTGCTTCAAAGTTAGATTTATGAAGAAGTTTAGCAAATGCGTAATCACAACTATCTAAAAATGATTATCTTTATTATGATGTACAACTTTGGAACGAGTGAGTGGAAAATGTTGTGTTACCTTTTGAAGAATTTCGTTTGAAGAACTATTTTCATTATGATTATTGAAAACAATTAATTTACCAGGTAGTCAAAAAGTTTGTCCATAAACAGAAGAACATTTTAATTCATCTTCAATTGATGTTCGTAACCATTTGAGGCTATAATCTCATAGCTTTAAACTAGCTATTCTTGTATATTTGTATAGCCAGACTATGTCGAAAACGGCTAAAACGATTTGGATGAAATCTGGTTTGTAGATAGTGTACCACATTCTAAGAATTTTTATCTAAGTGTTGCAAATTAGGTTACCTTTACGCGCTTACCATCTATCTCAATTTTTTTTAATGAAGCGAAATATGGCTGTTTGGGTATCAAATGAAAGGTATTTTCACCGTTTTAAAAAAAAGAATGACAAAGGGGAGTTACCACTTAGTGTTGCCACCTGAGCTTATCTTATAACTTTAGAAGAGCTATTCAGAATATCTCGAAAAGGTTCAACCGATTTGGATGAAATTCGGTATGTAGATAGAGTACCACATTTTGGAATATTTACTTCGGTGTTGCCACTTAGGTTACTTCTACGGGGTTGCCACCTATCTGAATTTTTTTAAATAAAGCAAAATATGTTAATATGGGTATAAATTAACAGGCATGTGCCGCATTCTAAAGCTGCCATTATGCATACTTAGCATAGACTTGACTTGAAATGACTTGACTTGCCAACTTAGACTTCTATTACACTTCACTTAGCGCATACAGCCAAAATGGCATGTCAAAATCCCAACGTCACTTAGAACTTACATAGAAAATCAACAGACTTCTAACAACAACAGACTTCTAAGTCAAGTTAAGTACTTCTAAGTGTTGGGGAATCGATAACACGCAAACTCCATTTAACAGAACTGTAAGTGACAGTTCTCAAGTCAAGTCAAGTCTATGCTAAGTATGCATAATGGCAGCTTAAGTATTTTTATTTAGATGTTGCCACATGGGTTATTTTTACGGGGTTGCCACCTATCTTACTTTTTTTAAATAAAATGTCATTCGTATTAAAAAAACGTATTTCTGTGTGTGGCTGTATAGAATTATATACATACTAGCAGGGTACCCGGCGTTGCTCGGGATGTAAGTAGTTAGGGGGACTTTCAAAATCAATAATATACTTTAAGATTTCATATTTATATAATACTAGCGGGGTACCCGGCGTTGCTCGGGATGTAAGTAGTTAGGGGGACTTTCAAAATCAATAATATACTTTAAGATTTCATATTTATATAATATTATTGCCTACTGAAGAATTTACCAAATTTGAATATTTTGAAAATTTTGAAAAAAAGAGTATTGAAACCCGGTTTTCAAAAATTTTCTTTTGCGGTATTCGTTGGTAAGGTTAGGGGGCCTTTCAAGAATTCAATTTTGACAAATTGTGCCAGGATGAATGCAAATTCAAATGTTGATTTGATACAATATTGTAGGGTAATATTAAGGTTTTTCTGCAATCGCATTTTGACCAATAACTCAGTTGTCGATAAATTTATCGAAATATATCGAAGTCCAAATGAAACCTGGGGCCTTCCTTACCTATGTACATATATGCGAAATATCATAAGTATAGGTCAAGTATACTCAGAATTGTGTGGGGCAAAAAAATATCAAAAAGTAATGGTCCCTAGAAGCGTCCGAACCCCCAAAATTAATAAAAAAAATAGCCTATAACTCCTTCGAGACTATAACCTGCATGCGTTCCTAACTTCATCAAAATCCGTCTTGCCATTCTCACGTGATTGAGTAACAGAAGCAAACGTCTGGACAACCAAACATCGCTACATTCACATTTATAATATTAGTATGATTATTGCTATTGAAGAATTTACCAAATTTTGAAAAAGAATATTGAAAACTGGTTTTCAAAAATGTTCCTTTGAGGTATTCGCTGGTAACGTTAGGGGGCCTTTCAAGAATTCAATTTTGACAAATTGTGCCACGATGAATTCAACTTCAAATGTTGATTTTGGCAATCACATTTTCACCGATAACTCAGTTATCGATCAATTTACCGAAACCTATCGAAGTCCAAATGAAACCTGCTGCCTTCTCCTTTCGTTTTATACCCATATTATAGAGTAATGTTAAGTTTTTTGGGCAATCACCGATAACTCAGTTATCGATAAATTTATCGAAATATATCGAAGTCCAAATGAAAACTGGAGCTATCTCCTTTCGTTTGATACCCATATTGTAGGGTAAAATAGAGGTTTTCGGGCAATCGCATTTTGACCGATGACTCAGTTATCCATCAATTTATCGAAATATATTGAAGTACAAATGAAACCTGGGGCCTTCCCCTTTCGTTTGATGCCCATATTGTAGGGCAATTTTAAGGTTTTTGTGCAATAACATTTTCACCGATAACTTAGTAATCGATAAATTTATCGAAATATATCGAAGTCCAACTGAAACCTGGAGCTATCCCCTTTCGTTTGATACCCATATTGCCGGGTAATATTAAGGTTTTCGGGCAATCGAATTTTGACCGATAACTTAGTTATCGATCAATTTATCGAAATATATCAAAGCTAAATTGAAACCTGGGGCCTTCCCCTTTCGTTTGATACCCATATTGTAGGTCTAGTTTAAGGTTTTTGGGCAATCACATTTTCACCGATAACTCAGTTATCGATCAATTTATCGAAACCTATCGTAGTCCAAATGAAACCTGCTGCCTTCTCCTTTCGTTTTATACCCATATTATAGAGTAATGTTAAGTTTTTTGGGCAATCACCGATAACTCAGTTATCGATAAATTTATCGAAATATATCGAAGTCCAAATGAAACCTGGAGCAATCTCCTTTCGTTTGATACCCATATTGTAGGGTAAAATAGAGGTTTTCGGGCAATCGAATTTTGACCGATAACTTAGTTATCGATCAATTTATCGAAATATATCAAAGCTAAATTGAAACCTGCGGCCTTCCCCTTTCGTTTGATACCCATATTGTAGGCCAAGTTTAAGGTTTTTGGGCAATCACATTTTCACCGATAACTCAGTTATCGATCAAGTTATCGAAACCTATCGTAGTCCAAATGAAACCTGCTGCCTTCTCCTTTCGTTTTATACCCATATTATAGAGTAATGTTAAGTTTTTTGGGCAATCACCGATAACTCAGTTATCGATAAATTTATCGAAATATATCGAAGTCCAAATGAAACCCGGAGCTATCTCCTTTCGTTTGATACCCATATTGTAGGTTAAAATAGACGTTTTCGGGCAATCGCATTTTGACCGATGACTCAGTTATCGATAAACTTATCGAAATATATCGAAGTCCAAATGAAACCTGGAGCTATCTCCTTTCGTTTGATACCCATATTGTAGGGTAATATAGAGGTTTTCGGGCAATCGCATTTTGACCGATGACTCAGTTATCGATCAATTTATCGAAATATATTGAAGTACAAATGAAACATGGGGCCTTCCCCTTTCGTTTGATACCCATATTGTAGGGCAATTTTAAGGTTTTTGTGCAATAACATTTTCACCGATAACTCAGTTATCGATACATTTATCGAAACCTATCGAAGTCCAAATGAAGCCTGGAGCTATACCCTTTCGTTTGATACCCATATTGCAGGGTAATATTAAGGTTTTCGGGCAATCGAATTTTGACCGATAACTTAGTTATCGATCAATTTATCGAAATATATTGAAGCTAAAATGAAACCTGGGGCCTTCCCCTTTCGTTTGATACCCATATTGTACAATCTTTCTATACCTATATGCGAAATATCATAAGTATAGGTTCAATATACTTAGAGTTATATGGAATAAAAAAAATTTCGAAAAGAAACGGTCCCTAGCAGGGTCGAAACCCCTCCTTCCAGACTATAACCTGCAGGCGTGCCAAATTTCAACAAAATCCGTCTTGCCATTCTCACGTTTTTAGGGAACAAAAGCAAACGTCTGGACATCCAAACATCCAAACATACAAACATCCAAACATCGCTACATTCACATTTATAATATTAGTAGGATTATTGCCTACTGAAGAATTTACCAAATTTGAATATTTTGAAAATTTTGAAAAAAGAGTATTGAAACCCGGTTTTCAAAAATTTTCTTTTGCGGTATTCGTTGGTAAGGTTAGGGGGCCTTTCAAGAATTCAATTTTGACAAATTGTGCCAGGATCGATCAATTTATCGAAACCTATCGTAGTCCAAATGAAACCTGCTGCCTTCTCCTTTCGTTTTATACCCATATTATAGAGTAATGTTAAGTTTTTTGGGCAATCACCGATAACTCAGTTATCGATAAATTTAGAACACACCGCTATGCCATCACCGCTGATATAGCCAAAATGTACCGCCAAGTGTGCGTCAATGACAAGCACGTATACCTCCAGAGCATTGTTTGGCGCTCTGATACAAAATCGCCTATAAAAGATTATAGAATGATGCGTGTAACGTATGGAGTTGCGGCTGCATCCCACTTAGCTGTCAGATCGTTACAGCAAACATGTATCTTTAATTTTGCAAGAGGGTGGGTTCGAGTTGCGAAAATGGGCAACGAACTGCGCGGCGCTCAGAGAGAGCATATCAAGCACGTCCAAGACAATTTCGCATTACATCGTCGACGACGAAAACGTCGACCCTCTCGGGCTACTCGCTCCTGTAACAGTAAAGTCGAAGATGTGGTTCCAAGATATATGGCGCGCTGAAGTTGGTTGGGACGACCTGGTACCAAACGACATCGCAAGATCTTGGACCGAACACCGCTCGCAATTAACAACCCTAGCCAACGTGAGAGTTGATCGCTGGCTCGGCTCCGGAGTCAACGAATCTTTCACCGAACTGCATGTTTTTTCTGACGCGTCTGAGCGAGCATATGCTGCCGTAATGTATGCACGAACCGTGTACAATGGTGGACGAGTTACTGTTGCGCTGATATCCTCACGGACTAAGGTAGCGCCTATTAAAACAACCACACTACCGCGACTAGAATTGTGTGGAGCTCATCTCGCAGCAAAACTAGTGAAGGGTGTCTTAAGCCGTTGGAACAAGACAACATATCCAGTTTTCGCGTGGACAGATTCAACGATAACGCTAGCATGGTTGCAATCTCATCCCAGTCGATGGGAAACGTTTGTGGCCAATCGGGTCGCAGAGATTCAGGAAACTCTTCCATCGGATTGTTGGAATCACGTGCGGTCGGAACGAAATCCCGCTGATTGCGCTTCGAGAGGAGTTTCGCCGATCGATCTCTTGGGTCATGAACTTTGGTGGTCTGGTCCAGACTTTCTGAAAGGATCAAAACCATTTCAAAACCAAAATATTTCGCAGATGCATACGACCGACATAGGATTACGAAAGAAGGTGCACGCTCACGTTTTAAATGCTAAAATTCAATGGACGATACTTACAAAATATTCGTCTTTTTCGAAACTCCGCAGAATTATTGCTTATGTTCTGAGGTTCATTAGCAATTCACGTTCAAACAAACTTCGCGCCATGAAACTGAGTGGACCTCTGACTTGCCACGAAGTGTCAGGAGCAGAACATCGACTAATCAAACACCCTCAACAAGTTTATTTTTCTAACGAAATCGCTCTATGCGGAAAAAACCAACCTATTCCATATAGAAGTAGCCTGTTGGGTCTGCAGCCATTTCTGGATCAACGAAGTGTTCTTCGGGTAGGAGGTCGGCTAAAATCGGCAAACGTTGCGTACGATGCAAAACACCCTTGCATTTTACCTAAAGGTTCACCTTTAGCCAAACTAATCATCGCAGATATTCATCACTTCACGGTACATGCTGGGCCCCGGATAATGCAGTCAGTTTTACAACGACGCTACTGGGTTATCGTTGCTCGAAACTTAATACGCCATATTTATCATGAGCGTGAAATGCACTCACCTAAACCGAAATCTCGCTACGCAGTCGATGGGTGACCTTCCGTCGGTACGCACGACTTACGTTCGTTGTTTCACGCACACCGCCGTAGATTTCGCAGGCCCGTATATGCTCAAATTTACGCATGGGCGGGGGGCAAAATCCACCAAAGGGTATATCTCTTCCTTTATTTGTATGGCGACTGGGGCGATGCACCTAGAACTCGTCGGGGATCTCTCCAGTTCGTCTTTTCTCAGCGCACTAAAGAGATTAATCAACCGCAGAGGGCTTTGTAAAGTCTTGTGTTCCGATAACGGCACGAATTTTGTCGGTGCTGAAAGAGAGTTGCGTAGCCAATACGAGAGATGCCTGAAAGACGACAAGCTACAACAATTTTTCGCGAATTCAGCCATTGAATGGCGCTTCAATCCCCCTAGCGCTCCGCATATGGGTGGTTACTGGGAGATAGGTATCAAGAGGATAAAATATCACCTGAAACGCGTTTTGGGTGAAACATTATTATCTTATGAAGAGCTCAGTACGTTTTTAACGGAAGTCAAGGCATGCGTAAATTCTCGCCCGCTTTGTGAAAATTCCACGCATCCTAGCGACTTGGAAGTCCTAACGCCAGGACACTTCATTGTAGGTGAACCACTAAAATCACTTCCAGAGCCTGAGGGTCAAGGGTTTTCTGGAAGTATACACCAAAGATGGCAGTTAATCTCTGCAATGAGACAGCACTTTTGGCGACGTTGGCACGACGAGTACCTTATCACTTTGCAACGACGTACAAAATGGTTTCGGTCTTCACCAAACATACAACTAGGAGACATGGTTACTATAGCCAACGAGTCCACACCGCCTAGTAAGTGGATGCTTGGTCGAGTGACGCAATGTCATCCGGGTGCTGACGGCCACGTAAGAGTAGTGACTCTGAAGAAAGCGAATGGCGAGATGGTACGGCCTATCGCTAAGCTATGCTTACTACCTACCAAAGGCGATCTATTTTGCGACGATCCTGTTGCAACAAATTAACATTCGTTGCGTCAATATTATATAAAGTACAATTCTTTAACGCTTATTCGAAATTAATACATATGTATTTCGCATTAAACTAATTTTTATTCCCTTTTTTACTTTCTTTAAGCAAGAAGCAAAGAAGTAGCATCCACACGACTACGCTGCCAGTACAGCCAATAAAAATGAATCATAACTTAAGATCTCATTTGTTTAATTTATGAATATGAAACTAAAAAATGTAACATAAATTACAATATATATACCTATGTATATAATTTCAGAAATAATTAAAATATTTCTGTTAACTTGATGTATGTAAACATATTCTAAATATTAAAATGTAATTTTCGCTATGTAAATCAATTTGTCAACTATTCTTGAGCTACTTGAATCTAATGTTTGAACGTATCACATATTCATAGATAGTTCAATGTCGGCGGTATGATGAGTTAGCACAGGGTTAACGTAGCTTGAATGAAAACTATCAATCACTCGCTTAAAGTGACAGTTCGTCTTACATTACTTGTTGCTATTACATGCGTTTTTGCTCTGACAATTCATTTTGCCGCTCGCTAGACAACCTTTGCTTGTACAGGAACTCAATTTAGAAATTAAAAGAAATTATTATA
Organism: Sphenella marginata; assembly: GCA_951509765.1. Lineage (NCBI taxonomy): Eukaryota > Metazoa > Arthropoda > Insecta > Diptera > Tephritidae > Sphenella > Sphenella marginata. Next base: position 118,558,941 of record OX608078.1, read on the forward strand.
TTTGATACTTGGAAAACCCGCCTTTTTATTTTCTATTGGAAAAGCATATCCCGCATCATCAGCGCGTGAAAAGGTGGTGCGTTCTGGAGGGAGGTTTCCCATTAGTTGGGTTTTGGGCTCGCTTACGGTAGATTGTGCACGCTTTGCAATTGTGGATGGTGGACCGGATCATATTTTTGACCCGTGGGATCCAATATTGCGTACGTAGGAGGCGCAACATGAGCTGGTTTTCGCCGTGGAGGGATATTCTATGGATGAATTGGACGAGAAGACGCGTAAACTGACAGTCGTACGGGAGGATTACAAGGGACGCAGACAGACGACCGCCCACTCGCAGTATGTCATGGCTGTCGACGAAGGGGTTGAGAGGAAGGACTTCACTTTTTGTCCCAATGGGTTTACCGGTTTTTAAATCCCTTATCTCTTCAGAATAATGTTTCTGTTGATACAATTTGATAAGACGTCGAGTCGTAGCCTTAATTTCGTCGGGCGAAATGAGGTATGACTCCGCCTTGAAAGAAGATTTTGTTTTGGGATTAATTCTTTGAGAGAACCTAAAAATGTATGATATAACCCTCAAAGCCCTTTAAAAACTCGAAAACCTTTCGAGAATGTCCTCGTTATTGTGTATTTGCTTAGTTGTGTGCACTTGTACTCACTTTTCTTCGATGTTTGTACCATAATATTTTCCTTGAGTTGGCCATTTTGTCTTGTCTTCTTGTAGCCAAGAAGGTCCCTGCCACCACAAGGTGTTGTTCACTATATCCTTCGCGGATAGTCCTCGGCTGGCCATGTCTGCTGGGTTTGATGCGGAATCTATATGTCGCCAGATTTGATTTCCCACTTTTTCCACAATCTTTCTTACTCTGTGAGCCGCGAATGTTGACCAAGAGCATGGTGGTTTTCTGAGTTAGTTTAGGTTTTCGCGAACCGATTCTAATGTTTCGGCCAGTAAGACTGCCCCGCATAACTCTAATCGGGGTAATGATATCGTTTTAACAGGAGCCACTCTTGTTTTAGACATTAGTAAATGGACGTAGTTCTGATCCCTAACCTTGGCTCGTAAAAAGATTGTAGCTGCATACGCCTTTTTTGTGTATTTCCATCTCGTTGGATGGTGTGAAATGCACCCATCTCGGGATTCGAATGTTATTGATTTCGTCATAATCCTGTGTGAAGCTTAGCCACCGATCTATGGTTTGTGCAGACACCTTTTCGTCCCAGTCAGTCCCCTCTAGCCATATGTTTTGCATAGGAATTTTGGCTACTATGACTACTGGTGCCAGCCTGCCTAGTGGATCAAACAGTTTGGCGATGGCTGAAAGGATTGCCCTTTTTGTTATCGTATCCCTATTTTCGATGGGTTTTGCCGTGAAGTAGAAGGAGTCGGAATGCGCGTTCCAGCGGATCCCTAGGGTTTTAACCGTACTTGAATCCTCGAACTCCAGGAAGTCCTCATGTAGACGATGAGGTTTGGGTATGCCTTGCAATATTTTGCTGAAGTTCGACGTCCATTTTCGGAGGGAAAATCCCGCTGATTGCAATGCGTGCGAGATTTCATCGCGAGCTTGGATTGCTGACTCTATACATGCCTGTCCGAAAAATATCTGCTGCCGTTGGTGACGAGGACTCAACGTCGTCAGCGAGTTGATGACGGGTTCGTATCGCCAACTACGGGGCGCAGTTGACTCCGAATGTAACTGTCCGTAATTCATAGACTCGTATGGGGTCCCCTGGGTTGGGACGAAAAACTATTCTTTGGAATTGTGTCTGATTGGGTTTTACCCATATCTAGCGGTACATTTTCTCAATGTCGCTATTGAAAACATACTTGAAAAATCGCCATCGAAGAAGTAGAATGGTCAGATCGGCCTGAAGAACTGGCCTGTATGAATTACGTCATTTAAGCTTGTGCCATTAGCAGTAGTACACGAAGTATTGAATACCACCCGGACCTTTGTTGCAGTGCTTTCTTCTTTTATAACCGCATGATGGGGTAGGAAGTAACAATCTGTAGAATGGGGTGGTATGATAGCGGGAACCCTTGGCATATGTCCTAACGTCTCATACTCTGCTAAAACTCGATTATACTCGGTTTGTAAGGCCGGAGTCTTCGCTAGGCGCGTCTCATTTCTATAGAATTGGAAGCAAACGCCCTTTAGAGAAGGCCGTAAGCAAATGTTGTTAGGGAAATCCTCTTTAAATGGAAGGGCGACGATATATTTCCCATCGAAGTTCCGTTCCGTAGTGGCCTTGAAAAGTGCCTCGCAATAGGCGTTGTCTTTTCTTAGGGACATCCTCCAACTCCCAGAAAGCGGTTAACTGCTTGTCCAGGTTTACTTCGTTGAAAAATGATACCCGTGTGTTGGTTGGTTGGGGTGCATCTGCACGACCGGTTAAGATCCAACCGAATACGGTTTCTTGTGCAAGAAGCCTGTTATGAACGTTTTTGCGTATACCGTCGAGGATAATTTGGGGGTAAATGTCGCCTCCTAGGATGAGGTCGACTGGTTCATTAGTGAAGAACTTCTTATCCGCCAGAATTAGATCAGGGAATGCCTCCCGTGTCATTGCGCTCACTTGGCAAGTAGGAAGATCCCCCGTTAATTGGGGTAGGACTAAGACCACTGTGTCGATGCTAACTAAGGGGTCGGTTAAGGAACCTAATTGAATGGAGCATGACTCGTTCACCTGTGCTGACAGCGTGTTGTTTATCCCGGAAACTTGTACGTGCAAGCGTTTTGATGGGAGGTTTATTCTACGCTTCAGTCTTTCTGTTATGAATGAGCATTCTGAACCGGAGTCAATTAGGGCTCTAGCAGAAAAATCGACACCAATATGGTGTATTTTAACCCGGGCCGTGCCTAATAATACCCCCTTAGTAGTATTAGCATGACAAGACGAGACATTACTAATATCTTTCCTCTTTTCAGATTCCAGACTGTCTCGCGCCTGCTTCGATGTTGAGGGCCTATCATCTGACGTATTTTGACGCCATTTCTGGTTAGTTGCTTTTGGCTGAGCCGTTGCCAAGTGGAGTAAGGTGTTGTGCCTTGCGTGACACGAGCTGCAGTTAAATGAACTTGTGATCGTGTCACTGTGTGTCCCGCCGACAGGCAGTTCAAGCAACAATTGTTGGTTTTGATGTAGGCTATTCTGTCTGCAGTGGTTAGTCCGCGGAATTTCGGACAATTTCGTAATTTGTGCTCTTTACTGTTGCACATTTTACATGAAGCTTTTGGGACGCTGGCTTGGTATACTCCAAGTTTCGCAGGCGTATCCCGTGCATTATTTTGACTCCTGGGTGCTTTGGATAGTTTGCTACCCCGGAGGTCAGAGACGGTTTCCAACGTTTGGAACCGATTGGACAGGAATTTGTCCATGTCCTCCCATTTTGGAATCTCTGTTTTGTTTTCTAGGCTTTGTTCCCATAAAGCCAGAGTGCATTCCGGGAGTTTCGTGGAGCATAAGTAAGTTATTATTGCATCCCAATTCGAAATGTCAATTTGATGGCATTGTAGTGACGAGATGCAATTGTTAATGTCTCGCTGCAACTTTTTAATTGACGTTCCGGATTCATTACCAAATAATGATTTTAACTGAGTGTTGACTAGGATACGTTTGTTTTCGTACCTGTCACTCAGATTTTTCCAGGCCGTTGTAAACCCTTTATTGGCCAATGGACACCTGCGCACAATTTCTTTTGCCTCCCCTTCAGTTTTTTTGGTTTAGGTGATATAACTTTTCAACCGGCGTAAGGCGTTTGTTTAATATATATATGGCCGTGAACAAGTCCCTAAAGGTTGGCCAAGAAAGGTAGTCACCCTTGAACACCTCGGTGTCACACGGAGGGAGGCGAATATTATTTTCTCTGCTGGAAGATTCAGAGACTTTAGGGGCAGGTGTGGCAGGTACGGATAGTCTTTCAACCTCAGCGTTAATAGCAGCCATGCATTTCGCGTAGCATGCGAAACATGTTTTATTCTTTTGCCGTAAAGACTGCAAGTCTTCTTTGGACAGGTCTGTGGAACTGAGAAGGCTTTCATAAGCCGTCTTGCTCTTCGTCCACAATGACTTCAACTCCTCTTGCTGTATGGCAAGGGTGTATTTGTCTGACTCTTTGACCTGTATATCACCAAAGTCTTGCTCGAATGTAACTATGCAGTTGGAGAGTCGTATGTATGTCTCCATTTTCTTAATTAATTTAAATATCTTGTCTCTTTAAGGAAACAGAGAACGGAAGTTGCTGAATCAGAGGTCGATTGCTTGGAAACTAAAGTGAAGCTATGTGCGAGTGACACAGATAGAAATATGGATGCCGATTTAATGTGTCCTTAAAATTGTGAATTAAAAAGTGATAGTTAAAGTTGTACCGATAGAAATCTCGGTACAGATTTAATGTGCCTGTGGGAAATAAATCGTGAATATAATTCCCTGAATAGCCAAACCAAAATATCGTGATATCCAAAACCAAAAAAATGTGAACGCAATTGGGTTTTTTTCAAATATATGAAAATGTGTGAATTGTTTATTGAATATTATTTCGACACAATTATTAATATATTATTATAAAAACAAGCCACCCAAGAGTGAATATATATTTGTGAATATAACAAAGTAGCTTTGTGGAGCGATCAATATCGCGAATTTTGTGATAACTCTATAAAAAAGCATCAACCAAGTGAAGATAAGAAAAAAACGATGTATGTATTAAAAGAGTTTCCACTGTATGTGGCAAATGAAGGACTGTACAGTGCAGTGATGTGTTTGTAAAAAAAAAATAAAAAAAATTCACTGACTGCCTGCCTTGAGCTGGGTCGGATAAGTCTTACCAATGGCGGGGGACTTAACCGCTTGCTTTGTTTTATATAAAATAATCACAAAATTCACGTATACGTTTCGACGTATGTTGAAAAAAAAGTGGTGCATGAACCAAACAAAAACCAACCTACCTTGTGATTCGGTGATATTTCTTGTGATGAGATGTAAATGGACTGTCTGTAATATGCTGTTGTGATATGATGTGTTGTGATGTGATGCACGATGATGTGATGTGATGCACGATGAATGTAGTGGACTGTATGTGTATGGGTATGTTTACTCGCTGGTTTATGAACTCGTTCAGATATATATATATGGTGTTGTTTTGGGTGATAGATGATCGATGGTTTAGTAATTATAAAATTGTGATTAATTTTGATTTTCCGTGTTGGTTTTGCCAAATCATTCTGGATACAAATTTCAATTTAAATATTCCTGGCGAGATGGACCAATGTTACGAGCGGAGACGTCGCAATGGAGGGCGCGCTCGCACGTAATAAGTGTAGATGGAAGAAGAAGAAAAAGAAGTATGGGGCGAGTTAATACAAAAAGGTAAACACCGAGTTTTCAAATTAATTAATTACAAGTTGGTTTATTGGTGGTAAGTTCGTAGGGATAAATGAATAAATAAAAGTGAACAGTGGAAAATGGATGGACAGTGTATTTACCTGGTTTGGCTGCTGGTGACTTGGTTGACGGTCGATGCAAAAGAGAAAGGCTTACATTTTGATTTTCGGCTCGGTACCCCCGGCGAATGCTTACTTTCGTTAGGTTCGAAAGGAGCGCGCGGAGTTATCGGTACGAACCTAAATGCACTTTCGTTTTTAAATAAGTCTACGAGGGACGACCGATATATTTAGGCCGGTGGCCTAAACACTCCCCCTGAACATCAACCCTATTTAAAAAGTCGGCGCATGCGACACGGAGGTTTTCTCTAGCAATTAAAGAATATGTGCTCAATACCCAAAATTTCGAGTTAGCGTGGGGGGCACTCAAATCCCGTTACGAGAATCGCAGGATTCTCGTAGATAATCAATTAAAGACCCTATTTAATATCCAAACAGTTTTTTCGGAAAATGGGGAAAGAATTCAAGATATTCAAACCACCATAAATAACTGCATCTCGACCCTAAATGCGAGCGATGTCTCAACTGAGAACTTTATGCTCCTCCAAACTCCCTGCTGAAACCCTAGCTCGCTGGGAGCAGTATTTTGAGTCCAGGAAGGAACTACCACTTTGGTCAGAAATGGGCAAATTCTCACGACACGATATGAAGTGGTGGAACGACTCGGAACATATAGCCCCAATAAACCCCTCAACCCTAACTCTAGCTTTAACCAAGGACACTCTCCGCCCCAAAACCTATTTAGGAATAAGACCCAAACATTCCATGCAAACTCAAAGCATCAGTTCTCATCTAAACTATGCAATTCCAACCACTAGTTGATGAGTTGTATTAAATTCAGGGAGCTTTCGACCCAAGAGCGAAGCAAATTTGTGAGAGACAACAATTATTGCACAAATTGTCTAGCTTGATCAAGGAAAAGGATTGTCGTAGCAATTTCACATGTGTTTATTGCCAGAAACGACATCACTCTTTACTCCATTTCCAATTGAAACCCTCCTCTCAAAACTCAGCACAGCAGCCACAAAGGAGCCAGGCGTACACCACAGCCAACGTTGAAGACCCGGACACACCATCAACCTCAATGGATGCCAGTACAACCCAATCAACACAAAACCCTAAACACTTTAGCACTAAGGTTGCACTTTTCACTGCACTCACCTCGCGATTTCCAAATACACCAAACGAGAATTTAATGTTTTAAGTACAAAATTTATTTAAATTGAGGACAAGGATGGCGCATAAACAGGCGGGTAGTTCGCATAAGAATTATATTTGAACTGTGTTTTGTTTGTTTGTAAGTGTATTCGTGTGTTTGACAATTGGTGCGTGTAATTGTGTATGTGTTGGTGTATGTTGTGTGGTGAAATTTGTGCTGGCGGCAGGGTTGCTACCGCCAGTGATGTGGCTGGTCAGGCTCTCGTAGCCATCCCGGCCCCCCTAGGCGAATCAGCCTAGAAGCCGTTGCAGCTGCTGCAGGGTGCGGACCACGTTGCTGAGTCCGTTGGCGCAACGGTTGCCCGACCTGTGGTGATGCGGGACCGGTGTCGGTGCTGGAGGGCGATATCGGGCCCCAGGGTGACTATAGTGATGTTGTTGCTGGTTGGCCCACCAGCTTGGGCGTCGAGGTTGCGAGCCGCTAGTGGGTCGCGCTCGAGGTCGCACGTGGGTGCGAGGAGGTGGTGCCGCCGGGGCGCTATTTCGAGGCGTCCGATGCAGGAGGTTGTGATGAGGTCGGCCACAAAGCTGGCGCAGAACACTGGACGTGCACGCGTCGGTGGTATGCCACAGTGCCAAGCAGTTAAGGCAGTAGCCATGCGCTTGGGCTACCTGCTGCCGTTGCAGTGGTTGCATGGCCTGGAAAATGCCGCATAAGCGCAACGCGTGCGGACGCCGACAAAGGGGGCAACGTGCACTATGTGCGGTCCCTCGGGTACGGTGCTTCAGTGGCCGCGGTATCGGCCCCATTCGTAGCCCTACGAGGTGTTGGCGTTGGCAATGTTTCTGCCCGTTGAATGCCAGAGCGAGGTGTTGCCATGGGTAATGCCCTAGATCGGGGAACCGTGACCGCCGAGCGGATGGCTGGAGTCGGGGTGACTGCGTCAACTTCCACATTCATTGTTATCTATATGGAAAAGAGAATTGACTTTAGTGCCTCATAATGTTATAGGGGTGCTTGATTTTAGCACTTGATCAACATATGGTTTCAAATGTGATAAGATTATTGTATCTGTTGTACGGGGTTTTTATTTGCGGTATAGTTTAACGTTTAGCTCGAGGAACGAAAGACCTTCGAGCTACCTCTTTAGGAGTGAGGTATGTATGTATTTGTTTCGGATAGCAACATCGCTTCGTTGGATGAATTTGTCTCGGTTTTTGATTTTATATTGTTTTTAAGTATTTACGCGATCGGTATAAGCGGTATTAGACTCGGATGGTAGAAAACAAAGTTTTACGAGCGGTCGAGTTAGTTTGCCGTTTTGCGTACGTAGGTCAACTACTCGGATGTGACCGTCGGAACCGTATGCACCTTTTCGATACGGGCTAGCCGCCATTCGGTAGGAGGTAGACATTCGTCATGAATTAAGACGCACGCTCCAATTTTAGGTGCTTCTTGAGTATTTTTCCACCGAAATCGTTTGTGAAGGTCTTTAAGATATTCTTCCTTCCATCGGCGACTAAACTCATGGTGGAGGATTTTGATCCGTTCCCATCGATTTATGAGGGAGAGTGAGTCCACGTTTTGTTCTGGTATGGCCAGAAGTGGCGCTCCTCTAAGAAAATGCCCAGGGGTGAGGGCTGTAAAGTCGGAGGGATCTTGCGAGAGTGATGATAGTGGCCGTGAATTTAAAACGGCTTCAACTCGAATGAGTAACGTAGTGAAGTTTAAAACGGCTTTAACTCGAATGAGTAACGTAGTGAACTCTTCAAATGTAAATTTATGATTGCCAGCGGTTTTTTTGAAATGCGATTTAAAGCTTTTAACCGCTGATTCCCATAATCCACCCATATGTGGGGCACTTGGAGGGATAAATTGCCAATTAATGCCTTGAGGTGCGTATTTTTCAACGATGTGCGGCGAGACTTCTTTGGCGAACTGTATGAACTCCTTTTCGGTAGCTCGCTGGGCGCCGATAAAGGTTTTGCCATTGTCACTCATGATTTTCGAGGGAAACCCTCGCCGTCCGGAAAAGCGTGCAAATGCCGCGAGAAAAACAGCCGTTGCCAGATCTGAACATAATTCTAAATGTACGGCTTTTGTCGTAAACCATACAAAACCAGCCACGTAACCTTTCATTGTGGTAGAAGATCTTAACATCGAGGCCTTTAGCTGGAAAGGCCCGGCAAAATCTACACCAGTGATGGTGAAAGGCATTGAATAATTCCAGCGTTCGGGTGGTAGAGCTGCCATGATCTGCGTGCGCATCCTTTGCTTGTGTAGCGTACAGACTTTACACATAAAGATGGATTTTTTGATCAGAGGCTTTAATCGAGGAATATAAAATTCTTGTCGGATCATTTGTTGCATTAGCCTGTGCTCGGCGTGTAGCATGAAGAGGTGAAGATAATTTATAAAGATTGTGGCAAATGCGGATTTTTCTGGAGTTCGCAAGCCTGCCATTGGCACGAAGCAGTCCTTTAGAGTCTACAAAGGGGTTAAGCACTAAGAGTGTGCTCTTTTTGTCGATAGGCTTCGACGCTCTTAACAGTGTTTGTTCACAACTGTAATAGCGAGTCTGCGTGGACTCGATTAGGGCTATTTTTGCCCGTTGCAAGTCTTGATGCGTAACTGAATAGCTTGCGGTATTGGCTATCCCTTTCACCTTATTCTTTAAGCGATTCACAAATTGAAACATATACGCTATTACTCTTAAGGCTCGGGGGAACGACGAAAATCGCTCTAGGATGTCTGTATCCTCCAACGTTGCATGAAGGCCTTCTATTCTTCTTCTTTCTGGCGCTATTATATTGCGCGCCGGCGACTTTGGCCATGCGTCTTGTGATTCGACCAGCCAGTTGGGGCCATTCCACCATAGTGTGGTGGTTGTAAGGTGCAATGGTTTGCAGCCTCTTGTGCCAAGATCCGCAGGGTTATCAGCACTGGCTACGTGTCGCCAAGTTGCTGGCCCAACCAAGTCAATGATTTGAGCGGTGCGGTTAGACACGCATGTTTTCCATGTATATGGTGGTCGTTCTAACCACGCTGGCACGATTTCTGAATCGGACCATAGATATAGTTTCCGATCGCTCAGGTTTAAATGTGCTTGCACGGTCGAGGCTAGTTTTGCGAGCAGGAGTGCGCCGCATAGCTCGAGCCGTGGGAGGCTTACGGTCTTAAGAGGTGCGACCTTGGCCTTTGCCACTAATAAGTGACTTGTTGTTTTGCCATCGTGCTGGGTTCGCACATAAATAGCAGCGCAGTATGCTTTCTCAGAAGCATCGCAAAAGCCGTGGATTTCGACTTCATGATCGGTGGTTTCACCACTTCGTCCCAATCGTTTCCGTCTAGCCATAATTCTTGAATGAGGATTTTTGCTTGTATCATGATTGGTGCAAGCCATCCTGCCGGGTCAAAAAGTTTTGCCACAGATGACAAAATTTGTCTATTCGTTTTTGCGGATTTTGCAGATACCGACTCAAGAGTGTAAGAAAATTGGTCTGATATTGCATTCCATTGTATGCCCAGAGTTTTAGTGGTGCTCTCTTCATCGAACTTTAGAAAATTAGTATCTAGCAAGTTTTCTTTATTTATGTTTGCCAGTATTTCTGGATGGTTGGAAGTTATCTCTTTTAATGGAAACCCTGCTGATTCGAGGGCTTCGATAACTTGCGCTAGTGACTCGCACGCTAATGGAAGGCTATGGCTTCCCGAAAGTATGTCGTCTACGTACGTTTGAGAGCTAAGCACCGGGGCGGCTAGTGGTAATTTGGCTTTTGTATCTTTTGCCAGTTCGTGTAATGTACGAATGGCTAGGAAAGGGGCGCAGTTTACCCCAAATGTCACCGTTTTTAGCTTGTAGTCGCAGATTGGACTGCTGGGTGAATTGCGGAATATAATGCGCTGATAGTTTTGGTCGTCTTCCTGTACTAGGATTTGCCGGTACATATTTTCGACGTCACCATTGAATACGTATTTATACATCCGCCACTGTAAGATAAGTAGCATTAAGTCGGGCTGTATTGTTGGACCCGTGTATAAAACGTCATTCAGTGAATTGCCTGAGCTTGTGCATTTAGATGCATTGAACACCACTCTTACTTTTGTTGTTTTTCTGGTTTGATAACCGGGTGGTGTGGTAGATAAAAGGAGGCGTGTTTGCCTTTTGTAATTTTTTCTTAGGAATTTACTGATTCCATATGATCTAGTGTTAGATATTCCTCAAGAACGTTGTCATATGAGGTTTTTAGCTCGCCTTTCTTAAGTAGGTTTCTTTCCATACTTAGAAACTGCTGTAGAGCTGAGGTTCGTGAGTGACCTAAGGCGAGAGTATCAGGAAATTGTTGTTTGAATGGTAGTCGTACGACGTACCGCCCGTTTTCTGATCTCGTAGTTGTGGACTCGTAGAAGTCTTCATAATACTTGTCGTCAGCTGTAGTAACGGGTATTGGGGGTAGTTCTTCTACCTCCCAGAATTTTCTCAATTGTGAGTTAAGATAGTCATTCGAAATATCTTCCACTTTCGTTGTGAAGCTGGAGATTTTCTCTATGACTTGACCGCTTAAAATCCATCCAAAGATATTATTTTGGGCTAGTAGGTTGTTGGAGATTTTCTCAACACCTTGAAGTATTATTTGGGGGATTAGATCGCTTCCCAATAATATGTCGATTTGATCGGGTGTATGGCAGTTGGGATCGCCTAGTTTCAGATGTGAAAACTTTCGCCAGTGTTCGCTATTTATGTTATAGCTTGGTAGCATATTTGTCAGTCGCGGTAGAACTATAGCTTGTGCTTTTATTCGTTGATCCGCATTTGAAGACATCAAGGTAATGAGGCATATTTTATTTGAGTTTTGTACTACTCTTCCACCCATTCCCGATATTTCAAAATTGGCTGATTTTGTTGATAAATGTAATCTTTTTTGGACCGTAGATGTCATAAAGGATCGCTGTGACCCTTGATCTATTAAGGCCCTTAGCTTGAATATTTCTCCTCGGTGTTCGATGGAGACTATTGCTGTGGGTAATAATGTTTTGCTTTCATTTCCTGAATGAAGCGTTTGTATATTGGCTGCTTTTGAGCAGCATGGTTGTTCTTGACAACTTTCGGGATTGTCTCTTTCGGGATTTTCCGATCTAGCAGTTGCAGCTAGTCCCGTGGTTCTTTTGGCATTTGAATTATTTTGGGCATTGTTATAATTATTATTATGGAGCATCGAATGATGTCTCCTACGGCAATATGAGCAAGCGTAAATTGTTGCAAAGTTTCTTAGTTCTGACTAAGTTATTTCTTTCGTTTATTGATAAATTTCTAAATTTCTCGCAAGATCTTAGTTGATGCCCTACGCTGCACAGTTCGCATGACATATTTCTATATTGTTCAGATGTGAACGATTGAGATCTATTGAAACTTTTATTGTGCGAATTATGACTACTGGCTTGGGGTTTAAAGAAGCTTCTATTTTGGTCATTCGAGTTTTTCCGCTTTGATGCTTTATTATCTACACGTTCTGCAATTTCGAACTGGGTGGTGAGGAAATCTTTCATTTGTTGCCACGTTGGGCATTTTTTACGGGATGAAAGCGATTGCTCCCATAAAATTAGTGATAGAGAACCGATAAACAGTTTGTTACTGTTGACTGCAACTTCAGAAATTCCTCACTTGTTTCTTTTTGAATTTTTGGTAAATTCATTTATTCGTTATTTATTTATCGACCAAGACTCTTTCATTTTCATATCTAGCTTTTAACGCTTCCCAAGCCAGACTAAAATTGTCATCATTGAGTGCGAACTATTTTACTATTATTCCTGTTTTATTTCGCAAATGGTATAATTTTTGCGCTTGTGATAGCTTTGGGTGGTTTATGTAATGTACACGTTTGTGTGTATGTCTATTAGTTTCTATGTAAACAATAGAAGCAATGGATCAAATTTGCTATGCTTTGTTTTGATTTACTTTCCTTTGCTTAAGTTAACAGATACGGGATCAAAGAACTTAATTATTTTTTGAGTGCAGCTTTGTCCTGATCAAACTTTTGTTAAAATATGTAGAAAATATATATGTTAATATTTTTCCTTCGATTTCCTCTTTTCTTTAAATTTAGTTACTGCTTATTTGTTTTACACAATCCTGCCTTTGCTTGACTTATTTGTTGGGATGCAAGCAAAGGGGGTATTGCCGGGCAAATTTGCAAGTGGAAACTTGAAATAATATTTTTGTTGTTGGAAATTAGTTGTGTTTAAGAACACACAAAAAATAAGCAGTAATTTGAACTTATATTTTCCTAGTGCGCGAATATTTTGTAATATGTTGGTATGTGTAATTAATAATTATGTAAATATATATTAAATTTTTCCGCTATTTTTAATTTTGCATTCTAGCTGTTTTTTTTGTTGTGTGTTGTTGTTGCGCTTTTAAGTGTTGTATTTGTTTTTATTTAAATTATTCGCGCCCGAAATGTTTATTTAGTGGTCTGTATTAGTTTTTGTTTGTGTTAATCGTTTTAATATTTATATATCTCTGTGCCCATATATGTATGTATGTACATATGTATATACTATTTTCTCACTTGGGCTTTTATATTTTACGATTTTAAAATTTTTGTTAACTTTACCTCTTTTGTTATTTGACTGTAATTTTTTTTTGTCCAAAGGTGCCTTTCTCCTTGGCGAAGGAGGACCATAAACACTTTAGCACTAAGGTTGAACTTTTCACTGCACAGGCGGGTAGTTCGCATAAGAATTATATTTGAACTGTGTTTTGTTTGTTTGTAAGTGTATTCGTGTGTTTGACAATTGGTGCGTGTAATTGTATATGTGTTGGTGTATGTTGTGTGGTGAAGTTGGTCAGGCTCTCGTAGCCAACCCTGTAAATAACACAACATCGACCCACTTCGCGAGTAGTTCCGAGACTACCCTTTTACCCACCGCTTTAGTCACAGTGTCAGTTAACGGCGAATACCACACAATTCGTGCGCCTCTAGAATACAAGTACTCTTGCAACTACCAACCAAGGAGAGTCATTTCAAAATATCTGGTATGGGCGGTTCGGTAGTTGAAAACCCAAGTAAGATCTGCGAAATAGCCCTATGTTCCCCTGATCTGAAAACAAAAATCGACACCCATGCGATTTTATTACCCAAATTGGGCCACTTCCTGCCTAGTTTTGAAGTTACGACCGTGAATTTAAGGGAGTTGAAAACATTGTCACTAGCCGACCCTCAATGCCTCAATCCCTCTAAAATCAAAAAGGAGTTTCCTGATATCCTTGCCCTCGGACACTCACGAATAGCAGCGCAACAACAATATATCAGCGTAGAGAGGTCCGCGAAGTCATCCATAAGGGAAAGTATCTCTCATTTGATCTGCCTTCACATGCAACTAAAGACTGTCACGTTTAGCGTCAGCTGTGCTCCGTATCTCACCATACGCACACTGCACCAACTCGCAGAAGATGTCAAGCCACTCGCCCATGATATATTGTTACGAGAAACGTACGTAGACGATATACTATCGGTCGAACATAATCTACAGTCCGCTATGAACTCTCTACAACAAGCTATCGAAGCGTTTAAATCAGCCAGTTTTCCCCTTAAGAAAATAACGGCAAATCACCCTGATATACTCAAATTAGTCCCAAAATCGGATCTTTTAGATGAAGATTTCCTCAAATTTCACGACGCCAGTTCAACAAAGACCCTCGGCATAACATGGAACGCGATAACTGCCTCTTTTTCGTACTCATATGACCCTGTCCTAGCAGCAAACTCCAACACCAAGCGCGGTTGCTAAATTGTTTGACCCGGCAGGATGGCTATCGCCAATAATGATATTAGCCAAGACTCTACTGCAGCAACTCTGGCTGGAATGAACGAACTGGGATGAACACGTGAAACCCGGCGCCTTCAGCAGATGGAGCACGTTTCGCGTGAATCTCTCCGCCATCAGTGAAATCAAAATTTCCCGAAGGATAAATTACTCACCCGATAAACCCTTTCAAATACACGGATTCTCAGATGCCTCAGAGAAAGCGTTCTGTGCATGTGTATGCCTGCGAGTGAAGAATAGTGAAAGCACGTTCTCCACTCAGCTATTAGTGGAAAAGAGCAAAGTTGTCTGGAACTTTGCGGAGCGGTACTACTCACCAAACTGATCAAACAAATACTGTCTAAGCTTTAGAGAAGGCGAATAGTTTTTTTAAATTTATTTTTAATATTTTATTTTATTATTTATTTGGCTCAGGCTCTGATGACCGTGTTGCTCAAATTGTATTTATTCATTTGGCTCATGTTCTGACGACCGTGCTTGCCTAAATGTTCAAAATTGTTCTTTGGAGACCGAGAGGGTATGTATTATTAGTGGCGAGCACTGTTGGCTCTGAGGCATGGCGCGATTGGCTTCCTCATTTTCGCTATGAAAAACCACACTTTGGCTTTCCAAACACGGTGGCGTTTAAAAAATTTAGATGCAATTTTCAGGTACCCCGAAGCTATGATTATGAGATTGTTCTGAATAATTATTGAAAACAATTTTTGATAAAATTAAAATATTTCCCTGAGCGGATTTTTTTTTTTCCTAGAAAAACCTTTTTGAAATACTAAAAATCAGTGAAATGCCATTTTCAAGTTAATAAGACCATATAATTACTTTATATAAAGGAGTTATGCGTAAATTGCAACTACTAATGGGAAGTCAACCAAGAAATAAATCAAAACAACTTCTTTTTTAAATTTAAATCTATATATTTATGAATATTTCATAAAAAAATTCGTATACAAAATGTTCCAGTTTCAATATGAATTTGTTATAAAAACTGTGGTAAGTATAATATACATACTATTATTATACGTATTAATATAGACTGCATAATGTGTAATATACAATGTACAATTATATATAATAGCTATATAATAATTGTATTATAATTAAACGTGCCTACTGTTATATTCAATTTCAGCGGACTTGAAACTATTAAATATATTGGTTGGCCTCATGTCCCATAGTAGCTCATATCCGTGCACTTGGTGTACAGCACATAAAGACAATATGAATTCTTTAGGTACTTTAAGAACTATCGGTAATTGCATTGACAATTTTGAAGCTTGGGAGAGAAGTGGGGGCAAGAAGGAGGACTGTAAAAAATTTAAAAATTGTTCTAATTTACCTATATGTAATTTCATCAAATAAGGAAAAAACTATTAGTGTTTTAATTCCGCCACCTGAATTACATTTATTAATTGGAGTAGTAAATACTTTGTTTGATAACATGCACAAACAATTTGAGAATCTTAGTGAAATGTGGGCCAAAAAGTGTAACGTCAGTAGAGAAGTGCTGTATGGAAGTGCAGGATTTGCTGGGAATTCAAGTAAAACGTTGTTAAATAAAGTTGATGTACTTCGTGAAATTTGCTCATCTACGAGTAATTTTGTTTGTATGAAATATGTGAAATGTTTTGAAGCATTTAAAAATGTTGTCGATTCCTGTTTTTCAATTGAGTTGAAACCAGGATATCTTGAAATGATTATGATATTCAGAGAGAGTTATCTAGATTTAGGCATAGGAGTAACTCCAAAAGTTCACGCAGTATTTTTTCACATCGAAGATTTTTGTAAACAAAAAAATAAAGGCTTAGGATTTTACTCGGAACAAGCCGTAGAATCTTCTCATGCCGACTTTAAAAAAATATGGAAAAAATACAAAGTGAAAAAGTCAAATTCTAACTACGCAGAACGTTTACTTAAAGCTGTACGTGAATATAACAGTAGGCACGTTTAATTATAATACAATTATTATATAGCTATTATATATAATTGTACATTGTATATTACACATTATGCAGTCTATATTAATACGTATAATAATAGTATGTATATTATACTTACCACAGTTTTTATAACAAATTCATATTGAAACTGGAACATTTTGTATACGAATTTTTTTATGAAATATTCATAAATATATAGATTTAAATTTAAAAAAGAAGTTGTTTTGATTTATTTCTTGGTTGACTTCCCATTAGTAGTTGCAATTTACGCATAACTCCTTTATATAAAGTAATTATATGGTCTTATTAACTTGAAAATGGCATTTCACTGATTTTTAGTATTTCAAAAAGGTTTTTCTAGGAAAAAAAAAAATCCGCTCAGGGAAATATTTTAATTTTATCAAAAATTGTTTTCAATAATTATTCAGAACAATCTCATAATCATAGCTTCGGGGTACCTGAAAATTGCATCTAAATTTTTTAAACGCCACCGTGCAAAACATAAACTATATTTTCGAAATATTTTATAAGCTGATTGCGAATTACAATAGCATGCAATGCAAATAAAATAAACGAATGAAATAACCATAGCTTATGTCGCTTAAACAAATACGCTCACACTTAAATCTGACCCCTCACGAACTCTATCTCTGGTCAGACTCCGCCATCGTGCTAGCATGGCTGGAAAACCCCCACACACATGGAAGACCTATGTAGCAAATAGGATTTCGCAAATTTTGGACATCGTGGGTAACGCCACTTGGCGCCATGTACCCGGGGCAGAAAATCCGGCAGATCTCGGCACCCGCGGATGTACACCAAAGGTTCTAGCCGATTCTCCCCTGTGGTGGAAGGGCCCGAAACCTTGGACGACCTGGCCGAGAGTTGTGACCCAAACCATAACGCCACCGGAACAAAGGCGTACACAAGCATTCCATACACTTGAAACCCCGGATTTATTTGACCGTTTTTTTTCGTACCCAAGAGCCCTTCGAGTAGTGGCATACATGTACCGTTTTATCAATAGAGCGAATAAATGCGGTATCCCAACAACGATAATCCTAACACAAGAGGAGGTTGATCAAGCAAAGGTCCGCTTAATCCTGTTGCTGCAGCTCAGATTTTACCCGGCTGAAATTGCAGACCTTCAATCTGGCAAACCCATTAGAAGAAAAAGTTCCCTCTTGTCTCTAAACCCTATGCTAGACAAAACCGGCATAATGCGCGTCAATGGCAGGCTCGCATATGCCACTCTCACTTATAATGAGCGCTACCCTATTATTATTCCCGAAAGCTCCCAGTTTTGATCTTTAATCCTTGACTTTGTCCACTCCGAATTTTTGCATGCAGAAAAGCGGCTCATGACCCGCATGATTCAACAAGAATATTATGTCCCTAGACTCAAGCAAAAGGTGAAGAAGTGCATATTCCAGTGCAAACCCTGCACCAGATATAAGCAACAGGTAAAATCTCAAATAATGGCCGCACTTTCTCCTGAAAGGTCCACCTTTGCCCTACCCTTTCACACTACCGGTGTCGACTTTGCTGGCCCTTTCTCAGTGAAAACCTCTAGTCTCCGAAAAGCACCGTATGTAAGGCTTATGTCTGAGTGTTCGTCTGTTTTTCGACGAAAGCAGTACACCTTGAACTCTGCTCGGATCTGACGACAGCCGCCTTCAACGCACCTGGCATAGCAGAAAAATACTCTACACATGGACTATCATGGGAATTTATCTCCCCGTACGCTCCGCACATGGGCGGCTTGTGGGAAGGAGCCGTTAAGAGCTTTAAAACTCACTTTATTAAGGTTGGAGGAAACCATAAGTTCACTTTCGAAGAATTTTCCACTCTA
The DNA here is from genome assembly GCA_951509765.1 of Sphenella marginata. NCBI lineage: Eukaryota > Metazoa > Arthropoda > Insecta > Diptera > Tephritidae > Sphenella > Sphenella marginata. The sequence continues at coordinate 118,577,163 of OX608078.1, forward strand.
CTCGCGCTGATCGAGGCAGTTCTCAACTCGAGACCACTTTCTGCAATGTCAGCGGATCCAAAGGATTTACTCGCTCTGCATTTTCTCCGTGGGCATTTTCTCCAAATGAAAGGCGCCTTGGACGAGTCACTCGGCTCCATCCCGGTTCGGACCAAAATGTAAGAGTGGTCGACGTCCGTACTCAATGTGGAATATGCACCAGACCCATAGCAAAACTGTGCGTACTCCCGCCAGCAGAATACCACTCTCCCTCTCGTAAAACCGTTTCATAGCCTGTAAACTCTAGGGATTCCCTCACACGCACTCTTAGTACCCGTACTCGTCACACACATTATTTCTCTCTTTTATTTCTCGTTACAGACGCTATGGAAGTTACAGCACATGCTGATTGTGCTGCCAGAAGCACTCGCTGCGTTATTGCCCCGCCTTTATAGCCATGACGCCGGAGCAGCGATATGAGTCCGCTCGGGCGCACAAGTACTGCATTAGTTGTTTGGCCACCTCACATGTTACCGGGGCGTGTAAGTCGCCTGACAGTTGTCACCGGTGCGGCCTGGCGCATCTCACACTGATCCATAGGGAACAACAAAGAGAAGCTCGCCCGAAGAAGAGAGACGACAGAAACCCGAAAACACCCAGCGGCGCTTACGGAACCTCTTTTCCAAGGCGGTGAACACCTTGGCAGAGCTGCAGGAGTTACTGCTACCGCCATCGAGGCAGGCCGGCCGCCATGTTGAAGACATGAGCTCCAATCTTATTGAATTTTAAAAAAACCTAAACCAAATACATACAACTGCACATAAACAATGAAAATTCGACATTTTGTACATACATGCATACATACCTACCCATTCCAGTCTCCTTGCTGCGCAAGAGATCAATATTAGATATTAAGCTTTAGTTTTTATTACAACCGCTTACCCGATCGTTCTTGCTCGCTGTGAATTAAATTATCGTTAAATAAAATGGATTTTGTGAAAATTAAAAGGGAACATTTTTATTTATCTAAAGTGACCCTTAGTTACCCATTACCCCAATTTTATACACGCTTAATGCGTGCTAGGATGGGGCATAAAACAAAAGAATGAGTTGTTGAGTAATTTTTAATCATATTGTTAACGCTAACTTTAGTTAACAAAAGATATTTTTCCCTAGCGCAAAATGTTTATATATACGAAAGGTTTTAAGCATTAAGTTAATGTAGTGTTATTCCATGAGTTTCAGCTAATGTAGTTTAAAGTTAACATTATTTTATTTAAAAGCTTTGTAAAAACGATCCTTATGGGGCTAGTACTGGTTGCACCAAAGCACAGCTGCTACCGCTGTTTAATGTCCGTTAGATGAAGAACAAAATTGCGTTTTTCTGCGCCCAAGTCCATGTGTATCGATGCCTCTCTTTAGGTGTGCCAAACTTAACTTCACTAGCGGCTTACCCTTGTTGCATATATACATACATACGTATACAGAAGAGAGAGTTGTTATAGATTCTTCTTCCTACTGTTCTTGTACCGATTGCTAATTATGTATACCTAACTTGAAATAAACTCAGTTGTAAAGCAGAACTCGGCGTGTGCGTTTCACTAGTTGTAGGTACACAACATGGTGGCAGCGGTCTGAAGAACCCACACTTGAAAAGTAATAATTACGAATCTACGAATCTTCGGAACAAAATAATAATCACACCTACTTAATAATGACAGATCCTCCAGCTGGCTTGGGAAGTAGCTTTACGGTACGCTCCCCTGATGCATTCTTATTTAGCAATCCTGGCGAGTGGTCTAGATGGCTTCGTCGATTTGAAAGTTTCCGCATAGCTTCGGAACTAAATAATGCATCTGAAGAAGAACAAATTAACACATTGGTGTACATAATGGCGGATCAAGCTGATAAGATATTTTTATCCTTCGCGTTGACAGCGGCAGAAAAGAAGGTGTACTCCAAAGTAATAGGGGCATTTACAAATCACTTTGTGCTTAAAACCAACGTGATATACGAGAGAGCTAAATTCAACCTAAGATGTCAACTTGAAGGTGAGTTGATAGAAGACTTCATCACAGACCTGTACTTGCTATCCGAAAATTGTACATTATGAGATGAAATGATACGCGACAAGATTCTTGTTGATGTACGCGACCGTAAGCTGTCTGAAAAACTTCAGCTAGTGACCGATTTAACCTTAGAAAAGGCAATCATAGAGGTGAGGCAACTCCAAGCCGTTAGAAGGCAACAACTAGACTTAATATCGTCGGTAAATACACTCGCAACAGCCTTTCACACGAACAAAAACACAAAACCGAAAAAGATAGCCGGTGAATTTTTGAACCAGATCACATAATAGAGGTAAATGCACGTGGTGCGGCTCCGCCACCTTTCACGAGCGACAGGTAAATTGCCCAGCTAAAGGGAAAAGTTGTAACAAATGCGACAAACAAAATCATTTCGCAAGTGTATGCCTGTCAAAGTCCAAAAATAAACAAGCGAAGGTGAACAACGTAGACGATGATTTAGGGGAATATTTTTAGACATGCTTAATGTTAACAGCATAAACAATAGGTCATGGGTTGTAGAGATTCTTTTAAGTAACGCAAAGGTCACCTTTATGGTTGACACAGGTTCACCGGTTGACGTGATAACTGATCAGCTGTTTAAAATGGCGTTGGAAATTTCTGACAGAAAGATTGCAGGTGCAATAAACTCGCTTCCAGGGTTAAGGTCTTGGAGGAATATCCTGGACTTTTTGAAGGGTTGGGGTGTCTAAAGAATTTCGAATGCGAGATAAGGTTGAAAAACGATGCAAAACCATTTCATATTTTTGCAGCACGTCGTGTACCAGTTGCACATAACGACACGTAAAAAGAAAAGCTTGACGAAATGGTGAAAAGAAAGGTGATATGCCGGTTGACGAACCTACTGCGTGGTGCGCGCCGATGGTCATTGTCCCGAAGAGTAAAGGCGACATCCGATTATGTGTAGATCTTACAAAGTTAAATTGTGCAGTCCCCATGCCAATTGCGGGCCACACACTGCTCAACTTTCTGGAGCTAAATTTTTTTTTAATTAGACGCCAATTCAGGGTTTTGGCAAATTAAACTAACAGAATGTTCACAGAAATTTACTACGTTTTTAAAACCGTACGGTAGATATTGTTTCCCCTTGGAATATCGTCTGCTCCGGAAATATATCAGAAGCGCATGCAATCCATATTGCAGGGCATCGTCATATTCGGTTCCAATGTAGAACAGCATGATTCTACTTTAAGGCAAGTATTAAAAAGACTTAAAAATAATGGCGTTACCCTTAATAAGGAAAAATGTGAGTTCGGGATCACATCTATTAAGTTCTTGGGACACCAAATCGACGCACACGGAATCCATCCCAGCGATTCAAAGGTTAGAGCAATTGAAAAATACCCGGAGCCACAAAACATTACTGAACTGAAAAGGTTCCTAGGTATGGTAAATTATTTGGGGAAATTTGTACCATACCTCTCAGACTTAAGCAAACCGCAAAATGATATGACCCTAAACACAAAACCATCTTGTCATGCGACGCATCATCGTACGAGTTAGGAGCAGTACTGCTTCAGGTGGATGAAGAGGACGTACTTGGACCCGTGGCCTATGTATCCAGGACCCTTACCCAGGCAGAACAAATTGAAAAGGAAGCTCTGGAAACAACATGGGCAGCATGCCAAAAGTTTCCAGACCTACTCATTGGCATCGAGTTAAGTGTTGAAACGGACCACAAGCCGTTGATTGCCATATTTACTACAAAAAATCTAGATGAGCTCACTCCACGCCTACAGAGGCTGTTGCTGGTGGCATGGAGACAAATGAAACGCACGAAAATATTTTGTAACAATACTGGATGCAGGCCCGTGCGCACGGGGGGGTCTTGGGGGTTAAAACCCCCCCCATGGCCAAATCTAAGTTGCAATGATTTTGCAAAAGTTTTCAAAATACAGTTTATAAATCTTATATTGAATCTTGACTAATAATTTTTGACAAAATTAGTTAAAATAATTTTGCGGAAGAAGAAATTGGTGAAAGTTGCAAAGAATAAGGTTGGCCAATACATAAGTCCGGCACTTTGAATTGCACTTGGAGTTTTCCGAAATTATAAAGTTGTGTAGCGTATGGGCATTTTTTTTTTAATTTTACTGATGAAAACAGTGAGCACTTTCAATTAACAGAGCGAATGACCTGCAAGGCTCAATTATATGAAAAATTTCGAGTGTTTTCTGACCCTTTTTGTTGTAGGCGTAAAGAGAATTGTGACAAAATGAACGTTGGAGAGCAGATGAGCGACACCATTCAAATATTTGAATGTTTTCAAACATTTTCTGTTTTTTTTTTATTTCACCTAAATGAAGGTAAAGATCGCATTTTTCATGGACGTTTATCAATAGTATGGCTTTGGTTTGTTAATCGTCAAGATCTAAAACTGCTCAGCTACAGAGAAAACCTAAGTAAGGTAGATAAAAAATAGATGACACAATTAATAAATAATTAGTTGACAGCGAATAGTTATTGTAAAGAATAAAGATAAGAATCAAAGGATATGAAAGCAAATTGTTGATATGTATTTAGGATAGAAAGAATTGACTTTTTTATGCTGCATAGTGAGTCTGAAATATCAAACGTACCAGAATGAGAGTTATAATCAACGATGGGCAGAGCGGCTCTATGGAGCCAAGAGAGTAAAATCGTGTGTACGTACACAAAAGCGGAGAGCATAATATGAGCAAGAAGTTCGCTCTGTTTGCTTTCATGAGTCAAAGAAACAGGTTTGTGGGCAGTGGGTAAACATTGTTGTTCATTTATACAAAATTGTATGATGTTTAAAATTGGGTGGGAAATTGAATATTTTTTTATTTTAAATAGCGCTGGAAAGCCACAATGTTTGATTTGTTCTAGGTCGTTAAATCATATATAAATGATTTCAGCAAAAATGACCGAAAAATATGTTCTTTCGAAAGCAAACTTACTTACTTGCAAATAAAAAAATATAAAAGAATTAAAAAGATTGCCTGTTATTTTTGAACAAAGAAAGAGTATATTTAAAAAAAAAGCTAACTATTGCTTTGGAATAAAAAATAGTATTTTCTTGTTACAAAAAACAAATCAAAACAATATGAAAAAATATAAACCTGAACTAATATTTTTAAATAAAAAAAAATATATGCTTTATTTTGAAAACTTTATAAAAAAAGCAAAATATAAACTAAAACCAAACCAAAATGGAAACTAAAACAAAATAGTTACTCGTGAAAATCGGGGTTGGCCCCAATGTCCTCTTAAAAGCACACTCATACAAGCATAAGAGGTGCAGTACATTTGTTTGTAGTGGTGCCCACCGCTGGTTATAATCTTGACACAAACAACGAAAAGGCTCATTTAATTCAAAATTAGTTCGACACTGTTTCAAGACAAGTGGTTTAAAATGTCTTGATGGACGAGAAGGTACGTTGAAGTTCACTTCGCTCAAAAGAAACGGGCTTACGATTGAACCATTTAGTAATTTAGTCATGAAAACAGTTCCAAGCAGTTCCCTCCGACTAGAAAGGCTGTGAAGATTAATTAGTTTTAAGCGACTCGTATACGATGGCAAATTATACAAGGAATCCCAGTGAAGATCTCTTAAGGCAAATATTAAAAATTGTTTTTGAACTGATTCTAAGCGATCCACGAGGACCTGGTAACGTTGGTTCCAAATTATACAACCGTATTCAACTATCAGTCTGACTAATGTAGTAAAGAGTTTTAGTTACATAAATTCTTTAGACCATCGTTTAACAAATACTAGAACGCCTCTAGCTTTATTAACTGTTAAGTTAATGCGGCAGTTAAAACCGAGTTTTTAGACCATAGTAACCCCAAGGTCAACAAAATCATACATTTGCTCAAGACTATATAGTCAAAAAACGCTTCAAATTCATCGAAATCGGACTCATTTCGGACTCTTTTTTATGACTCCGTTTGAGTTCCCGCATAGAGCGATTTTTCGCTCCATTTGGGCTCCGAAAGAAGCTCATTTTGTAGAGTGAAGCTCTGAGATATGAGCGTTTTATGGCCCGAAAGCAGTCTTTTTTTGCACTTTTAGTTAGCTGGGATATGCCATCATATCACCAATTCTCTATCAAATACAGAAAAATGTGTACAACCAAAAAAATTTTCTTGGGTATAGTTTTAGGTATCAGAGTATGCAGTTTCAGAAAAGTTAAAGAACATTTAAATTTATGATGTATGGGTCTAGGTATCTGTTTCAGCAAATATGTTTATCTTAGTGAAAAATGTATGTGAATGCAAATCTAAATTAAAACCCCCCCCCAAGGCCAATTCCTGCGCACGGCCCTGACTGGATGTATAGGTTTTATATCTGATTGCAAAGGATAAAATTCATTGGTTATACAAACACAAAAATTCAAAGTTTTACATCGCTCTTTTACTTACTTGTTCGTGCTCTTTCGGTCCTTTTCGTCAAAGAAGGAACCGGAAGCGCGCAAACAAAGACCGTTCAAATTTACAGAGTTGCTCATAACGTATTTTTAGTATTTAGTACATAAATATTAAGGAAATGTACACTTTAAAATATAATGTAGTCAAATTCAAATTCCAACATCAACATCCTCCTCTCCTTGATTCGATTCGCTGCCGAGAGAATCACCCTTTACGTCGAGTACGGCTATCTTCGATGCTGGTCTTCGCAAATTTCCTGTACTAGTTTTTACCAGGACTGTCCTAACTTGACCATCCGCTGCCGCCTTTGCCTCCAACACTATGCCTTTTTTCCATTGTCCACGGCTTTCGTTGTCGTCGCATACAATTAGGTACTACGTCGCCAACACATATAGGCTTTACTCGCCTGAACCATTTTGCTCGTCTTGTTAACGTTGGGAGATACTCGAGAACCCATCTCTTCCAGAACGTTTGCTTTAGCTGCTGTGAGATATGCCACTGCTTTCTTAAACAACCGGCTGCCAGTACCTCAGCTGTTTGAACGAAGTTGGGACACCCCAACAGGAAGTGGTTCATCGTCATGATGCTCTAGCGGAACACGTGTCACCGGTCGAGAATTTACTAAGTTCTCCGCTTCAATAAGAAGGCTATGTAAAGTTTCCAGTTGTTGAGCCTTTCCCTTAAGGTGAACTGTAGTGTAAGTGTAGAACGCGCCTCCTGCCGACGGGTTTGCCGGAGCATTGAACAACCACTCGATGCCTCTGCGACAGCATTCACTAGAAATGCCCTTCTCAACCTCTACCCACGTTTCTTTGCTGGCCCCAACAAAATTTGTAGCTCGGTCGCTCCTCATACGAATAGGGACGCCTCTGCGATTAATAAAGTTTCGACAAACGATAACGGTGGGGTCACCTAGCTAGCTCAAGGTGAATAGCTCTAATCGTAAGACAAGTAAATATTGCTACCCATCGCTTTTCATGGCGCCGTCCAATAGATACCATAACTGGACCGAAATAACCCACGCATGTGAAGGAAAAGGGTCTTACAAATGGAGTAAGCCTATCCTTGGGAAGTTGGCCCATCAATGGCGGTTGCGGAACGACTGTCAAATTTTTACATAGCTGGCAATTTACTTTAATTGTTCTCAATAGACGACGAACGCTTGGAATGCAATATTTATACCGTATGGCGGCAACGATAGATTCGAAATTATGGTGATGGAATATTTCATGGTAATGCCTCCCTACCAAGAGAGAAAACGGATGGCTCTTTGGTAGTATTACTGGTCGCTTAGTTGATGCAGACACACAATCGGCGAAGTCGATTCTACCACCCAAGCCAATTGTAGATTGCGCTGCTTTTACTTACAGGCGAGCCAGTGCGTAACATCTGCATTTCGTCTGCAAACTCAGTTTTTTGTACTAGCCGGAATACGAGAGTCTCTGTTTGCTTGATTTGTGTAGCCGATAAAGCTTTACATACGCTAAATTCCCTTTTGTTTGCCAACGAACGAAATTTCGCTACTGCTATTCGCACCCACGTCATTACTCGGAGAAATTTGTATAAGTTCGTGTATTTAGCAAAGGGAACAACGTTGTCGTTTATCTGCACCGTATACAATGTTTTAGAACCTAACTCGACATCAATTTCCTTTTTTGCGAAGTCATTCGACACAGTCGGCCAACGATCTTCATTCCATTTCAAAAATTGAGGACCTTTAATCCATTTACAGTTTGGGTCGAATTTCTTTGGGCGCGTCGCATCATCAGCTGGGTTGACAGTACCCGGCACCCATCTCCACTGGCGTTCCTCGGATGACTGTATCACTTCTGATAAACGGTGAGCGACGAATTGTTTATACGACCTGGGGTCAGATCTAATCCATTGGATTACAGTTTTGGAATCCGTCCAAAATAATATCATATTGGGTGTAACGTCGTGGCTGGTGATTATTGTTTCCTTTAAGCGAACACCTAAAACGGCGGACTGTAATTCGAGACGGGGTATAGACAATGGCTTAAGCGGACTGCACCTTGTTCGTCCAGCGTTAAACATGGCATCTATTTTATTTTCATAGCTAACGCGCCAGTAAGCGACGGCTGAATATGCCAGCTCACTTGCATCAACAAAGATGTGTAGCTGTATGTGGGCCTTGGAGTTAAACAATTCGTGATGATAACATCGTGGTACTTTCAAACCACTCTCAAACCACTCTTCATATATGTCTTCAGGAATAGGATCATGCCAATCAACTTTTCGAAGCCATAGACGATGTAACAATATCTTTGCGCATACAGTAGCGCTACACAGTAAGCCGAAGGGGTCAAATATTGACATTAATAAGCTAAGCGTCTCCCCCTTTGTTGGTTTGCGCATACCATTTAGCACCGCCTTTGGTACCCTTACGAACGATAGCTTAAAACAGAAGTAGTCTTCTTTTGGACACCAGTGCATACCCAATACTTTCTCAGTTGTAACTTCACCCATACAGGTATTGACGGCGGTCTGGGGAAGTGATACTGCACTACCCTCTACAGCTTGCATAAGCGAGTCGTGGTTCGAGATTATATTTCTAAGTTCGAATACCCCCCGGGCGTGTATTTCTATCACCTTTTTTGTTACTTCGGTTGCCTCCTTGATGCCGTTGAAGCTATCCATATAGTCATCGACATAATGGCGGTGGATAATGGCATCGACTGCCCTCGGAAAAGTGTTGCGATAAGTTTCTGCGTGTAGATTTTTTATATATTGGGCGGAACAAGGTGAGCTAATGGATTCAAATATCATAAATCGCATTACATAAACATCTGGGGGCTGGTGAGAGTTTCCTCCTCTCCATAGAAAACGCTGTGAATTTTGGTCGTCCTCGCGAATTACGACCATGTGAAACATTTCACGAATATCTCCACACACGGCTACTCTTCCTACTCGAAAATTGAATAAAATTGTCAACAACGATTTTGGTTGGTACTCCTCCGGACCTTACAACAAAACACTATTTAGCGAAATATCTTTGACTCTTGCGGCCGCATCAAAAACCAAACGGCGGTTATTTCCTTTGTTCGGGTTGCACGCAGCAAAATGTGGCAAGTAAATACTCGGCGATTTGCTTATTAAGTTCATATAACTCTGTAGCTACGTGACACACATTTACATTAGCAGCGCTTTTTTCATTTGAACCAAAAATTGTCCGCCCTAATTTGGTTTGATGTGCCGCAAAACCTTCATCAATATTTATAACACTTATCGGTCGAACCAAATGAGTATGTGGCAAGCCTATCAGTAATTGTGGAACTGCGTTGCAATAATCGAATATATTCTCATCTCTAAGATGTTTGTGTTTACTAATAAATTCGCTCAAGTTCAGAGATTGCTCGGGCAAATACAATTTCTTTGTTGTGTGTACGCCACTCATTTTGATACAATGAAACTCGCTTCGATGGTTCGCTTGTGATTTGATTGCCAATCCACTTTAAGCGAAGGATATCAGTTTTACCCTTCACTCCGATGGCATGCGCAACACTTTCTTCCAGCAAGGATATTTTTAACCCTTCGTCGATGAATGCGACTACAGTGACTTCGCCCTTTGGCCCCTTCAAAGTGACGGGTATATATTTCAGTAAAGTTTGCCGATGACTTGTACACCCTGATTCACTCAATGAACGCTGCGATGTTTGGATTTCACTGACGGTGGCTACTGGTTTATCTTCTTTGCGTTTGTTATTCGCATTTGAATTCTTATCAACATTTTCTTTGTGCAACAGCCGATTGTGAAATCTCTCACAGCCTTGCAATCCGCACTGTCGTCGTTTCGCGCAGCTATACAAGTTATGGCCTGGTTGCAAACAAGAAAAGCACTAATTGTTTTCCTTAACAATATTCCACCGATACGAGTAGTCGGCGTCCTTAAACTTTTGGCATTTGAATAAGTGATGTGCTTCTCCGCACATTGAACACTTTTTTTCATCTTTGTTTATGGACATTACTGGCTTAGGTACGAATTTATTTTTGCTCAAAGGTTGCTCATTTACATTGGGCTGTTTCACGGGCATGACATCGGTGGCCATTGATACATACAATGCAACTCTTTGAAGCCAATTGGCCAAATCTCTTGCTGTTGGGTATGATTGTGGCAGGGTTAATACATGACGCGTCCATTCCACTCTTTTCATCTAATAAAATTGGATTGTTCAAATGAGGGGAGGCGCCGGAACTTTCAAGGAAAGCTGCCAAATAGTACTGTAGTTAATAATCTCTGAAATTTTTACGCTACTGATGGTAGGAAATGCACGTGCCTTTGCAATCTGGCTACGGATGAGTAACTCTGGGCGCCCATAATGGTGCTCTAACGTGCTCATCGCGATATTTACATTCGCGGGATGTATTAGAAGTGCTTCAACTTGCTGGCGCGCCTTAGTTTTAAGCGCTTTTTGCAGCCGTAGCAGGTTTTCCAGGTCTGTGTAGGCATACAACCTGGTCGTTTCTTTATAGGCCACGGAAAATATTGGCCACTCTTCCGGTGAGCCATGAAATTCAGGTAAGTCGAGTACTTTGCGTATAGGCGGATGGCCTCCAATTCCCGAAAGCATTAGGTTATCATTTATAACTGGAGTGTTGCTGGAAATATGGCTTGAAACGTAAGGTGTTCCGGCTGCGTGTACTGTTGGAACTATGCTTGATGGAGGATTCCAGTTATTGGCGGTGTAATGAGACGTGGGGTTTAGGAAGTTTGTGTTATGAGGCATTGTATTAGCCACACTACCGGCAGAGGCGAAAAGGAGGTTGGGGCATGTGCCAGCATTGGCATGAGTGGTGTTAAAGGCAATGGCATGGGGGTTTTTATAGAACATAGTATTTTGATTAGGATACATACCATAGGCAGCGCTGTTGGCATAGGCGCTGTTAGCATTGTGTGTTGATGCGACAGTGTTGCATACGTTTGCTGTTTTCGAGCTTGTTGCATATGATGCGACCGTTGAGGTTATGTCAGTTACTGTTGCGGCGGCGTGGGCGGTGATGGATACAGCTTCCATAGTTCGTTCATTTGCGATATTGTAGTTCTTTGTCGTTTGTTGGCGACTAATAACATCTTGGAGTTTGACCTTTTCTTGCTCTGCTGAGGCTAGTGCTAATTGCAGTTGCCTTATATGATTCCGAAGTTCATCTTCTGTGTTTTCGCGTGGTGTAACAGTGCGATTGGTTTCATCGTCACTGTTTTCGTTGCTGCTAGACATTTCGTCAAGTGCTAAGCTATTCTTTTTGCTGCGTAGGTTATATGGCAAATTTCTACGCTTTGTAGATGAATTTTTCATCGAACAAAATACGACTTTTGCAAGTTCAATCTTTGTTGAACAAATATAAAAAGAATGTTGCTGGTGGCATGGAGACAAATGAAACGCACGAAAATATTTTGTAACAATACTGGATGTATAGTTTTTATATCTGATTGCAAAGGATAAAATTCATTGGTTATACAAATACAAAAATTCAAAATTTTATATCGCTCTTTTACTTACTTGTTCGTGCTCTTTCGGTCCTTTTCGTCAAAGAAAGAACCGGAAGCGCGCAAACAAAGACCGTTCAAATTTACAGAGTTGCTCATAACGCATTTTAAGTATTTAGTACATAAATATTAAGGAAATGTACACTTTAAAATATAATGTAGTCAAATTCAAATTCCAACATTACCAGAGGCTAAAGATGAAAATGTTGAGATATGTGTGCGATATTTATTGCACAGCAGGGAAATTTTTAGTCGCAGCGGACGCACTGTCGCGGTGCCCGATCCCGGATCAATCTGAATATTCAAATATTGACGATGGCAAGGATATGTGTACCTTTGTAAATGCAATAACTAGTACTCTGCCGGTTTCTAAAGAAAAATTAGACATTATCAAGAAATACAAGATCTGGTTATATCAAAAGTCATTTGCTACAGTGTAAATGCTTGGCCAGGTAGACACAGAGTACAACCAAAAGTTCGTAATTTCTACAACGATCGATACAATTTGTCAATAAACAACGATGTTTTAATGCGCGGATGCCGAATAATCAGTTTGGTGGCCAGGGTGTTCGAAAGATATTGAAGACTACGTAAATAAAATTTCAATATGTATACAAAACGTTGTACCGAGACATGAAAGCGCCCTAATGACAGAATTCCCAGAACGCCCCTAGCAAATCATAGGAGTTGATCTGTTTTACCACAGAACCAACTACTATTTACTTGTGAGCGATTACTTTTCAAGATACCCTGAAATAGCACTATTGGAAAATTAGACGACAAACTGTATCATTAAACACATAAAATGATTGACATTAAACCTTTCGGAGTTTGGTAAATTTGCTAAGGAATGGGGATTTAAGCACATCACATCATCTCCGCGCTATCCTCAGAGCAATGGATTTATTAAATCAGCAGTAAAGAATACAAAATCCTTGCTGAAAAAGAACCAAGATCCATACCTAGCCCTTTGGGAATATCGGTCCACCCCATTAGCAAATGGCTTATCACCCGCAGAACTTCTAATGGGCAGAAAGATACGTACCACTTTACCGATAGTTGATGAACAGCTCCGACCAGAATATGACATGAAGGCCACAATGACTAAAGAACAAAAATCGTGAAAACAGCAAAACCGCCAACTACAACAGCAGGCATAACATAATTAGACGAGAAACATTCAAAGAAGGCGACATTGTTTGGATTCGGGATTTAAGCCTTTGCGGTAAAATATTAAAACCTGCGGAAACCCCAAGGTCTTACATAGTTTCCACAGATCCAGGAGAGTTTCGCCGAACTTCCTTCCATCTTACTCCCTCCGGTATGAGAGACATACCTTATGCTCCTACCAAAGTACAAGACGTGCAAATGACACCACCTACAGCACTTGCAAGTCCCTCGCCACCAGGCTCGACAGAAACAAATGCTGGGGTAACATCAGAAGGCGACACGGCACCAAACATATCCCGATATCTGACAACAACAAGGCGAATAATTACGTACCCAGATAGGTACCAGCCGATGGACTAACAATCTTGTTTGTATTCCTTAACCATATTTAATTTTATTTTATTCAAGAAATTTTCCTTTCACAATTAATACTGAATTATTAACAAAAAAAAAAGTCAAAGAGTGAAATAGTGATAGCTATTTTTTGCTATGTAAATACTTATGTATATTAGAGTGGCCCTTATTTTGCGAAATCGGAAATGTCTGGGTGTTCATTCCTGAAATGGTTGTATGTGAAAAAAAAATTTACTTCCTAAAAACAACTCTAACCCGTGCCACAAACGGCCCAAAGTTCGAGCAAGGCAGCATCACTTTTAGTAAGTGCTGCTTGATTAGTCACGCAAACATTTCGCTGGTGTCCATGCAAACAGAGGTGCCAGTAAAGAAAAAAAAGATCTATCATTGATGTAAAAACCTTTCAAATTAAACAAAAAAAACTACATGTATCTATATATCCGTTAACCCATTAACGCCCATAGTACCCATACACATACCCACCTCTTCAAATATCGAAAACTGCATTACAAACTTTGAAAATATATAATGTTGCTATAACTATTACATAAACTGCCCTGAACACAAGTGAATTAATTAGTTTCAGACTTACAAATGCCAAACATCACGGTAGTGCATTTTCTTTCGGAGGCTTTTTTCCTGGGAAGGTGAAGCGAAATTCGAATTTGCCATGTAAACGATGCCGAACTGGCTCATTTGAATTCGCTAAATTTGGGTTAGGATAAGAAATTAACTTTCAGTCGTTGTTTAGTACGCGTTGTTGTCAGACTTTCGTAAGTGCGTGCGTTGAAAAATAAAATGGCTTTTGCTATATCTTCACGAAGAATTTTGCGCAAAGATACAGGGATATTGTTAATAGGGGCATTTTCTTCACAAATTACCATCAAAAAACAAATACTCAAAGAAAATTTAATGTGTTGTATGACGAATGGAGGAATATCCAAAAATTTTCTTTCAAGCCTCCAGACAAAAAGTCCGTGATGCAAATAGAGAAGGAATCCAAGTTTGTTAGTGAACTTGACGCTCTTTTTGATATCGCTTAGAAAAATGCGTTAAGTTCAATGAAAAATAAAGAGGGCATTAAGTTTTGAAAAAAACAGAGGGAAAAGGGATGTCCAGGTTATATGCACGGAATTGACCATGAACTAGCAAGGGAAGAGCAAGCTGAACTTATTGAAAATAATGTGATGTGGAATCAAATATTGGAGGAGTCAGGTAAGTTGTATCGAGATTTCGTGACCAAAAATCGTATTCTGGTTATGACGCAATACAATTTTTTAGCTGAAGAAGTTGACCCTGATGATAAAAACGAAAGTGAGGTAACCGTTTATGTCAGAAAGCCATTGGATAGAAAAATTGAGAAATATGTTCCACAAAAAAAGCAGGTAATCAATGAATGTGAAGGCCTTCTAGAAAGACAACTTCTTTACCTGCCCTGTAGACATCATATAAGTGAAATATTGTTAAGAGCAGCTTTTGAGTGTAAACTTCCCAAATCGCCTGATCCCAATGTTCCGTTGTTTAAAAGATTTCAAGATATATTGACAAAGCAGATTCTTACGGCTCCCGTCATAAATTCAGACAACAAAAATTCAGAAACACATATTTTCAGAAATTTTTTTTCAGAAAGTCAAAATTCAGAAGTAAAAATTCAGAAGTAAAAATTCAGAAAGTAACCAGACGGCAGAAAAAACATTAAATTTGGCGCAGATCCCCAATTCGGGACCCGATCCACGTTTTTTATGTGCAGAACACCTTTCCGCGTAGGCGGCCTTCGGCCGCGCTTCAAAAAATAACCCTGGGCTACGCCATTCCAACTCCGGATGTGTGCCATAGCCGTGGCTACCGCCACGGTGATGTCCTTCCACGTGCCACTCTTTTCTCACAGGTTAATGTGATTACAACAACCACATGAAAATGACAGAAAAATTGTGAACTTTAACTGCAAATATCTCTCAAAATTCTAAAAATATCGGATTTCCCCCTCCAGATTATTGTTACGGAGGAGTAGAAAGATTTTGTGAATTTTTCATTCATTTTTCTGTTAAGTGATTTCTGAATTTTTCATTCTGATTTGTTGTTTCTGAAAAAAGTTTTCTGAATTTTTCATTCTGACTTTTTGTTTCTGAAAAGTTTTTTCCGACTTTTTATTCTGACTTTTTGTTTCTGAAAAGTGTTTTCTGAATAAATGTTTCTGAAAAACAGTATTTCTGAATTTTTGCTTTCTGAATTTATGGGGGGCACCGATTCTTACATGGAGTTGAAGAAAAACAAATATCTGATATTTTCAATATAGATAAATACACGATAGTAGAGTTTTTGCGATCCTTACACAATTTTACTCGGAATGATTATGAATAATTTTCTATACTTTGTTTGATTTTCTTAGGAGAATTTCCAAAGAAAAATATTAGTTTTAAATACCCAGGAGCAATGCATCACGCCCAGTGGATGTCCAAGGCCGTTTATACTTTAAAAATATATCTATTTAGAACTGAATTTAAGATGAATGCCTCTACTTCGTCAGCGTTACGTGATCTTTGCATCTTCATAGTAAAAATTTATGTGAAGTATTGGTTTTTATGTCAAATTTCAACGAAAGCGCCACAGACTGATTTAAGCTAATTATGGACTTGCATGAATTCAGAAGTGTAGATGAAGAGTTATCGGGTACCGTTTTAGGTAAATTGCTTAATCATCTAAGTCCTGAAGCAATGGCATTTGCCTTATTTGATGATGACATTGACTTTGAAACTAAGGAAAGAATGCGAACAAACATAAATAATGTAGTTGAACCAGAAGATGAAATGCGGCCACTTAAACGAGTAATGATTACACGTTTGGATGTAACGGGCGTTATAAACACAGGACTGCATCAATTTACTTGCCCAGCATCAAAATTATTTTTTAATACATTTGGTATAAGTGCCTTTTTTTAATGAATCGGCCTTTGGATGTGAGTTGGATGAAGAGTATAGAGAGGCGAAAAAAATTGCTCAAAAAATTAAGGTTGTAAATGACCCAGCTGAGAGAGGGGTACGGCTGATCGAAGAGTATAACTCCAAGTTGAGCACGGATGAAGACCAGAAACAGTTTATCATACAAGTTGTGTCGGATTACAGGAAAAAGTACCCAAATTATCAAAAACAAACGCTCTCAATAGAGCTTCAGCAGGATTTAAATTAGTTATATTATACGTTATTTTACTTATACATGAATTATTTGTTGTTAAATAAATGAAAAGTTGAGAGGATTTAATATCTGTAATATGTAAACATATATTCCTGTTGAATAACCTTAATATGAGGACCCAAGAGTGGTAAATGGCTTGGTTCATTATTTCAGCACGTTTGTGGCACGGGTTAAGGTTTGTCAATCAAATCAAAATTTTGTGAGGATTATTTGCTCCTCATATATAACCATTTCAGGGATGAACACCTTTAAAATTGAACAATTTTTTTCCCCCCATAAATAAAGGCCACTCTAATGTATATTGTACAATGAATCAACTGTAGTGTGACGAACAGGCTGTTGACTTCAGAATAATTCGTCACAATAAACAAACACCAGTGACCTAGATAAATCATGAACTCAGCGGGAGTTCAACTTCACTAGCACATGCCGCATATTTGGTTACATATGACAGCACTTGATCGCAAAATGCTGACGCTAGACATTTCTACATATTATACATATTTACACATTAGGAAAGTAGTTTGTAAGTATTAGTGTTTAAGCTTATACGTGTAAGTCAATAATTTGTATAAAAAGAGAAAGAATTTTTAATAAACACTCACTTTTGGATCACACGCTAAACTCCAGTGTTACTTCACTTACATGGCGATCCAGACAAGGCTTAATATCAGCCAGTCATAATCCCGCCAGGACAGCAGGCGAGAAGCAAATTCTGATATGTTATATAGCGTTGACAAGTGTTGCGGCCATATTTGGACTTCTTTTCGGCAAATGTTTTTGAATGAAACCTACAACAGCAAACAGAAGACATCCAGAAGACTGGCAGCATAAGTATTTTTCGTCAAATATTTTTGAATGAACCCTCCAACACCAAACAGAAGACATCCAGAAGACTGCCAGCATAAATATAAGTGTTGGAATGGTTTTACGGGTAACAGCATTAGCCCCACCGTGGAACTGAAAAAGGATGGTGATACTTACACCTTCACCACAAGCTCAACCTTCAAAACATCAACCATCAAAAAATTTTTTAGAACAAATTCAGGCAAGCCACACGGTAGCCTAACAATTAGCAAAAATTAAAATTTTTGCTTAGGACCTTAATCTTTAGAACATTTTTTTTTTGTTAGAGTAAACTGGAGTAGCGATGCAAGAGATTTCTACAAAAGAAGAATTTGACAGAGTTTTCAAAAAATGCGAAGACACAGTTAAAGAATTAATAGCAATTTCCACTAAATTTTTTCAGGAAGATAGCAAGACAAAACAGGGACCGAAACCGATCACCATAGAAGAATATCGGCAACGGAATAAAATCCGCAAAGAAATAGAAACACCCCAAATACCATCCCCAGGAAAAACCCCACACAGGAAAAGAGGGGGCAAAGCTTTCAGAAAAAGGAAAAAATTAGCACTAACATATCGCACACTAAATCAAAAAGAGTCACAACTCAAAATCCGAGTAACTTTCAGTTAATTGCTTCTGGATCGCACAAAAGTGATTTGATTTTTAAAAACTTGACATCACTGTGCTCTTTAAAGAGTAGCGATAATAGTCAAAAAGAAAAATATTGTATGTATTGGCTGCACTACTTTTTATTAGGCAATCTATGCCAAGAAAGCGACCTAAAAAAATTTTGAGTTGTGACTGTTTTTGATTTAGGGTGCGATATGTAAAAGTAAATTTAACCACTAGCGCCACAGAAAGAGCAATTTTACAAAAAGAAATAAAAGAGCTAAGAAATACAAAATAAATAAATAAATAAAAATTTTGTCATTGAAAAAAAAATAATAAAAATCTTTTATCTACTAATTTTATTCAAAATGGCATGGTGGAAAACCGCTCTACATGCTTATAGGTTTGGCAGGATATGAATTCGGTAAGGAAAATTCAGACGAAAAGAACTTGGATAACCAAGTAGTAAAATACGAGCAAAAAATTGTCACAGAAGAAACTCTTGACAAATGGCCAACTATTTACGTATGCGTAATTGCGCTTTTAATTGTCACAATCGCAATTCTTACGAAAAATTGCATAAAGAATAAAATTAGACAATTGAATAACGTACAGCAACGCATAAAAACACAAAAAGAATTCCTTTTCTTTAAATTCTTGTACACCAAGAAATGAATAATAGGCAAGAAATCCATCAGGCACTAAACGAGGAAAAAATAAAAGCAGATAAAGCATACAAATGCAAAAACAAGACCATCCCAATCAAAACGGAAACGATAATTAGACATTTCACCTCACTATTAGAAGCTTTAAATAGCATAAGACAGGTGGTCAATAGGGTAAATAGCTTACTTACAAAAGAACACCAAAACGAAGCCTACCAATTGTTTTCCACTGAACGAGATAAATTGGTGGCCTCCTTAGCTAGATACAATATTGAAGTGACAATACCCACCACAGTGGAGAAGGAAATCGTCATCGATTTCAATTTAATAACATTAGATCCTACACAGAACCGGACCCCATCACCCGTTCCGAGCCAATCCTCATCTATAGGAGACAATAAACCAAAACCAAAACGTCACAAAGCCACAAACCATTGTGGACTTTATTAAAACTGCCTCATCAGTGCTACCAGAGTTTGATGGTAAGCCAGAGAACTTACAAAGTTTCTTAGACGCCCTTGACATACTCGATCAAATCAAAGAAGCCCACGAAGCCTTAGCGGTAACAATAATAACTAGTAAGGAAGTCTAAGTTCGGGTGTAACCGAACATTAAATACCTAGTAGTGATCTGTTTTGGTATCCTAATTTACTCAGGCCTATTTTAATAACTGAAAATTTGTTATAAAGGCAACTGATTGTTTTCGATAAAAACACTTCTGTTGTGAGTGGTAAATTAAATTATTACTAAATAACAAAATATAAATACCTTTCCTCATGTTCATGAAAGGTATGAAAATAAAAAAAATTAATAAAAAAAAGGCAGTAGAGTGTTAACTACTTGCCCGTAAATCTTGCTTGTTTGTTATTCGATTTGCGTAATTTTTGGCAGGAGTATACTACATACTATTGGGAAGTATCTCACAAAATTTCATTGAAATACATTCTTCAAATTCCAAGCAATCGCTTTTGAAAATAGCAGAGCTTTTATGCTAAAAAGTGGGCGGCGCCACGCCTACTTCACCAAAATCCATAAAATTTGTTTACAGTTTAGTTTTGGTTAAAAAGCTTATTATGTGTGTAAAATCTTATTTAAATAACTTATACAATTATGGAAATATCGCGATTTTAATTTTACGAAGAAATTTTTTAGAACTGTGTTCAAAAAGTGGGCGTGTCCGTTCACCGATTTTGTTTATTTTTACAGCAAAGAGTTAGCTTTATATGTTGAACACTTTCTCTAAATATCGTTCCAATAAGTCAATTTTTACCGGAGTTATGGCACGTAAAGTTTTGTGGAATAATCCCCCATAAAGGGGCAGGGCCACGCCCATTTTCCAAAAATTTTGTGCTTTCGACTTTCTTTGCCCACGAACACTTCAGAGGTGAAATAGAAATGATATACAGCTAGTTTAAGCAAAGTTATAGCATATTCAATATATCTATGATCCTTTTCAAAATCTTTCGTATAAAATTGGGCGTGGACCTAACCCGATTTCAATAATTTTTTTTCGAAATATTGCTTGTATTAATATAAATATGTGTGCTGAATTTTGTTTTGCTATCTTGAGCGGTTTTTGATTTATGATTAATAATATTTCCAAACTTGACTATATCAAAAGTGGGCGGTACCACGCCCCTTTTTAAAAATTTTTTCAAAAATGTATTTGTTGCCTTAACGCTAAAGTGCATACCAAATATTATCCTTATAGGTGTATTATGTACTGAATAATCACTCTTTTTGTATTTTCGAAAATATTATATATATAGAAAGAGGGCGTGGCTTTTAACCGATTTTGCCTATTTTCAATAGCGCTCGGAGATAAGTGAAAAGGAACCTACATACCAAATTTCATTGAGATATCTCAAGATTTACTCAAGTTATCGTGTTCACAGACGGACGGACGGACATGGCTCAATCAATTTCTCTTTTCCTCCTGAACATTTTGATATATATAAGTCAATATCTATCTCGATTCGTTTATGCCGTTACATACTACTGTTAGGCCAATGAAGTTAATATACCTTGTGTGCGAAGCACTACTAGGTATAAAAACCAAGCTAAAAGGCACGGCAAGAAACTTTATTAGTACTGAAAACACGATAACCCAAATAAAATCAAAATTAGAATCTGCAGTAAAAGGAGAATCAGTAGAAGTTTTTACAGCAAAACTCCTGAACATCCAACAACGCAGTAAAACTGCAAATCAATATACAGCGGAAATAGAAAAAATTACCAGGTCATTGGAAGGAGCTTATATTTCCGATGGACTCAACCCAGACTTGGCAACGAAATACTCAACACAAGTAGCAGTCAAAGCTATGTGTAAAAACAGCTCCAATGACAAGGTCAAAATGATCATGCAAGCTGGAACGTTCACCACAATGAACGACGCAATTTCTAAATTCGCCAACAGCTGCACTGAAATAACAGGCAGCTCAAACACAATTCTGAATGTACAACGACAAGGTCAATACCGAAGTAATTTCCGTGGAGGTTACAGAGGTAACAACTATGGAAACTACCAAGGCAGGAGATTCAGACCGCAACCAAGATACAACAATAACTTTAGACAAAACAACAATTCCCAGAGAGGAGCACAAGCACAGAATGGCAACAGACCCTATAGCCAGACACGCAACGTGCGCAGTTGCAACCAGACGGAAAACCAAGAGACTCCACTTCAATAAATAGAAAAATATGTGTACTAAACCTACACCTAAACAGTTTTATATCTACAAGGACATCATTAAATAATTCAATCTCAAATTTCTTAGTTGACACAGGAGCCGATATCTCCATTATTAAAAAACATCAAATTAGCAGTAATAATAAGATAAATACAGACCAAATAACAGATTTTAAGGGCATTGGTCAGGGTATAACTAGCACACTAGGTACAGTTAAAGCGGACTTAAAAGGCGATGACCTTCTAATTTACCATAAATTTCACGTCGTAGAAGACAATTTCCCAATTCCATGCGATGGAATAATAGGACTAGACTTTATAAAGAAATACAATTGAGGAGTTGCGTGCAAAAAGGGCACAAGGTAACATGTGCCCTTTTTGCGTAAAACGGCTAATTAGAAAGAATAATCTATGTTTTCTCACCCCTCCAAATATGGATTTGATATCTTTTAAACTGGCTTAGCAACATCAAAAAATGTTGAGCTATATATGAGCACTTGTTACTTTTTTTTCAAAATTATGATATGTTGCTCATACGCTCGTACAGTGTTATTCTTATACATGCATGCATTTTATTGCATTTTTCACCAACTTCTGCTTCAGCAACACTATTTCAAGTAATTTTTTATAAAAAATGTGAATTATTTTTTAAAAGTGTATGCAAAATTCGCAAAAAATCCGATGAATTTTCATAAAAATTTCAAAGTTTTTTCTGAGCATTTTTAGATTTTTTTAAGTATATGGCTTTGTATCGGATTCAATTTTAGTACAATAAGGTGCTCATCTTAAGTACATGAAAATTGGTAGTGTATTGATATTGAAAAATTTTGAAAATTAATAAAAATTTAAATTAAGAACGTATTGCATTCTCAGTTATGCCTCTTCAGGAATAATATTAGCTGGTGAAAACTATAATGAATGTTATTGTTCCTTTAGCCTTTGGAAGACAAAAAGTGTATGCAAAAATCGCAAAAAATCCGATGAATTTTCATAAAAATTTCAAAGTTTTTTCTGAGCATTTTTGGATTTTTTTAAGTATATGGCTTTGTATCGGATTCAATTTTAGTACAATAAGGTGCTCATCTTAAGTACATGAAAATTGGTAGTGTATTGATATTGAAAAATTTTGAAAATTAATAAAAATTTAAATTAAGAACGTATTGCATTCTCAGTTATGTCTCTTCAGGAATAATATTAGCTGGTGAAAACTATAATGAATGTTATTGTTCCTTTAGCCTTTGGAAGACAAAAAAAGAAGACAATTTAGAAGTTAATTTGATGTCTGTACCTTCCGCAACAAGTAATCCAGAAAAAATGTATGGCCTAAACGATTTAATGCAATATTTGGAAAATACAGATTCGGACTGGTATAAGAATAATTTATTTACCAGCGCAATACACACTGATTCTTATAAATTAAAAAATATTGTATAAAATAAAAATAATTTGTTCTTTAGCAAAACAAAATGCCTTATTATATACATACATATGTATGTATTTTTGTTTTAACGGTAACCTTATTTCTTTGGACCCTAACCCAATTCTTGGTCTTTTATGGACATATTAGTTCAATATCATTTCGACGCCATTTAATTTTCGGTACATCTTCATAATGCTTTTAGGTATGTAAATATGTGTACTAGGTTATGAAATTAAAATTATTAATATTTACAGAATACACGCTTTTATGAAGTTAAAACTAGATGTATCCTTCGCTTTCCTGGTTATATGCAAAAAGGGCACATTTATCACCGTTTTATTTCATCGTTTTTAGCTAAAGATGTGAAGTGTCGCTTTTGTAACCTTATCAAGTTAAAACATAATACACTAAATAACAATAATATCAATATCTTTTTCTGTATACTACAACAACAAAAAAGTTACAATGCTTCAAAAGTTTAAAACACGAATATCTCAAAACATAATTTTCATAGAAGTGCCCTTTTTGCACGCAACTCCTCAATTGCATTTTAGACTATGGCGAAACGGAGAATAAATTAATCCTAAGACCATACGATTTCCCACAAACAATAACTATGAACCTAACAAATTGTCTATCTGTCAATACAATCACGATCCCAGCTAGGTCGGAAGTCATCAGGCAAGTTAAAGTAATTACAAATAACAAAAACATTTTTATACCTCACCAACAATTATCAGAAGGCATCTTCATAGCAAATACAATCACAAACACAGATCAAACTTTCGTTAGAATTATCAACACAACACATAAAAACGCAACTGTTGAAAACTACAAAATCGACACCGAAAATCTAGACGAATACACACTAATTGAAACACCCACACATAAGGAAAAAAGCAACAATACAGAAAAACTAAAAAGACTAACCAAAAATTTTCCAAATTTCGTCAAACCTCAGTTAACATCATTATGCACAGAATTCTTAGACATATTTGCACTAGAAACAGAACCAATTTCATCAAACAACTTTTACAAACAAAAATTACACATGAAGGATGACACCCCTGTTTACATAAAAAAATTATAGACTACCACAGACACAAAAAGGAGAAATCAGCAAACATATTAATAAGTTAATCGACGATGACATAATAGAACCCTCTATATCAGGGTACAATAGCCCAATCTTACTCGTTCCTAAAAAATCGCTCCCAGGAAGCACAGAAAAAAGATGGAGATTGGTGATTGACTACAGACAAGTTAACAAAAAGTTAGCAGCATACAAATTCCCACTCCCAAGAATTGATGATATTCTAGACCAACTTAGTAGAGCAAAATATTTTTCATGCCTAGACCTCATGGCAGGTTTCCACCAAATAGAATTACACCAGGACTCGAGAGATATCACCTCATTCACAGCTGAAAACGGCACATACAGGTTCAAAAGACTACCATATGGATTAAAAGTAGCACCAAATTCATTCCAAAGAATGATGACCCTAGCATTCGCAGGGCTCAAACCATCCCAAGCCTTCCTCTACATGGATGACTTGGTTGTATTAGGCTGTTCTGAAAACCACATGCTAAAAAATTTAAGAGACGTGTTCTCCACTTGTAGAAAATATAATCTAAAACTGCGTCCAGACAAATGTCTATTCTTCAACCAAGAAGTAACTTATTTAGGCCATAAATGTACAAACAAAGGAATATTGCCTGACCCAAGCAAATTTGAAACAGTTCAAAAGTATCCAACACTAAAAACAGCAGACGAAGTCAAAAGATTCGTAGCCTTCTGCAATTACTACAGAAGATTTGTACCTAATTTCGCAGAACACTCAAGAAAATTAACTAGACTTTGCAAAAAGAATGTTTCCTTCGATTGGACAGAAGAATACGAAAAAGCTTTTGTCTACTTAAAGGAAGCATTAATCAGTCCAAAACTTTTGCAATACCCAGACTTCGATAAACAATTCTGCATTACAACAGATGCAAGTGGATATGCTTGCGGAGCAGTCCTTAGCCAAGAGCACAATGGCATACAGTTAACAATCGCTTACGCCTCTAGGTCATTTACAAAAGGCGAAACCAAGCGACAATAGAGAAAGAACTAGCCGGAATCCACTGGGCCATAACCTTCTTCAGACCATACGTCTATGGCAGAAAATTCCTAGTTAAAACTGACCACCGTCCTTTAACATACCTATTCTCAATGAGGAGTCCTTCATCTAAATTAACACGCGTACGACTCGATATAGAACAGTACGATTTTGAAGTGGAGTACATCGCAGGAAAAGAAAACCACGTTGCGGATGCATTGTCCCGATAACAATTACAAATTTAAAAGATATGTCAGTGGAAGCAAGTAAAATTCTTCGTCTTCTTTAAATGGCCATCTAACCGCCTGAGCGATTTTGACCGCCCAACATAGCTCGCCAGTCATTTCTTCTTTGCGCCAATTGGAGACCCCACGAGATCGCAGGTCGGTCTCCACTTGGTCCTTCCATCGGAGTGGTGGTCTTCCTCTTCCTCTGCTTCCACCGGCGGGTGCCGATAAGTATACCTTCTGGGCTGGAGCGTCTTCGTTCATTCGCACGACGTGGCCTAGCCAGCGAAGCCGCTGTGTTTTAATGCGCTGTACTATGTCGACGTCTGCGTAAAGCTCATACAACTCATCATTAAATCTTCTTCGGTACTCGCCGTCGCCAACGCGTAGAGGCCCATAAATCTTTCGCAGAACTTTTCTCTCGAATACTCCCAATGCAGCCTTGTTGTTAGTGTCCACGCTTCTGCACCATATAGCAGGACGGGAGCGATGAGCGACTTGTACAGTGTGATTTTCGTGCGTCGAGAGAGGACTTTACTTTTCAATTGCCTACTAAGTCCAAACTAGCATTTATTTGCAAGAGCAATTCTTCGTTGGATTTCTAGGCTGGCATTATTGTTGGAGTTTATGCTGGATCCAAGGTAAACGAAGTCCTTCACTATTTCGAACTTTTTGGTGCCAGCAGTGGCGTGGGTGCCAAGGCGCGAATGCGCTGACTCTTTGCTTGATGACAGCATGTACTTCGTTTTGCCTTCGTTCACCACCAAACCCATTTTTTCCGCTTCTTTTTCTAGTTTGGAGTACGCAGAGGTTACGGCACGGTTGTTAAGGCCGATAATGTCAATGTCGTCAGCATATGCTAACAGTTGCACGCTTTTATAGAATATTGTTCCAGCGCGGTTGAGTTCTGCAGATTGTATTATTTTCTCCAACATCAAATTAAAGAAATCGCACGATAGGGGGTCACCTTGTCTGAAACCTCGTTTAGTTTCAAACGGCTCGGAGAAGCCGTATAAGTTTTGCGGGGAAACCAAATTCAGACATAGCGGCATATAGGCAGCTCCTTTTCGTGCTATCGAAAGCGGCTTTAAAATCAACAAAGAGGTGGTGTGTGTCGATTCTTTTCTCACGGGTTTTCTCCAGGATTTGACGTATTGTAAAAATCTGGTCGATGGTAGATTTTCCAGGTCTGAAGCGACACTGATAAGGTCCAATCAGTCTGTTCACGTCAGGCTTCAATCGTTCGCACAATACGCTTGACAAGACCTTATATGCGATATTCAAAAGGCTGATTCCGCGGTAGTTGGTGCAGTTTGCAGGATCACCTTTCTTGTGGATTGGGCAGAGAACACTTAGATTCCAATCTTCGGGCATGCATTCATCCGACCATATTCTGCACAGAAGCTGGTGCATACACCTTACCAGCTCCTCGCCGCCATGCTTGAATAGCTCAGCAGGCATACCATCAGCGCCAGCTGCTCTATTGTTTTTTAACCGGGATATTGCTATTCGCACCTCATTATAGTCGGGTTCTGGGACGTCAATTTCGTCGTCTTCGATTGTGGGTTCGGGTTCGAGCTCTTTTCTGGTGTCTTGCTCAATTTCTCCATTTAAAAGGGTAGAGAAGTGATCCCTCCATATCTCTAGTATTCTCTGAACATCAGTCACCAGGTCGCCGTTCTCGTTCTTACAGGAATTCGCCCCGGGCTTGAAACCTTCCGTCATTCATCGAATTTTAGTTAGCAAGTAAAATACTAAGAGTAAAAACAAGATCAGCAGCAAAAAATACCAACACTAACGTTGAAGATAAACAAAGTCACAAAGAGAACCCCAAAATATATGAAGCGCTAAATAAATTTGAAGTAAAAAGACTAGTCGAGCTCGTTTTCTCTCCTCCGAAATTATATTTCAAAGAAGGAAAGAAAATTTGTAGCAATATTGATACAAGCAACCTAATTGTTGAGGATAAGATTGGCTTAGGACAATTCTTTACCAGGCTCGAAAACAAAGCCGGCAATTTAGGACTTGTACAAATACAGTTGACCTTAGGGGACAAATTGTTCAAAAATAATTATACTGCAGTAGGAAAATTTATTGAAATGGGTAATAAGATTCTCAAAAAACTAACAATATCACTAACCCCAGAGGTTATAAATGTGACAGATCTCGGGAAAATAGAAGAAATCCTGCAAAAATATCATGACGATCCTATTAGTGGTGGCCACCCAGGAATAAATCGCATGACAGACAAGATCAAGCAGAGATATAGCTGGCTGAATATGAAAAATGACATAAGAAAATATATAAAGAACTGCATCCACTGCAAGAAAAATAAAACAAATAAACACATCAAAGAGCCAATGACAATAACGGAGACACCTCCGAAGGCATTTGACATTGTACAAATCGATACAGTCGGACCATTACCGAAATCGATAAATGGAAACGAATATGCAGTTACCATTATATGCGATCTAACAAAATACTTGGTAGCGATTCCAGTCCCAAGCAAACACGCAACAACAGTTGCTAAGGCCGTGTTTGAAAACTTCATTTTGATTTATGGACACATAAAATCAATTATGACAGACATGGGCACCGAATATAAAAACAACTTATTCAAAGAACTGTGTAAATTACTAAAAATTGAGCATAAAACCTCAACACCCTACCATCATCAAACCTTGGGTACAGTAGAACGCAGTCACCGAACATTCAATGAATATGTACGCTCGTACATATCCAGTGACAAAGACGATTGGGATGAATACCTTAAGTACTTCGCGTATTGTTACAATACAACGCCATCTACCATACATAAATATTGCACGTTTGAGCTCATATTTGGGAAAAATCCACCAAATTACGAATTTTTAGAAGAAAATAAAATCAGCCCACTGTACAGTCACGAGGCTTATGACAAAGAAATAAAATATAGACTCCAGATAGCACAGCAGAGAGCTAGAAAATTAGTCCAAGAGGCTAAAGAAAAACAAAAGTTTAATTATGATAAAAGTAGTTATAGTAAGGAGATATATATAGGAGATTTAGTATTAGTTAGAGAAGAGGCCTCCCATAAGTTAGATCGTAGATATAAAGGAAAATATAAAGTTAAAAGTATAGATATAAATAATAATTTTACATTAGTACCACATAACATAGGCGATAGTAATAAACAAATAATAGTTCATAAAAATAGACTTAAACCAGTATAACACAACAATAACAGTAATACAAACAAAAAAATCTAAAATAAAGCACTCCAGATTACTCAAAGTAATATATGTAAATATGCACACGAACACACATAAACAAAGTCAGTATGTTGAAAAAAAAACAAAACAGAAAATGTTTGTAAACACTTTACTCATAAGGATACAAATATACACAAAGAAAAAAAAATATTATATATATGTACGCGCAAAGCGAATGTAAACAAATAAACAAACAACGCGAGCAATATCAAAAAAAAAATGTGCAACAAGATATTACAATAAAACACAAAAAGCACTTATTAATAGTCATATCCAATTTCAACCAATTATATATGACTATTCTTAAGGTGGATGGTATAGTGTGACGAACAGGCTATTGACTTCAGAATATTTCGTCACAATAAACAAACACCAGTGACCTAGATAAATCATGAACTCAGCGGGAGTTCAACTTCACTAGCACATGCCGCATATTTGGTTACATATGACAGCACTTGATCGCAAAATGCTTACGCTAGACATTTCTACATATTATACATATTTACACATTAGGGAAGTAGTTTGTAAGTATTAGTGTTTAAGCTTATACGTGTAAGTCAATAATTTGTATAAAAAGAGAAAGAATTTTTAATAAACACTCACTTTTGGATCACACGCTAAACTGCAGTGTTACTTCACTTACACAACTAAGAAGTTTTGTGATTACTTAAGTACACATAGATTAACAAGACTCAGAGGGGAGATGTGGGATAAATGCATACATATGTATACAGAAGAGAGAGTTGTTATACATTCTTCTTCCTACTCTTCTTGTACCGATTGCTACCCTGCAGTGAAACACCAAACTAGTCAGACAACATACTAGTATACAACTATAATTTTCTGGTTCAAATCATACTAGTCAGAAAAAGTCTATTCCATACTAGTATTCAACTACAATTTTCATGTTCAAATTGTTCTAGTTTGAAAAAGTTCAAACTCTAATTCCTTATATGCATTCTTTTAACTATGAAGTTATTAAAACAAAGTTTGCTTTTAGTTTTTATTTATTTTTTTTAGCTATTATATGCATTTTTCAGTTGCATTGACCTTTTTCAATCAAAATTTTATAATATCCTTCCAATTCTGCTTTAACCTCGTAACGACACTATATAAGAATATTCCTTCTAATGTGAAAATGCATCGGGAATCTTGAATTGGGAATCAGTATGCAAAACTGAACTATTTAAGTGGTTTTTTTAAGATACAAGGTTACAGCAGAAATGTATGCAAAGTTTAAAGAAAATACTGAAATAACAATACCATATTTTTACAATGTAATAATGAGTTTATTTTCGTATTTTTATTATATCTACAGGTTTCGGTCCCTTTTTGGATTCGAAAGGTTCACTATTTTTCGAACTAGTTTGATACCTGTCCCACTGGGCTGACATTTTACTAGTTCATTTCATTCCATTTTGAACTACTATGAAACTGGTATATTTCAACTATATGCAAACTAGTATGTATATACTAGTAGATGACTGGTATGATCCGTTCGAAATCTGACAATTGAAATGTCGTAGGACATCAACATTGTAAAAATACCAGTTGTTTATATGAAAATATGACAGTTGGCTGACTAGTTGGGCTTAGTGCACATACTAGTTATAAAGTAGTTTTCAACTAGTTGGTTTGATTGCAGGGTAATTATGTATACCAGGGCCGGGACAAATACTAAAACATTTGCATAAGTGTGCGTAAGTTTTGAGTGATTTTGCGTACAGTGGCTGCAAAGAAAATGCTAATTGATGTGTAAACATCTTTGAAAAGGAAAACAAAGGAAAGGAAAATGAAACACATTAAGGAAGAAAATGTAAGGAAAGGTAAGAAAAGAATGAAAGAAAAAGGAAGGAAAGGAAAGAAAAGAAAATAAAAGAAGAAAAGAAAATATAAGAAAAGAAATGAAAAGATAAGATAAGATAAGATAAGATAAGATAAGAAAAGAAAAGAAAAGAAAGGAAAAGAAAAGAAAAGAAAAGAAAAGAAAGGAAAAGAAAATAAAAGAAAAGAAAAGAAAAGAATAGAAAAGAAAAGAAAAGAAAAGAAAAGAAAAGAAAAGAAAAGAAAAGAAAAGAAAAGAGAAGAAAAGATAAGAAAAGAAAAGAAACTAAAAGAAAAGAAAAGAAAACAAAACAAAATAGAAAACAAAGCAAAACGTACATGGGACGTAAAAGTTCGATCGCATGGCACGCATTGCAACATAATAAAAATATGTTTGCGCAAAAATAAGTTTGTGCATTTCCATTTGTCATGACTGTTGCTTGTTGATAGCCATGCGACATAGTCTTGCTTCATTGATAGTTGAACAGCGACTGACAAGCGAAAGCTAAATTTCGAGCTCACACATCGTTAGCGTCGGTGTGAAAATAAGAACTCAAAGTGCACAATGTGCAGCTCTTGGCCGGTCCTGATGTATATCTAACTTGAAATAAACTCAGTTGTAAAGCAGATCTCGGCGTGTGCGTTCACTAGTTGTAGCACTGCTGCTAAAGCTGTTTAATGCCCGTTAGATGAAAGATGGCCGCCACCGCACTATGGCAATGTAATATTAGTTTACATATATGAAAGCCTGGGAGTAAAAACTGAACATTCTTTTCATGTAAGGAAAAATGTATAAAAGAAAAAAACTCAGTAAAAGGCGTACATAAGTCATTTTCATAACTCCTCCTCTTTCCGTATTCTCTGTTAATGCAGTTAATGCAGTCGCTAATGTTGGTATAACCAATGACGTCTTGCTGAGCTAAGCATGTCGTCCCATGTTCTGCAATAAAATTGTTGTTTTAGCAATAAAATTACTCCCCGAAAGTTTTGGCGAGTGTTGTCGAAATGACAGTCCTTGGCCGGATATGAATCTGGTATAGTGCGGTACTCCCTTGCGGTACTTCCTGACTGTCGTGGTAGCGATTCGGTATGACCAATGTAACCTTCTAGGTCATGTCATCCCACCTTCCGAAAGAAAAGAGAAAATGGGTAATGAAAGGTGAGAGGCATCATATCCGTAGATCAACCATCGAGTTGCACATCAATACCTTTGTGCATATTAGTCGCCTCTTAAGACCGCTATGCCTACCGCGGACATATTCTAAATCCCTAACCCGCCGGTCTTATGGCGCTATGCAATTGATAATTGCCGTCATAACTATACAAACAGACGAATGTGTATCTATTGTCTGGTGGTCTTGAGTCGTTATTTAGTGGTATTTGGTGAAATTATCTTGTCAAATATTTTGCTCTGCCTAGCACATCTATTACATCCTCTAATCGTGTAAATAAGAACTGGTTGTTCACTAACTTGTCATTTATTTTTCATAAAACCACACCGTCGCGAGTACTAATAGAAGAGACCAATGGAGGTTCTAAATATATGAAACTTTTCTACGGTTATTATTTTGTATTTGATTAGATATATTTAAGCGGCCATTTGCGGGCCATAAGAGAGAGGTGTGCAATTTTGTATTTAAGGTGTGATGATGACGGACGCACGTGTGGACGGTGAAACGGAATTTTGAGGGGGTCTCAATGACCGATTTTTGTGTCGACACAGTCATGTTGCATGGTCGTCGACGTAGGGAGGGTAACAAAGGCATGCCAAATGATACATTTGACCAATATCGCGATGGTATTCCGATGTAGCCCATTATCAGGTATGTATTTTTTTTAATCTCATATAAGCTCGAATCAAATTTTATGAGTCTAACTTAAATACTTTCAGAGATATGGACTATGTAAAATTACATTTGTATAGGAAGTACCACGACCCCTTATTCGTTATCCATAGTTTTCATGCAGGTGTTAGGGATTACCCTCATATAACCCCTAACCTAAATTCTTATTGAGATATTGGTTATGAAATATCCTATTTGTGTGGGAGGTTCCACTCACTTTTTCGTTACCCCAGTTTTCATGAAGGTTTTTGGGATTACTCTCATATATCCCTATCTAAGCTTTAGGGCGAGTAGTTTTTTAAGTTATTTTCAATATTTTATTTTATTATGTATTTGGCTCAGGCTCTGATGACCGTGTTGCTCAAATTGTATTTATTCATTTGGCTCAGGTTCTCACTGCCGTGTTACGCAAATGTCAAAAATTGTTGTTCTTTGGAAAGCGGGAGGTGCTTGGCACCTGTGACACCCTATATTTATTTATTTGGTGGCGCGCACTGTTGGCTCTGAGGCATTGCGCGTGATTGGCTTCCTTATTTTCGCTTGTGCAAAACTACACTTTGGCTTTCCAAAACATAAACTATATTTTCGAAATATTTCTTAAGGTGATTGCAAATTACAATAGCATGCAATGCAAATGAAACAAACGAAATAAATAACCGTAGGTTATGTCGCTTAAACAATCCCCTAAAATTTCAATAGTCCTTACCTAAATTCCTCCACTCCTACTTTTAGTTATCCCAGTCTCCATGCAGGTTTTTGGGATAGCTCTCACATTTCCCTTAAAATTTTAGCGTTGCTAACCTAAAATCTTCTAGATATATGGACTACGAAATATTCCAGTCGCATGGGAGTTTACATGCAGGTTTTCGGAATTACTCTCATATATCCCCTAAAAAAATATCAGTGGTCTAGCCTAAATTCTTCTACATATATATACTATGAATTATTCCAGCCGTATGGGAAGTCTCATAATCGGCTTATTCGTTTAGGAGCCTGGTCGGACTATACATACCTTATTCCTTGAAATTAGTAATACGTTAAATGTCTTACACCTATGCCAAGTGAAATTAAATAATCATGACTTTTATCTCTCATAGATATTAATTTTATTTTAATGCATTTTGGTAAACTACTTTATTTGCTGTATTATTTGGGGCAATATATACAGATTATTTGGGTTGCCCACCCTGGAGCAGCAACGTACACCAATAGGTCCATACTTGGTCCACATTTTGGCCAATATCTCTAAAACGAAGTCTGAAATGGGACCAATAGCCATTCCTCATCAAAACCACCACCAGTGTTGCCAGGATAACATTTTTTTTGGAGCTAGCTTCGAGAAAAAAAAAGAGCTAGATTTGTTCAAGAAAATACAAAACATGTAAAAAAAGCAGCTAAAAAGTACTTAAGTATTTTTATGTAAGTTTTTTATTTATTTCATTCCAACAGGGTACCCAGCGTTGTTAGGGATGTACATATGTAAGTAGTTCATAAATTCCTGCTACCCTCAATTGCGAAAACAATTTAGAGGCTGAGAAGGTTCAGAACAATATTTATTTTCCAATATAAAGTGTCACGGCAACCAACTAAAGTAAAGGCATTTTTAAAAGTATAACTTCGACATTTTGTCATCTCCCTTCCATTTGAATCTTTAGCTGTGCCTAAAGTCATCCCCAGTCATTTTTTAAAGACATTTTAAATGTACAGACACAACTTTTCTAGAGATTTATTATAGTATACATAGATTTAACTTTAACAATGTTTAAAACGTTTAAAAAGGTATAATTAAGTCAACAAAAAAAGGTACGAAAAGCTCATTAAAAAGACTGTTAACATACATAACTCCATGACATACGTAAACATCACACAGTCACGATCATGCTACCCCCAGGCAAAACTTTTCCTTCTCATAGGTGGCCATATATTTTTAAGGCTGTCATTTAGAAAGAATTTTGCAATAACAGTGGGATCAAATGAAAAAGGGACCTCTCCTGATCACAAATATATATATCCTTCCACAGCAAATATCACCTTAATTTTCACACTTTTTCTTGTATATGTATACGCGTATGTGTGTATTAGATAATATATCACCCACGTTAGTCATTTTTTGCAATAATTTTGCAATATTTTGTGGCGGTAGCCACGGCTATGGCACACACCCGGAGTGGGCATGGCGTACCCCAGGGTTATTTTTTAAAGCGCGGCCCAAGGCCGCCAATCCGGAAAGGTGTTCTGCACATAAAAAACATGGATCGGACCCCTGGAACCTCGGTGTTTTTTTCTTAATGTGGGTACTTTATATTTTTTCAGCTCTGGCATCACTGTTTTTTTATGACACAAACAGTATACTCACATACATATGTACATAGAAAAAAATGTGCAAGAAAATGGAAGCGCGAGTTAATTTACTTAAATGTGAGTTTTTGCACAAAATATTGCAAAATTATTGCAAAAATTTACTAACGTGGGTGATATTTTATCTAATACACACATACGCGTATACATATACAAGAAAAAGTGTGAAAATTAAGATGATATTTGCTGTGGAAGTTGGGCAAATTTTCAACCTTTAACATTAAATAACTCCAAAACTATACATTTGCGCACCCTAGGATATACATATTTGTGATCAGGAGAGGTCCCTCTACCATCCTGAAAAAACCTTTTTTTCCTATCAATTGGATCCCTTTCTAAAAGTTTGCCATGTTTAAAATTACTTTAACCCCTGATTCTGTGTTCCGGAAAAATTTTCAAGCTTGATAAATGAAAAACATTTAATTTTGCGTAAATGAAGTCATTTTATTTCTGACTCCGAATTCAAAACGCTTGAAATAATTTTCTGCTGTTCAGAATCTTTAGCAAATTACTTACCTTTCCGTTTTGATTCTTGTTCGCAAAATAAACATATGGCATAAGGAATGTTACTCGACAAAGTTAACTGATTTATTTGTTATCGGTTAGGGAAACTGAGTTGCCCCATGGTACACAATGAAACTAACTAATATAATAATTTCGACATCGTTTATAAAAGAAATAAAAACTTTCTTCATTTCACAATACAATTTTTCCAAATAAATTTGGAGCCAACAAAGAGCTAAAAATTAAAAAAAAGGACTAGAAAAAGAGCTAGGAGCTAAAACCGAATTTTCTAAACACAAAAAAAAGGCGCTAGATCTAGCTCTAAAAGCACCAAAATGGCAACACTGACCCCCACCACCACAAATTTCTTCTCGGTCCACACCAGGTCCACATTTTGACCAATATCTGGAAAACGGAGTATCACATGGGACTATTTTTTAATATTCCATTCTTTGAAATACTTTAGGATATAAAATATTTTACCGCCTTTAGTATAACCAAATATATTTCTAGGATGAGCATGAATCTATAGTAACAGTTTATTTACTTCTATCTAAAATATGTCTGGCAAAGAAAGAAAATCTGAGTCGAAAATGGCCTTAAATATTGCAGTACACGCTGTTGTTAAAAAGACTAAATCTATATATATAAAAATGAAATGGTGTTCAGTTGTCACGCTAAAACTCGAAAACGGCTGAACCAAATTTTATACTTCCTTTGGAGGGTTTCTTTGTTATTACCACGCGCAGGTCATGTATTAATATCAAAACAAAATATTAGGGGGGCGTGGTAGCTCCCATACAATTTTATTAATTTGGCTGTTATATTTTGTGGCTATGTATGATACAATTGATATCTATATATATAAAATTCAAATTATGTAAATAGGTATAGATCGACTTGCGTCCTAAACTTATAAACCGATCGTAACCAAATTTTACACACCCACTGTACATCTTCCAGGGATGGTCACAGGGTAAAAAATATTTTGATATGTATAGGGGGCGTGGCACCTCCCATACAAATGGAATTTTCCATTGTCCGTATCTCTGGAAGTATTTATGTTAGACCATTGAAACTCGGTAAGGGGTTATATGGGATCGATCCCTACCACCTCCAAAACAACTGGGTATAACGTAAAAGTGGGCGTGGCACCTCCCATACGAATGAAATACTTCTTAGTCGATATCTCTGGAAGTATTTAGGTTAGACCACTGATTGGTGAGAGATTATATGAGATCGATCCCTACCACCTCCAAAAAAAACTGGGGATAACGAAAAAGGGGGCGTGGGACCTCCCATACGAATGAAATATTTCTTAGTCGATATCTCTGGAAGTATTTTTGTTAGATCATTGAAACTCGGTAAGGGGTTATATGGGATCGATCCTTACCACCTCCAAAACAACTGGGTATAACGAAAAAGTGGGCGTGGCACCTCCCATACAAATGGAATTTTTCATTGTCCGTATCTCTGGAAGTATTCGGGTTACACCACTGAAATTTGGTGAGGGGTTATACGAGATCGATCCCTACCACCTCCAAAAAAATTGGGGTTAACGAAAATGGGGGCGTGGCACCTCCCATACTAATTTTTCAAGCTAAATATCTCCAAAAGTATTTAAGGCAGGAACCTGGAAATTGGTATAGAGCTAAATGATATCAAAACAATTTTTGCGCATAAAAGTGGGGTTATCGTAAAAGCGTTTAAAGTTAGGACCTGAAAATTGATCAGGAGATTAATGATATCAATAGCTCTATGTGGCGTGTTCCCGTGTAGGAAAATTTTTTTCGCTATTTACTTACGCTCCGGGACAGAAAACTAAAAATTTTGTGTATCGTGTAGCCTTAAACGGAATACTAAAATTTTATATTTTTGAAGTTGTATGCACAATGAAGTAGTGAAAAATTAATAAAAAAATCTATTTTGGGAAGAACGAAGTTTCCCGGGTCAGCTATATTATATACATAAATATGAAATCTTAATGTATATTATTGATTTTGAATGGCCCCCTAACTACTTACATCCCGAGTAACGCCGGGTACCCTGCTAGTGTATGATAAAATTGGATCTATTTCTGCGAATATTGGTTGTTGTCTTTGTCGTCTATGTTTATCTTCACTACTGCGCTGTAGATGGCCAGAACGTCAGATGACGCTAGATGGTGCACACCAACACACACACACGCTGTACATATTTGCCTTTGTTGCTGTTTAGATTAGTACAGTAATCTATATCTAAATCTATTCTATATATGTATATAAAAATGAAATGGTGTTCAGTTGTAACGCTAAAACTCGAAAACGGCTGAACCAAATTATATACTCACCACCAGATGGCGGTGTTAGTCATGAATTGGTACAAAGTGAATTGAACGAAAAATTCTTTATTTCAAAGCTTTTCAAGGTAAAAAATGCGAATTTTTTGGAATTTCTCATTGTCAATTGAAGTTTTGCTTTGATGTTACTCTTCGTGTTGCAATCGAACATGCAAAATTTAATGCGCGTTGGTCCATTGATATACATACATATCTTATTAATATACAAAAACGTAAGTGTGTGAGTGACTGAATTTTTGTGACTCTTTCACGTCGAAACAAATGCCTCGAACTTTACGAAATTTTGCACACTAATTCTTTGGAGTACAGAATAGAAACACGCATAATCATATTTCGATATATTTATCGATAACAGAGTTATCGGTCAAAATGTAGTTTTACGTAAACTTTGGATTATTCGCAGAAAGTTGGTATCAAATGAAAGTGGAAGAACACCGTTTTCATTTGGACGTTGGTTCACTTCGATATATTTATCGATAACAGAGTTATCGGTCAAAATGTGGTTTCGGGTAAACTTTAGAATATCCGCACACAATTGATATCAAACGAAAGGGAAAGACGACAGCTTTCATTCGGACTTTGGCTCATTTCGATATATTAATATTCGCACAAAATTGGTATAAAAAGAAAGGGGATGGCCACAGGTTTCATTTGGAGTTTGATTCATTTATGGAAACATCTATTTTGAGAACGGCTGGACCTAATACACATATCTAAATTTGGAAGGTAGATTTTGTATCCGCTCGATATGGTTATACGCTAAAAAAAATAAAGGCATTTGGAAAGGTTTTGGAGATGTCCCTAAAAATGTTGACCAGGGTAACCTTATAGTGTTCTTTCAATATGAGCCCGTTTTCGAGATATTGGTGAAAATGTCAACCAGGAGGGGCACTCAATCAAATGAAAGGTGTTGACAAATGATTTAACATGTTTTAGCTATTTTCCCATATAAAACGAAGGTTTTTAGATATTAACCAAAACGTGGACCAAAATTGGAGCTAGAAGGTTTATGTGATCAAATGGGTCTAAAATGAAAGGTCTGCATGAGAGTTTTAAAATGGAGTAATTTTAAGTCCTTTTGGGATTGGGATTGAGAAAGGGATAGGCATATGGATGACTATTAAAAAGCAATATGAAAAGACAAAAGCATATGAAGAGGATGGACGGAGAGAAAGATGTGGAGCTGAAATTAGGAGGGCGACTCACATATTTTAAATGCAAACAAGTTAATGCTTGGGCAGGACAACGTCTGCCGGGTCTGCTAGTATGTATATAAAAACAAGTAAGGAAAGGGCTGTCTTCGGCTGTGCCGAAGGCTTTATACCTTTCATGAATGCTAAACCACACTTATCGGAACAATCGATTGTATGGGAGCTATACGTTATGTTGGTCCGATCTGGCTGATTTTGCCTACATATGTTACATGTATAATATGTAGCAAACGTGCAAAGTTTAACGTTCCTAGCTTTTTAACTGCAAAAATTATAGCCCAAAACCCATTTATCGAAACTATCGATTATATGGGAGCTATATGTCATGTTGGTCCGATCTGAGTCATTTTCACTACACACGTTGCAAATACAATTTGTACTAAACTTGCAAAATTTTACGTTCCTAGCTTTTGAGTTGCAAGAGTTATAGGCCAAAACCCATTTATCGGAACAATCGATTGTATGGGAGCTATGCCTTCTATCGGTCCGATCTTGCTGGTTCCGACAAATGATTAATCCTATGCAAAATGGCGCCTGCTTGCAAAATTTCATCGAGATATCTCAAAAACTGAGGGACTAGTTTGCGTTCAAACAGACGGACGGACGGACGGACGGACGGACAGACGGACATGGCTAAATCAACTCGCCTCATCGCCCTGATCATTTCGGTATACTTAATAGTGGGTCTATCTCTTCTTCTTCTCATACTTACAAACATCGGACCAAAGTTATAATACCATTTCATGTTCATGAAAGGTATAATGAAATGGTGTTCAGTTGTAACGCTAAAACTCGAAAACGGCTGAACCAAATTATATACTCACCACCAGATGGCGGTGTTAGTCATGAATTGGTACAAAGTGAATTGAACGAAAAATTCTTTATTTCAAAGCTTTTCAAGGTAAAAAATGCGAATTTTTTGGAATTTCTCATTGTCAATTGAAGTTTTGCTTTGATGTTACTCTTCGTGTTGCAATCGAACATGCAAAATTTAATGCGCGTTGGTCCATTGATATACATACATATCTTACTAATATACAAAAACGTAAGTGTGTGAGTGACTGAATTTTTGTGACTCTTTCACGTCGAAACTAATGCCTCGAACTTTACGAAATTTTGCACACTAATTCTTTGGAGTACAGAATAGAAACACGCATAATCATATTTCGATATATTTATCGATAACAGAGTTATCGGTCAAAATGT
Source organism: Sphenella marginata (assembly GCA_951509765.1). Classification (NCBI taxonomy): domain Eukaryota; kingdom Metazoa; phylum Arthropoda; class Insecta; order Diptera; family Tephritidae; genus Sphenella; species Sphenella marginata. The sequence goes on from OX608078.1 coordinate 118,616,935, forward strand.
AGTTTTACGTAAACTTTGGATTATTCGCAGAAAGTTGGTATCAAATGAAAGTGGAAGAACACCGTTTTCATTTGGACGTTGGTTCACTTCGATATATTTATCGATAACAGAGTTATCGGTCAAAATGTGGTTTCGGGTAAACTTTGGAATATCCGCACACAATTGATATCAAACGAAAGGGAAAGACGACAGCTTTCATTCGGACTTTGGCTCATTTCGATATATTAATATTCGCACAAAATTGGTATAAAAAGAAAGGGGATGGCCACAGGTTTCATTTGGAGTTTGCTTCATTTATGGAAACATCTATTTTGAGAACGGCTGGACCTAATACACATATCTAAATTTGGAAGGTAGATTTTGTATCCGCTCGAGATGGTTATACGCTAAAAAAAATAAAGGCATTTGGAAAGGTTTTGGAGATGTCCCTAAAAATGTTGACCAGGGTAACCTTATAGTGTTCTTTCAATATGAGCCCGTTTTCGAGATATTGGTGAAAATGTCAACCAGGAGGGGCACTCAATCAAATGAAAGGTGTTGACAAATGATTTAACATGTTTTAGCTATTTTCCCATATAAAACGAAGGTTTTTAGATATTAACCAAAACGTGGACCAAAATTGGAGCTAGAAGGTTTATGTGATCAAATGGGTCTAAAATGAAAGGTCTGCATGAGAGTTTTAAAATGGAGTAATTTTAAGTCCTTTTGGGATTGGGATTGAGAAAGGGATAGGCATATGGATGACAATTAAAAAGCAATATGAAAAGACAAAAGCATATGAAGAGGATGGACGGAGAGAAAGATGTGGAGCTGAAATTAGGAGGGCGACTCACATATTTTAAATGCAAACAAGTTAATGCTTGGGCAGGACAACGTCTGCCGGGTCTGCTAGTCTATATATGTATATAAAAATGAAATGGTGTTCAGTTGTCACGCTAAAACTCGAAAACGGCTGAACCAAATTATATACTTCCTTTGGAGGGTTTCTTTTTTATTACCACGCGCAGGTCATGTATTAAAATCAAAACCAAATATTAGGGGGGCGTGGTAGCTCCCATACAATTTTATTAATTTGGCTGTTATATTTTGTGGCAATGTATGATACAATTGCTATGTATGATACAATTGATATGTATGATAAAATTGGATCTATTTATGCAAATATTGGTTGTTGTCTTTGTCGTCTATGCTTATCTTCACTACTGCGCTGTAGATGGCCAGAACGTCAGATGACGCTAGATGGTGCACACCAACACACACACACGCTGTACATATTTGCCTTTGTTGCTGTTTAGATTAGTACAGTAATCTATATCTATATCTATTCTATATATGTATATAAAAATGAAATGGTGTTCAGTTGTAACGCTAAAACTTGAAAACGGCTGAACCAAATTATATACTCACCACCAGATGGCGGTGTTAGTCATGAATTGGTACAAAGTTAATTGAACGAAAAATTCTTTATTTCAAAGCTTTTCAAGGTAAAAAATGCGAATTTTTAGGGAATTTCCCATTGTCAATTGAAGTTTTGCTTTGATGTTACTCTTCGTGTTGCAATCGAACATGCAAAATTTAATGCGCGTTGGTCCATTGATATACAAAATGACAAATTATTTGTTACAAGTATCAACCGACGCAATGCAGAACGAGGACTGAAGTTTAATTTTGAATAATTATTCTTTTAAGTTCAAAATTTAGTTAATGCAAGCAACAACAAATGCTTGCGCAAAATAGTACAACAACAATTGCTTGCACAAAATAAGCCAGACGCTAGCGTAAGCATTTAGCGTTCAACCGGATGCGCGTGCAATTGGAAACAATATTTTTATATGTTGCGCTTATTCTCTGAATTGGGCGCAACATTGCGAAACAAGAAATGCAAGATAACATTTAGTTATTAAGAATTTACCTGTGGGAAATTCTGGATGAGAAAATAAAAGTTAAACTGACGTGTCAGCAATAATTTGTTTATGAAAGCTTGTGGCGATAGCCAGAGGTGTGTAAGTATGTAATTGGCTGGTTAAAGCTGAAAATGGGTAAATAACTTTATATGTGTTAACTCCTCCGCCCTTAAATTCGAGCGTCCTCGATCGATGAGTTAACGCAATATTTTTGTAAGTTTTCGATCCCTATTTCTGCATTGCCTTGGTTAGATTTCTTTTCCTTATTTATTTTTCGTAAAAATCTTAATTTTAACAATGAACTTATAATAGCTAATGCAATAATTCCTATAGATATTGTATTAATACTAAAATATATTTGATTTCTTTTTTTCAACATTTCTAATTCTTTTAGTTCGTTATTCTGGTATTCTTTTATTGAGTTTAATGACAATATTTCTTCGATTTTCTCGTGTTTTGCCATAGGCTGTAAAATAGCAGGCAGGGGTTTTTTCCCTGTTATTACTTTTGAAAAATACAATTTATTTTCTATTTCTATATTTGTGTTTAAATGTTTTATTAGGTATGTTCCATTTATTTTTATAGTTTCGTTTTCAAATTTGACGAAACCTTTGTATTCATTTAAAAAAAGTACATCATTTGAAATTTCTTCAATAGTGTTTATATGTTGGTTATTTACTTTTGTACAATTATCTACTTTACTTTTCAGCAGATGTGCTATGCAAGTGCCGTTTGTTATATTCTCTACTACATCTTTAGAACATATTGACAAATTATTGTATGATTCACAATTTTTCATTTTTCCGTAAATTTCGTTTTTACATACTAATATCGAATCAAATTTAATTTTGTTTATAACCTTTCCTTTTTTGACAGGTCTTATCTCTAACGATCTACAATCTTCTTTTTCCGTTTTGGGTAAATTTATTATATAAATTAAGCTTTCTTTGTTAGATGCAATTTTTATATCGGCAAACTCTAGTGCCTCATCGATAATTATAAAAGGAATGTTTTCATCCTCTAAAAATTTGTTTGTTATTTCGATTTCCTTATCAGATAAAATGTATGAGTTTATTATGTTAGATTTTGCCCAATGAATGGCATATGCAATGTTTATTAGTTCTTCTTTAATTGTCTCTAATTTGAACTTCGTTTTTAGCAATAATTCATTATCAATTTCCTTTTTTTCTTGCACTAACTTAGATATTTTATTCGTATTATCAATTACTTCGTTAATTTTTTCGTTAGTTAATTTATTTATTATAACTTGCATATTATTATTCCCTAGGACGTTATTTATTTTTTCAGTTAAAATATTAAAGTCGCTATGGTCTGGATTCCCTGCGATCCATTTCCATGTCGAACCTATAAAGTCTAATGACCTTTTACTGTGTGCTTTGTTTATTCTAATTCTATTCAAATAATTTTTTTATTTATTGGCGAGGGATAAAAGGATGGGATTTAAGGGATGATTTGGGAGCTGTTCATTAATTGTCGTTTCTACGTGTCGTATTGTCTTGTCGTAGTCGTCTAGTTCTATTATATGTATGATTTTGAAGTTCCCTGTTTGTAATTTCGCCGGTCCTGAGTCAATTGTAACCAGTTGGGATGATGAGTAGTCCAGGAACTGAACGTTTGCTGAAGCGCAAACTACCATCGCAATCAATCTAAAACTTTTACAAAAATAAAGCAATAATGTTTAATACTCATTATCTGATTTATTTTTATAATTTTTTTCTACTAATTTACCTATTATTATTTATAATTTTTTGTTTTGTAATAATTTTTCCGCTTCTTCTATTTCGAAAGAAACATTTTATATTTTGTTTCGAAAAGAAAAATGAAAAAATTTTAGAAAAGTAAAAGGGAAACTGAAATATTTTTACGTTTTTTCTTATTCTGTTTGTTATTTTTCCTTTTTTTTTTTTTTTTTGTTGTTCTTATTGTTATTATTTTATTTATTTTTTTTAATTTTTTTTTTTTATTCTTGGTTTATTATGCTCTTATGAACCACTTTGCCTGATTCTGTTATGACCGTGGATGACTTGTTTTCCTTAACAATTTCCTTCTTGAAGCGAGGTGTGAGTTGTGTACCGTATCTTCTATTAATTTTCACAGAAATAGTCTGTCCAGGTGAATAGGTTTTACAGGGTGTTCTCTTTTTGTTGTGAAATTCTAAGTCTTTATCTTGTTTAAGTTTCAGTTTTTGTATGTTATTTTGTCTAGCTTCTTCGTATTGTTTTGGGTTTATATAGACTTTACGTCCGAAAAAATTTTCTATGGGTTTCAGTCCAGTCGTCGAGTGAATTGAAAAGTTGTATTCGTATACGGCTCTATCCAACAGTTCGTCAAAAGTCCTTTCTATGTCTTCGGTTTTTAAGCATCTCAATATTTCGGCGAGCGTTGAATGGAAACGTTCGATTTGTCCGTTTGCTTTGCTAATATGTGGTGGTGTCCTATAAACTTTAATTCTTAACTGATCTTCTAACATTAAAATTATTGATTGTGAGTTGAGAGATTTTTCGTTATCTATAATTATAGTCTGTGGTATCCCAAAAGTAAAAAGTAATTGCCTGAGGGGTTCACGTATGTCTTCTATTGATCTGGATTTAATTACTTTCGCTTGAGCGTACTTCGAGTATTTATCTATTGCCGTTAATACCAACTTTTTTCGGCTATGAATATATCGAGGTGGACGATTTGGCCGGGATATTCGGGAATCGGGGTGGGTTTTATTTCAGGTTTATTTGGGTGTCTGTCGTATTTGCTTTCAGCACAAACTCTGCACTGTTTGACAATTTTTGTAATTTTAGCTTGCATCTGTGGGAAATAAAATTTTTGAATGATTTGTTTTTTGTTCTCTATTGCGTATCTATGTGCTCTTTTATGTTCGAGTAAGATCTGTTGCTCTTGTTGTTCTGTTGTTGATAGATCTTTTACTTGTGATTGGGTGAATCTAATTTTAAAGTTGTTGAAATAGATAGGGCATAATTCTTGTATTTGTCCCAGAACTCCTTTCAGCATTGGCGGCCTTTGGCCGCTCTTCAATAAATAACCCTGGGCTACCGCCACGGTGATGTCTTTCCGCGTGCCACGTTTCCCACTTTTTCACTTTTTGGGCTCAGCCTAATGTGCCATTACAACAACCACATGAAAATGACAGAAAATTCTGAACTTTAACTGCAAATAACTTTTGAACGGATGAAAAAAATCTCATTTCAGATTCTAAATCTAGACGTGGGTAATCGTTTACTTGGGGTACCGAGCGCTAATACACAACCAAAAATGTTGAGATATGTATCAGGAGACGCGCTTTGGTCCCAGGAGCATGAATATAGCTCCGCTGAACCAATATTTTTAGTAGTTTGCGAGATATTTGCATATTTGTCAAAGTTCAGAATTTTCTGTCATTTTCATGTGGTTGTTGTAATCACATTACCCTGTGAGAAAAGAGTGGCACGCGGAATGACATCACCGTGGCGGTAGCCATGGCTATGGCAACCACCTGGAGTTGGAATGGCGTAGCCCAGGGTTATTTTTGAAGTGCGGCGGAAGGCCGCCAATGCGGAAAGGAGTTCTGCACATAAATACCATTGATCACGACCCGAATTGGGGATCTGACCTAAGTCAATCCCAGATTCATGATATAATGATCATAAGTCGAAGGTGATAATGAAAAATTAAAATTTGGAATATAAAAAAAATGTACTGACTTTAGTTCGCTTTCTTAAAGCGAATTAATGTCAATAGCGTTTCAATAAGTCTTTCAGGTCGTCGTTAGAGTAATGTGGTTTGGTAATAGTATGTCTGTGGTAGGTTGGGAACGGAATTGTGAAGTTGTATGAGCTTTTAGGTTCGGTGAGTATCCAGATTTGGTTTTTGAATACATAGCTTCCGTGGAGGGTATTCGATTTTGGCCTGAACTCTCGTCGGAATGGGTTGCTATTGTTACTGTATTAAGTTCTGGAGGTCGAGAAAGGGTTCTGCCACTATGTTGGTTTTGCCTGGTTTATACTTGAGTTCATAGTCGTATTCCTCGAGGATTGCTTTCCATCTTTTTAGTTTAGAGTTATCATTTTTATTACTTAATGCGTAGGTCAAGGGTTGATGATCGGTGAATATCTTAATTTTTGCTTTTCCGTATAAATAGTTTTTTAGAGATTTGAGTGACCAGATGATGGCGAGCATCTCTCTTTCATTAGAAGCGTAGTGTTCTTCCGTCTTTGTAAGCGTTCTTGAGATAAAAGTGATAGGTTTTCCGTCTAGTTCGAGCACTGCACCGATTGCATGTTTTGAAGCGTCCGTCGTCAGGTGGAATTCTTTTTGAAAGTTTGGGTAGGTCAGTGTGACTTCTTTTGATATAAGAGAGCTTTTTACTTTATTAAATGCTGCTATGGCGTCGCTGTTTAATTGAATAAGCTTCTTTTTTGACAGGTTTTTTGAAATCCTACCTTCTTCTCCTCTTAGAAGGTTAGTTAGGGGTTTGGTGATTTGGGCGTAATCTTTTATGAATCGCCTGTAGTAGCCGGAGAGGCCTAGAAATGATCGTAAGTCGTTTAGGGTTTTCGGGTATGGGAAATTTACTATTGCTTGAACCTTGTTGGGGTTAGTTTTGATTCCTTTTGATGAAACTAAAAAGCCTAAAAATTCTATTTCTTTTTTGAAAAATTCACACTTATCGATTTGTAGCTTCATGTTAGCTGCTCTTAAGGTTTCAAAGATTTCATGGATATTTTGGGCATGTGTTTTTTCGTCATTGCTGAATATGATTATATTATCTATATAAACATAACAGATCTTTCCGATATATTTTCTGAGGATGTCGTCCAAAGTTCTTTGGAAAATTGCAGGAGCGTTTTTGAGGCCGAATGGCAAACGTGTGAATTCGTATTTGCCATTTTTTACTGAAAAGGCAGTTTTCTCAACATCAGATTCTTTCAGTGGAATCTGGTGGAAACCGCTTTTTAGATCTATAACTGAAAATAGGCTATTTTTACCTAATTGAGACAGGACCTCGTTTATATCCGGAATTGGATATCGGTCGGCTATGGTTATAGAGTTTAGTTTTCTATAATCAATTACTAGTCTGTATTTTTTTTCGAGAGAAGCATCCTGTTTTTTGGTACTATCCATATGGGTGAGTTATATGGGGACCGTGAAGGTCTTATTATACCATCGTCTAGTAATTTTTGGATTTGTTTTTCTACTTCTTCTTTTAAGGACATAGGGTAAGGGTAGTATTTTGTGTAAACTGGTTCGTTGGAGTTTGTCCTGATAGTAGCGACGACTTTGGTGGTATAGGTTAGTTTCTCATTAGGGTCAGAGAAAAGATCTAGATTCCGGTTTACTAGTGAGCTCATTATGTGTTTTTGGAAACTGTTCATATGTTCATTTCTTATGGGGATATGGTTCACGTCTTGAGAAAGTAATTGTTTGAGGCGTATTCTAACTGAATTATTAATGGGCATAAAGTTTTCTTTTGTATGAATGACTGCTGATAATTCCTTTAAACTATCATTGCCTAATATGGCATGGAAGGATGCGAGGGTTGGCAGAAGATAAAATTTCAAATTAATGTTTGACAAATTAAACAGATTTACGAAGTGGGTAATTTCTATTTTTCCTCCTACTGAGTTTCCAAAAAAATTATTGTCCTTTTGGATTTTCTTTCTTACTAGTTGGGGTTGGATGTAATTTTTATTAGATCCTGTATCGACTAAAATTTTTTAAATATCTCCACTCTTCGTTCTGCAATTAAAATAAGGCAGTGAAGAGTTCCTTATTCTAAAAAATGTATGTCCGTGAAATCTGCGTTTTCGTATGGATAATATTCGGGGCTTTCGGTATCGTATTGTTCCTGAGTGTTGGGTGGGTTATTATTTTCGATGTCTAGTGGGTCGTTGGCTTCTGGGCTAGTGGCTACATGGAAATTTCTTTGTGATTTTATAGGTGGATTTGTTAAGTTTGAGCCGCCTTGTCTTTTACCGGCGTATTTAAAGTTGGGTCTATTTGCGTAGTTAATGGCATTTGTTCTGATGCTGGGATCTATGTCCATTGGCTCCGGTTTTGGTTGTGGCTTTTGAGCTGTGGGCCTAGGAGGTGTGTTGTAGCGTTGATTCTGCTGTGTTTGCTGGTGGTTGAAGTAGTTTGGCTGGTATCCTTGTGGGTATTGTTGAAATCCTTGAATGTTCGGTCCATATGGGTATTGTGCTCCGCTGAAGTTATTTTGTCCCTGTGGGTATTGTGGTCTACTGAAGTTATTTGGTCCTTGAGGGTACTGTTGTGGCCTTTGGGGAAATTGATTAAATCGCTGTTGGGGTTGGGGTAAGTGTGCTAGTTCGGGATAGAATTGTGGTGGTTTTAGGTAAGTTCGTGGTGGCAGTGGTGGTTTAATATTGTAGTTGTCGAATCCATTCTAATGGTTTGCATGAGCACTCCTGAATTTCTTCACTTCTGGAAGATCCTTTGGTTCCCGCATGCCTAATAATCGGGGAAGGTCGCCGTTAAGGCCTCTGACAAATGTGTCCAGAGCTTTTATCCTATATGTTTCCGTAAGGAGTCTTATGGATTCCGGGCTTACCTCCATACATCCAATTTTGTTTAATATCAGGGAAAGGTGGAAATATACTTTTTGGTAGAAGTCCTGTACTGAATTTTTGCCCTGGATCAGTCCCGTCATTTGGTACTCTAGTGTACCTAAGTCACGTTTGTCGGCGTAATGTGTCGTGAGACACATTGAGATGGCCTTCCAGTCTAGAGGGGTGTTATATGATTCTAGTGCAATGTCGGCACTACCTACTACTTTGTTTCTTATTACATTCAATATGCCAAAGTATTTGGGCGTCCCTTTTGTATGTTCATAGATATGAAGTATCCTCTCAACACTTTTCTTCCATGAGTTAAATTCCGCAGGTTTCCCTGAAAATTCCCTCAACGATCCCACTTCGTCGGGGATCTTTTCAATTTCTGTCAGATTGTTCCTATGTTGTTCGTCGATAGTCTGGTCCATTATAGGTACTGGGTTGGTATCTGTTCTAACTATGTCCTGAATTAATGTTCGTCCGTCCGTTGTTAGTATCTGAGTCAGTAGGTTTCTAACTAAGTTTTGTAGTTCCGGAGTGGCTTGTAGAGTTGGATTTGCGACTGGTTGGGGTTGGACAGAACAGGTGGCCTAATTAAATTGTTGGGGTTTGCCATTATTAGTTTATTTCTTTGTTTTCGCGTAGACTAAAAGAACTAATTAACTTGTTTGCCAAAAATTGCCTTCCACAAAGAAATTGTCTAAAAAGAACTTTATTTTATATTCTTTATTTTTATTAGAAAAAAAAATTTTGTTTTTACACAGGCTCAAACTTTTTTCGTTTTCTGTTTGCCAGAAAGAATTTCAGTGTCGCAGCGAAAATTTTCTTAAAAATTAGTCTAAGTAGTTGTTTTACTATAATTTTCTTTTTACAAAATCCTTTTTCTTTTTTTTTGAATTTTATTTTTCTTAAGATTTGCTTTAATAATCACTAGTTTTTTGCTCTTAACTTACATCTCTAGTTTGGTCCTCATCCCGCTAGGTCCCGTGGGATGCTCCTGTTTGTTTCACTGCTTTCTGCTTCGGCTGCTTTGGCTGCTTGCTGCTTCACTACTTGGGTCCCTTCCTAGGACACACGGTCGGCTGATGTTGCTTTTTATGTTTTTGGTGTGGCACTTTTTTCTAGTTGCACTTCTTTAGTGGCACTTTTTTTGCTAGTGGCACTTTATGTTTCTGTTTATTTCTTAAATTAATGTTTTTGGTGTGGCACTCTTTTTTCTAGTGGCACTTTTTTTGCTAGTGGCACTTTACGTTTCTTTTTTTTCTCAAAAGAATCTTAAATTATTGTTTCTTGTTTGTTCTTTTCACTTAACTTTTCCGGTTGTATTTTCTTTAAAAGTTTGTTAAACTTTAAATTTTTTAAATTCTGTTTATTTCTTAAATTAATGTTTTTTGGGGTGGCACTTTTTTTTTGCTAGTGGCACTTTATGTTTCTTTTTTTTCTCAAAAGAATCTTAAGTTATTGTTTTTTGTTTGTTCTTTTCACTTAACTTTTCCGGTTGTATTTTCTTTAAAAGTTTGTTAAACTTTAAATTTTGGAACTAATTAATTTTTTTATGGTTGACCTTTAAACTAATTTCAGTTTAGTCAAGCTTTAAACTTTTTGTAACTAATTAATTTTATTTTAGTTGACCTTTAAAACTAATTTCAGTTTAGTTAAACTTCAAACTTTTTGTAACTACAAATTCTTTATTTTTAGCTCGGGCGCCAAATGACAAATTATTTGTTACAAGTATCAACCGACGCAATGCAGAACGAGGACTGAAGTTTAATTTTGGATAATTATTCTTTTAAGTTCAAAATTTAGTTAATGCAAGCAACAACAAATGCTTGCGCAAAATAGTACAACAATTGCTTGCACAAAATAAGCCAGACGCTAGCGTAAGCATTAGCGTTCAACCGGATGCGCGTGCAATTGGAAACAATATTTTTATATGTTGCGCTTATTCTCTGAATTGGGCGCAACATTGCGAAACAAGAAATGTAAGATAACATTTAGTTATTAAGAATTTACCTGTGGGAAATTCTGGATGAGAAAATAAAAGTTAAACTGACGTGTCAGCAATAATTTGTTTATGAAAGCTTGTGGCACAAAATTGGTATAAAACAAGTAAGGAAGTCTAAGTTCGGGTGAACCGAACATTAAATACCCAGCGTTAGTTTCCAGAAAAAGGGGGCGTGGTTTTCATCCGATTTCGCCCATTTTAAAAACCAATCTAATCCCAGCCTAAACAATAGCGAATTTGGTGGGCGCGGCAACGCCCCTTGCGTATAAAGCTCTAACCGCTTACATGAACCAAAAGTACTCAATCGATCTTTTCAAGGGTTATACCATGTCCTATATATAACTTTGGAAAAGAAGGCGTGCCATGCCTATAACTTTTATCGTATTTTGTGAAATTTTTTGATATACGGATATATGTGTCCATTAATCAATATTTACCTAATTTTAAAAAAGTGGGTGGTGGCACGCCCACGGATTTTATTATGTTGTTTGTCCCTATTTGAAGATCAGTTTTCATTACAGATCTTTATGATACAGTGGCTTGTTAATAGTGAAATGTTGATATTTTGTTTATTCACTTGTGGGCGGTGCCACACCCATTTTCCAAAATATTACCAAAAAACCTTTAAACATCACTAATAACATCATCAGGTGAATGAGTGTACTAAATTTTAGCATTATATCTTTATCAGTTAAACAGATATTGCATATTCCGGTTTCCTAACTCTCGTTTAGAGAACTTTAGTAAAAAAGTGGGCGTGGTCGTTCACTGATTTTTCTTATTTTCTGTGGTAGTACTCTACATAAACATAACATGCCTGGTACCTAGTTACGTAAACCTATCTCACACCGTTCTGAAGTTATTAGCAGTCGAATTTGAAAATTGCTTGACTCATAAGCGGGCGGTGCCACGCCCACTTTCCAAAATTTTGCAAAACTAATGTAAAGAATATGAAAATTGATGTATGTACCAAATTATATTTTTATAGCGGTATCAGTTAATTAGATATGGACTTTTCAATATTTCCACCTCCTTTCAATATAACTTTTATGAAAAAGTAGGCGTGGTCGCCAAGCGATTTCGTTTATTTTCTCTACCTGAATTTAACACAACAATAGTATGTTCTCTACAAAACTTCGTTATGCTAGCATAAACTGTTCTGAAGTTATTAAGAGTCAAAATTTTAAAATTTCTTCAAATATATGTGGGCAGTGCCACGCCCCTTTTCAAAAAATTTGATAAAATCGGCCTTAGAACATCTAAATCAATACATATTGCAAATTTTATCATTGTATCTGCTTCTAATATTGAATTAACCCGTTGTATACGTTTTTCGAAATTTTCGATATCGAAAAAGGGGGCGTGGTTATGGTCCGATTTTACCCATTTTCAATAGCAATCTATTCTGAACCCAAATAAGTGCGCATGCCGAATTTGGTGAAGATATCTCATTATTTGCTCAAGTTATCGTGTTAACGGACAGACGGACGGACGGACGGACGGACGGACGGACGGACAGACGGACGGACATGGCTCAATCAAATTTTTTTTTGATCCTGATCATATTGATATGTGGAAGTCTATATCTATCTCGATTCCTTTATACCTGTACAACCAACCGTTATCCCAACAAAGTTATAATACCCTTGTACTAGTACTAGTACGCTGGGTATAAAGAAAGGGGAAGGCCACAGGTTTCATTTGGACTTTGCTTCATTTATGGAAACATCTATTTTGAGAATGGCTGGACCTAATACACATATCTAAATTTGGAAAGTAGATTTTGTATCCGCTCGAGATGGTTATACGCTAAAAAAAATAAAGGCATTTGGAAAGGTTTTGGAGATGTCCCTAAAAATGTTGACCAGGGTAACCTTATAAAGTGTTCTTTCAATATGAGCCCGTTTTCGAGATATTGGTGAAAATGTCAACCAGGAGGGGCACTCAATCAAATGAAAGGTGTTGACAAATGATTTAACATGTTTTAGCTATTTTCCCATATAAAACGAAGGTTTTTAGATATTAACCAAAACGTGGACCAAAATTGGAGCTAGAAGGTTTTTGTGAACAAATGGGTCTAAAATGAAAGGTCTGCATGAGAGTTTTAAAATGGAGTAATTTTAAGTCCTTTTGGGATTGGGATTGAGAAAGGGATAGGCATATGGATGCAAACAAGTTAATGTTTGGGCAGGACAACGTCTGCCGGGTCTGCTAGTCTATATATATAAAAATGAAATGGTGTTCAGTTGTCACTCTAAAACGGCTGAACCAAATTACATATATACTTCCTTTGGAGGGTTTCTTTTTTATTACCACGCGCAGGTCATGTATTAAAATCAAAACAAAATATTAGGGGGGCGTGGTACCTCCCATACAATTTTATTAATTTGGCTGTTATATTTTGTGGCTATGTATGATACAATTGCTATGTATGATGCGAATATTGGTTGTTGTCTTTGTCGTCTATGTTTATCTTCACTTTAGTACAGTAATCTATATCTATATCTATTCTATATCTATATATATAAAAATGAAATGGTGTTCAGTTGTCACGCTAAAACTCGAAAACGGCTGAACCAAATTATATACTTCCTTTGGAGGGTTTCTTTGTTATTGCCACGCGCAGGTCATGTATTAAAATCAAAACAAAATATTAGGGGGCGTGGTACCTCCCATACAATTTTATTAATTTGGCTGTTATATTTTGTGGCTATGTATGATACAATTTCTATGTATAATACAATTGCTATGTATGATAAAATTGGATCTATTTATGCGAATATTGGTTGTTGTCTTTGTCGTCTATGTTTATCTTCACTACTGCGCTGTAGATGGCCAGAACGTCAGATGACGCTAGATGGTACCCACCAACACACACACACGCTGTACATAATTGCCTTTGTTGCTGTTTAGATTCGTACAGTAATCTATATCTATATCTATTCTATATATGTATATACAAATGAAATGGTGTTCAGTTGTAGCACTAAAACTCGAAAACGGCTGAACCAAATTATATACCCACCACCAGATGGCGGTGTTAGTCATGAATTGGTACAAAGTTAATTGAACGAAAAATTCTTTATTTCAAAGCTTTTCAAGGTAAAAAATGCGAATTTTTTGGAATTTTCCATTGTCAATTGAAGTTTTGCTTTGATGTTACTCTTCGTGTTGCAATCGAACATGCAAAATTTAATGCGCGTTGGTCCATTGATATACATACATATCTTACTAATATAGAAAAACGTAAGTGTGTGAGTCACTGAATTTTTGTGACTCTTCACGTCTAAACTAATGCCTCGAACTTTACGAAATTTTGCACACTAATTCTTTGGAGTACAGAATAGAAACAGGCATAATTATATTTCGATATATTTATCGATAACAGAGTTATCGGTCAAAATTTAGTTTTCCGTAAACTTTGGATTATTCGCAGAAAATTGGTATCAAACGGAAGTGGAAGAACACCGTTTTCATTTGGACGTTGGTTCACTTCGATATATTTATCGATAACAGAGTTATCGGTCAAAATGTGGTTTCGGGTAAACTTTGGAATATCCGCACACAATTGATATCAAACGAAAGGGAAAGACGACAGCTTTCATTCGGACTTTGGTTCATTTCGATATATTAATATTCGCACAAAATTGGTATAAAAAGAAAGGGGAAGGCCACAGGTTTCATTTGGACTTTGCTTCATTTATGGAAACATCTATTTTGAGAACGGCTGGACCTAATACACATATCTAAATTTGGAAGGTAGATTTTCTATCCGCTCGAGATGGTTATACGCTAAAAAAATAAAGGCATTTGGAAAGGTTTTTGAGATGTTCCTAAAAATGTTGACCTTATAAAATGTAACCTTATAAAGTGTTCTTTCAATATGAGCCCGTTTTCGAGATATTGGTGAAAATGTCAACCAGGAGGGGCACTCAATCAAATGAAAGGTGTTGACAAATGATTTAACATGTTTTAGCTATTTTCCCATATAAAATGAAGGTTTTTAGATATTAACCAAAACGTGGACCAAAATTGGAGCTAGAAGGTTTTTGTGAACAAATGGGTCTAAAATGAAAGGTCTGCATGAGAGTTTTAAAATGGAGTAATTTTAAGTCCTTTTGGGATTAGGATTGAGAAAGGGATAGGTATATGGATGACAATTAACAATATGAAAAGACAAAAGCATATGAAGAGGATGGACGGAGAGAAAAATGTGGAGCTGAAATTAGGAGGGCGACTCACATATTTTAAATGCAAACAAGTTAATGTTTGGGCAGGACAACGTCTGCCGGGTCTGCTAGTTTTCTATTATATTGTGTACATAATTCAACTTGTTGCTAATATACCAATTTTTATTCGTGACGATGTTCTTCGCCGTAAGTCCACTTTAAAATTTATTAGAGCTCCAGCATAATCCACTATTTATTCGCCTTGTATTTACGCCGTCATTAGCCCCTTTCTATGTGGGTGCATTAGTAAACCCCCAATTATGTCGCCGTTGACGACGAGCTCAGACGATGCCATTTTTGTCGATGCCTTTTTTCATAACGACTAGAATGATTTGTGAGTTACAATTCCTGAAATAAAAG
The DNA here is from genome assembly GCA_951509765.1 of Sphenella marginata. Classification (NCBI taxonomy): domain Eukaryota; kingdom Metazoa; phylum Arthropoda; class Insecta; order Diptera; family Tephritidae; genus Sphenella; species Sphenella marginata. The sequence goes on from OX608078.1 coordinate 118,632,014, forward strand.
TGGAAAAGATCATTTGTAAGTTTCTTTACTCTTTTCTTTGAAAATCATTTATTAAAATGTCAATGCTAACTTATTTATGTTTTACTCAAAGGACAGAAAATGAAAGTTTTGTCTTTTTCAACGTCGACGTCGACGATGCCAATCATAATAAGGCTGAGTTAATATTTTTACCTTTCATGAGCATAAAAAGTTATTATAACTTGAGTGCGATGTTTGTTTGAACATAAACGGAAATTAAGTTAAATATCTATAAACAAACAGGAACATACCCTTAAACTTATTTATGAGAGGTATAAAGCGTTCGGCACAGTCAAGCACAGATCACTCCGTCCCTTTTTTGTATAATATAGTGTTAGGTTAGTCACTGTGTATGTGAAGTGCACTTTTTTTCAAAAATAAGTTAACTACATTTTCTGAATCCTTGGCATCATACCTAGGTACTGTGAATTTTTTATAAGCGAATTATCAAAAATGGCCGCTCCAATAGCAATGGATATTATTCCTAAGTGCTAAGTGCGTAAAATGAAAAAAGTAGAGATCGAAAATATGTATGTTAAGTGCTGAAAAATTTAGGGAATAAGTGCAGAATACATACCCATGGCAAATTTAAAAATTAAAAATTCGACTTTATAGCGAATTGTATGGTGATTATAAAGGTACATTTTTTTTATTGTGAAAATAAATACTTAGGGGGTTATTCCAGGTCAAAAGGTTAAACAACCTAAAATAACAAAAATAAAATGCAATTTAATGGCTTTTAAGATTTTAATATGTTGCAGCCACAAGTTTTTCAGAATACAACTTTAAACACGCAAAATAAGAGAGTGAAATGGCTGAAAATTTAATACAAGAACGATTTGTCAGAGGATAGCTTTATGGAAATAAACGCCAATCAGTTAATTTAAAATCTAAATATTCGAAAGTAAACTCCATTCCAAGAGCCAAAAGGGATGATCCATCATTCTTACTCTCCAAAGGCGTAATTCCCCAAGATTATAAAGACTTAATTAATTAATTAATTAATTAATTGACAACTTGCCATCTTCAAATACGAATTCAGAAATAGATGAGAACTAATTCGTTTGTTTGTAGTTAACTGTAATAAAATTTTCTAATACATTCCCACAACAGCCGGTTCTACGTACCGGACGTCCAGTGGCCGTCGTCGATCAAGTATCGCTCCACCACATATGTCTGACTCTGTCACATCAGTCTCCACGACTAGCACTAACAATGCACATCAGCAAGTAGACCTTCCGAGCGGCCGCTCACGCCTCCAGGTGTCAAAATCTCACACAGCAGCTCACAGCTACTCCCTACGTAGCATTACCCAAGTGGATTTGAGCAATTCTGAGCGTCCGCTCTCCCCCACCCCCTCGGTCAGCCCCTCTTCTTCCAGCATCAGCACGAGTATAAGCCACAACTATCAGCTCCTGGTTCCTTATACTACGTGCACTGTTTGTCGGTTAAGATTATATACGCCGTTGGCATCAGTCAAGTGCAATAACTGCCTTGGCCTGTGTCACCTGCTTATATGCTCTGGACTCGCGAACAAGAGCCTATGGACTGATACGTACGTTGCGCTGTCGAGCTACGCAACCTTCAACGTCGTCCGACTCGCCTCTACCTTCTGGTAACGCGATTCCTTCGACTTCAAGATTGCGCCGTAGTGCGCGACGCAGCCTATTACCACCGAGGCATACGCACCAGTCCTTGACCCCCAGCATCAACTCTACTCCCCCTTCGCATTTCGGTATCCTGCAATTTAATTGCAACGGCCTAACTGGTAAAATTGTTGAAGTGACAAATTTAATAAAGCGACTGAACATCAAGATCGCGGCGATTCAGGAGACAAAGCTAGGTGGAAGGTCGTATCTTCAGACCTGCAACGGGTACAATGTACACCGTTGTGACCGTGCGAGAGGGCTTGGGGGTGGTCTGGCATTCATCACGCATCAATCTGTGCAGTATCATCTATTTGAGCCTGACATCCCTATATTTATTGCTAATTTAGTACGCATTCATTTAATTTATTACACTTGTCTTCTAGAAAATATCGAGCCCCCTTAGTCAGCCCAACCAGCCCAACCTTATATTCAAGCTAGCCCAACCTCCAAAAAAATTGTACAATAATCAAAAAATTAAAACGTACTAAATATCCCTATATTTATTGCTAATTTAGTACGCATTCATTTAATTTATTACACTTGTCTTTTAAAAAATATCGCGCCCCTTAGTCAGCCCAACCACCAAAACAATTTTACAATAATCAAAAAATGAAATTAGGTACTAAATATCCCTATATTTATTGCTGATTTAGTACGCATTCATTTAATTTATTACACTTGTCTTCTAAAAAATATCGAGCCCCCTTAGTCAGCCCAACCAGCCCAACCTTATATTCAAGCTAGCCCAACCACCAAAAAAATTTTACAATAATCAAAAAATGAAAACGTACTAAATATCCCTATATTTATTGCTAATTTAGTACGCATTCATTTAATTTATTACACTTGTCTTTTAAAAAATATCCAGCCCCCTTAGTCAGCCCAACCAGCCCAACCTTATATTCAAGCTAGCCCAACCACCAAAAAAATTTTACAATAATCAAAAAATTAAAACGTACTAAATATCCCTATATTTATTGCTAATTTTAAAAAATATCGAGCCCCCTTAGTCAGCCCAACCAGCCCAACCTTATATTCAAGCTAGCGCAACCACCAAACAAATTTTACAATAATCAAAAAATTAAAACGTACTAAATATCTCTATATTTATTGCTAATTTAGTACGCATTCATTTCCAACCAACCCAACCTTATATTCAAGCTAGCCCAACCTCCAAAAAAATTTTACAATAATCAAAAAATGAAAACGTAGGTACTAAATATCCCTATATTTATTGCTAATTTAGTACGCATTCATTTTATTTATTTAAAATATCGAGCCCCCTTAGTCAGCCCAACCAGCCCAACCTTATATTCAAGCTAGCCCAACCACCAAAAAAATTTTACAATAATCAAAAAATTAAAACGTACTAAATATCCCTATATTTATTGCTAATTTAGTACGCATTCATTTAATTTATTACACTTGTCTTTTAAAAAATATCGAGCCCCCTTAGTCAGCCCAACCAGCCCAACCTTATATTCAAGCTAGCCCAACCTCCAAAAAAATTTTACAATAATCAAAAAATTAAAACGTACTAAATATCCCTATATTTATTGCTAATTTAGTACGCATTCATTTAATTTATTACACTTGTCTTTTAAAAAATATCGAGCCCCCTTAGTCAGCCCAACCAGCCCAACCTTATATTCAAGCTAGCCCAACCTCCAAAAAAATTGTACAATAATCAAAAAATTAAAACGTACTAAATATCCCTATATTTATTGCTAATTTAGTACGCATTCATTTAATTTATTACTCTTGTCTTTTAAAAAATATCGAGCCCCCTTAGCCCAACCAGCCCAACCTTATATTCAAGCTAGCGCAACCACCAAACAAATTTTACAATAATCAAAAAATGAAAACGTACTAAATATCTCTATATTTATTGCTAATTTAGTACGCATTCATTTAATTTATTACTAGTCAGCCCAACCACCAAAAAAATTTTACAATAATCAAAAAATTTAAACGTACTAAATATCCCTATATTTATTGCTAATTTAGTACGCATTCATTTTATTTATTACACTTGTCTTTTAAAAAATATCGCGTCCCCTTAGTCAGCCCAACCAACCCAACCTTATATTCAAGCTAGCCCAACCACCAAAAAAATTTTACAATAATCAAAAAATAAAAAGGTACTAAATATCCCTATATTTATTGCTAATTTAGTACGCATTCATTTAATTTATTACACTTGTCTTTTAAAAAATATCGAGCCCCCTTAGTCAGCCCAACCAGCCCAACCTTATATTCAAGCTAGGCCAACCACCAAAAAAATTTTACAATAATCAAAAAATGAAAACGTACTAAATATCCCTATATTTATTGCTAATTTAGTACGCATTCATTTAATTTATTACACTTGTCTTTTAAAAAATATCGAACCCCCTTAGTCAGCCCAACCAGCCCAACCTTATATTCAAGCTAGCCCAACCACCAAAAAAATTTTACAATAATCAAAAAATGAAAACGCACTAAATATCCCTATATTTATTGCTAATTTAGTACGCATTCATTTTATTTATTACACTTGTCTTTTAAAAAATATCGCGCCCCCTTAGTCAGCCCAACCTTATATTCAAGCTAGCCCAACCACCAAAAAAATTGTACAATAATCAAAAAATTAAAACGTACTAATTATCCCTATATTTATTGCTAATTTAGTACGCATTCATTTTATTTATTACACTTGTCTTTTAAAAAATATCGAGCCCCCTTAGTCAGCCCAACCAGCCCTTATATTCAAGCTAGCCCAACCTCCAAAAAAATTTTACAATAATCAAAAAATTAAAACGTACTAAATATCCCTATATATATTGCTAATTTAGTACGCATTCATTTAATTTATTACACTTGTCTTTTAAAAAATATCGAGGCCCCTTAGTCAGCCCAACCAGCCCTTATATTCAAGCTAGCCCAACCTCCAAAAAAATTTTACAATAATCAAAAAATTAAAACGTACTAAATATCCCTATATTTATTGCTAATTTAGTACGCATTCATTTAATTTATTACACTTGTCTTTTAAAAAATATCGAGCCCCCTTAGTCAGCCCAACCAGCCCTTATATTCAAGCTAGCCCAACCTCCAAAAAAATTTTACAATAATCAAAAAATTAAAACGTACTAAATATCCCTATATATATTGCTAATTTAGTACGCATTCATTTAATTTATTACACTTGTCTTTTAAAAAATATCGAGGCCCCTTAGTCAGCCCAACCAGCCCTTATATTCAAGCTAGCCCAACCTCCAAAAAAATTTTACAATAATCAAAAAATTAAAACGTACTAAATATCCCTATATTTATTGCTAATTTAGTACGCATTCATTTAATTTATTACACTTGTCTTTTAAAAAATATCGAGCCCCCTTAGTCAGCCCAACCAGCCCTTATATTCAAGCTAGCCCAACCTCCAAAAAAATTTTACAATAATCAAAAAATTAAAACGTACTAAATATCCCTATATATATTGCTAATTTAGTACGCATTCATTTAATTTATTACACTTGTCTTTTAAAAGATATCGAGCCCCCTTAGTCAGCCCAACCAGCCCAACCTTATATTCAAGCTAGCCCAACCACCAAAAAAATTTTACAATAATCAAAAAATGAAATTAGGTACTAAATATCCCTATATTTATTGCTAATTTAGTACGCAATCATTTAATTTATTACACTTGTCTTCTAAAAAATATCGAGCCCCCTTAGTCAGCCCAACCAGCCCAGCCTTATATTCAAGCTAGCCCAACCTCCAAAAAAATTTTACTATAATCAAAAAATTAAAGCGTACTAAATATCCCTATATTTATTGCTAATTTAGTACGCATTCATTTTATTTATTACACTTGTCTTTTAAAAAATATCGAGCCCCCTTAGTCAGCCCAACCAGCCCAACCTTATATTCAAGCTAGGCCAACCACCAAAAAAATTTTACAATAATCAAAAAATGAAAACGTACTAAATATCCCTATACTTATTGCTAATTTAGTACGCATTCATTTAATTTATTACACTTGTCTTTTAAAAAATATCGAGCCCCCTTAGTCAGCCCAACCTTATATTCAAGCTAGCCCAACCTCCAAAAAAATTTTACAATAATCAAAAAATTAAAACGTACTAAATATCCCTATATTTATTGCTAATTTAGTACGCATTCATTTAATTTATTACACTTGTCTTTTAAAAGATATCGAGCCCCCTTAGTCAGCCCAACCAGCCCAACCTTATATTCAAGCTAGCCCAACCACCAAAAAATTTTTACAATAATCAAAAAATGAAATTAGGTACTAAATATCCCTATATTTATTGCTAATTTAGTACGCAATCATTTAATTTATTACACTTGTCTTCTAAAAAATATCGAGCCCCCTTAGTCAGCCCAACCAGCCCAGCCTTATATTCAAGCTAGCCCAACCTCCAAAAAAATTTTACTATAATCAAAAAATTAAAGCGTACTAAATATCCCTATATTTATTGCTAATTTAGTACGCATTCATTTTATTTATTACACTTGTCTTTTAAAAAATATCGCGCCCCTTAGTCAGCCCAACCACCAAAAAAATTTTACAATAATCAAAAAATGAAATTAGGTACTAAATATCCCTATATTTATTGCTAATTTAGTACGCATTCATTTAATATATTACACTTGTCTTCTAAACCATATATCCAGCCCCCTTAGTCAGCCCAACCAGCCCAACCTTATATTCAAGCTAGCCCAACCACCAAAAAAATTTTACAATAATCAAAAAATGAAATTAGGTACTAAATATCCCTATATTTATTGCTAATTTAGTACGCATTCATTTAATTTATTACACTTGTCTTCTAAAACATATATCGAGCCCCCTTAGTCAGCCCAACCAGCCCAACCTTATATTCAAGCTAGCCCAACCTCCAAAAAAATTTTACAATAATCAAAAAATTAAAACGTACTAAATATCCCTATATATATTGCTAATTTAGTACGCATTCATTTAATTTATTACACTTGTCTTTTAAAAAATATCGAGCCCCCTTAGTCAGCCCAACCAGCCCTTATATTCAAGCTAGCCCAACCTCCAAAAAAATTTTACAATAATCAAAAAATTAAAACGTACTAAATATCCCTATATTTATTGCTAATTTAGTACGCATTCATTTAATTTATTACACTTGTCTTTTAAAAAATATCGAGCCCCCTTAGTCAGCCCAACCAGCCCTTATATTCAAGCTAGCCCAACCTCCAAAAAAATTTTACAATAATCAAAAAATTAAAACGTACTAAATATCCCTATATATATTGCTAATTTAGTACGCATTCATTTAATTTATTACACTTGTCTTTTAAAAGATATCGAGCCCCCTTAGTCAGCCCAACCAGCCCAACCTTATATTCAAGCTAGCCCAACCACCAAAAAAATTTTACAATAATCAAAAAATGAAATTAGGTACTAAATATCCCTATATTTATTGCTAATTTAGTACGCAATCATTTAATTTATTACACTTGTCTTCTAAAAAATATCGAGCCCCCTTAGTCAGCCCAACCAGCCCAGCCTTATATTCAAGCTAGCCCAACCTCCAAAAAAATTTTACTATAATCAAAAAATTAAAGCGTACTAAATATCCCTATATTTATTGCTAATTTAGTACGCATTCATTTTATTTATTACACTTGTCTTTTAAAAAATATCGAGCCCCCTTAGTCAGCCCAACCAGCCCAACCTTATATTCAAGCTAGGCCAACCACCAAAAAAATTTTACAATAATCAAAAAATGAAAACGTACTAAATATCCCTATACTTATTGCTAATTTAGTACGCATTCATTTAATTTATTACACTTGTCTTTTAAAAAATATCGAGCCCCCTTAGTCAGCCCAACCTTATATTCAAGCTAGCCCAACCTCCAAAAAAATTTTACAATAATCAAAAAATTAAAACGTACTAAATATCCCTATATTTATTGCTAATTTAGTACGCATTCATTTAATTTATTACACTTGTCTTTTAAAAGATATCGAGCCCCCTTAGTCAGCCCAACCAGCCCAACCTTATATTCAAGCTAGCCCAACCACCAAAAAATTTTTACAATAATCAAAAAATGAAATTAGGTACTAAATATCCCTATATTTATTGCTAATTTAGTACGCAATCATTTAATTTATTACACTTGTCTTCTAAAAAATATCGAGCCCCCTTAGTCAGCCCAACCAGCCCAGCCTTATATTCAAGCTAGCCCAACCTCCAAAAAAATTTTACTATAATCAAAAAATTAAAGCGTACTAAATATCCCTATATTTATTGCTAATTTAGTACGCATTCATTTTATTTATTACACTTGTCTTTTAAAAAATATCGCGCCCCTTAGTCAGCCCAACCACCAAAAAAATTTTACAATAATCAAAAAATGAAATTAGGTACTAAATATCCCTATATTTATTGCTAATTTAGTACGCATTCATTTAATATATTACACTTGTCTTCTAAACCATATATCCAGCCCCCTTAGTCAGCCCAACCAGCCCAACATTATATTCAAGCTAGCCCAACCACCAAAAAAATTTTACAATAATCAAAAAATGAAATTAGGTACTAAATATCCCTATATTTATTGCTAATTTAGTACGCATTCATTTAATTTATTACACTTGTCTTCTAAAACATATATCGAGCCCCCTTAGTCAGCCCAACCAGCCCAACCTTATATTCAAGCTAGCCCAACCTCCAAAAAAATTTTACAATAATCAAAAAATTAAAACGTACTAAATATCCCTATATTTATTGCTAATTTAGTACGCATTCATTTAATATATTACACTTGTCTTCTAAACCATATATCGAGCCCCCTTAGTCAGCCCAACCAGCCCAACCTTATATTCAAGCTAGCCCAACCACCAAAAAAATTTTACAATAATAAAAAAATGAAAACGTACTAAATATCCCTATATTTATTGCTAATTTAGTACGCATTCATTTAATTTATTACACTTGTCTTTTAAAAAATATCGAGCCCCCTTAGTCAGCCCAACCAGCCCAACCTTATATTCAAGCTAGGCCAACCACCAAAAAAATTTTACAATAATCAAAAAATGAAAACGTACTAAATATCCCTATATTTATTGCTAATTTAGTACGCATTCATTTAATTTATTACACTTGTCTTTTAAAAAATATCGAACCCCTTAGTCAGCCCAACCAGCCCAACCTTATATTCAAGCTAGCCCAACCACCAAAAAAATTTTACAATAATCAAAAAATGAAAACGCACTAAATATCCCTATATTTATTGCTAATTTAGTACGCATTCATTTTATTTATTACACTTGTCTTTTAAAAAATATCGCGCCCCCTTAGTCAGCCCAACCAGCCCAACCTTATATTCAAGCTAGCCCAACCTCCAAAAAAATTTTACAATAATCAAAAAATTAAAACGTACTAAATATCCCTATATTTATTGCTAATTTAGTACGCATTCATTTAATTTATTACACTTGTCTTTTAAAAAATATCGAGCCCCCTTAGTCAGCCCAACCAGCCCAACCTTATATTCAAGCTAGCCCAACCTCCAAAAAAATTTTACAATAATCAAAAAATTAAAACGTACTAAATATCCCTATATTTATTGCTAATTTAGTACGCATTCATTTAATTTATTACACTTGTCTTTTAAAAGATATCGAGCCCCCTTAGTCAGCCCAACCAGCCCAACCTTATATTCAAGCTAGCCCAACCACCAAAAAAATTTTACAATAATCAAAAAATGAAATTAGGTACTAAATATCCCTATATTTATTGCTAATTTAGTACGCAATCATTTAATTTATTACACTTGTCTTCTAAAAAATATCGAGCCCCCTTAGTCAGCCCAACCAGCCCAGCCTTATATTCAAGCTAGCCCAACCTCCAAAAAAATTTTACAATAATCAAAAAATTAAAACGTACTAAATATCCCTATATTTATTGCTAATTTAGTACGCATTCATTTAATTTATTACACTTGTCTTTTAAAAAATATCGAGCCCCCTTAGTCAGCCCAACCAGCCCAACCTTATATTCAAGCTAGCCCAACCTCCAAAAAAATTTTACAATAATCAAAAAATTAAAACGTACTAAATATCCCTATATTTATTGCTAATTTAGTACGCATTCATTTAATTTATTACACTTGTCTTTTAAAAGATATCGAGCCCCCTTAGTCAGCCCAACCAGCCCAACCTTATATTCTAGCTAGCCCAACAACCAAAAAAATTTTACAATAATCAAAAAATGAAATTAGGTACTAAATATCCCTATATTTATTGCTAATTTAGTACGCAATCATTTAATTTATTACACTTGTCTTCTAAAAAATATCGAGCCCCCTTAGTCAGCCCAACCAGCCCAGCCTTATATTCAAGCTAGCCCAACCACCAAAAAAATTTTACAATAATCAAAAAATGAAAACGTACTAAAAATCCCTATATTTATTGCTAATTTAGTACGCATTCATTTTATTTATTACACTTGTCTTTTAAAAAATATCGCGCCCCCTTAGTCAGCCCAACCACCAAAAAAATTTTACAATAATCAAAAAATTAAAACGTAGGTACTAAATATCGCTATATTTATTGCTAATTTAGTACGCATTCATTTTATTTATTTAAAATATCGAGCCCCCTTAGTCAGCCCAACCAGCCCAACCTTATATTCAAGCTAGCCCAACCACCAAAAAAATTTTACAATAATCAAAAAATTAAAACGTACTAAATATCCCTATATTTATTGCTAATTTAGTACGCATTCATTTAATTTATTACACTTGTCTTTTAAAAAATATCGAGCCCCCTTAGTCAGCCCAACCAGCCCAACCTTATATTCAAGCTAGCCCAACCTCCAAAAAAATTTTACAATAATCAAAAAATTAAAACGTACTAAATATCCCTATATTTATTGCTAATTTAGTACGCATTCATTTAATTTATTACACTTGTCTTTTAAAAAATATCGAGCCCCCTTAGTCAGCCCAACCAGCCCAACCTTATATTCAAGCTAGCCCAACCTCCAAAAAAATTGTACAATAATCAAAAAATTAAAACGTACTAAATATCCCTATATTTATTGCTAACTTAGTACGCATTCATTTAATTTATTACACTTGTCTTTTAAAAAATATCGAGCCCCCTTAGTCAGCCCAACCAGCCCAACCTTATATTCAAGCTAGCGCAACCACCAAACAAATTTTACAATAATCAAAAAATGAAAACGTACTAAATATCTCTATATTTATTGCTAATTTAGTACGCATTCATTTAATTTATTACACTTGTCCTTTAAAAAATATCGCGCCCCCTTAGTCAGTCCAACCACCAAAAAAATTTTACAATAATCAAAAAATTAAAACGTACTAAATATCCCTATATTTATTGCTAATTTAGTACGCATTCATTTTATTTATTACACTTGTCTTTTAAAAAATATCGCGCCCCCTTAGTCAGCCCAACCAGCCCAACCTTATATTCAAGCTAGCCCAACCACCAAAAAAATTTTACAATAATCAAAAAATTAAAGCGTACTAAATATCCCTATATTTATTGCTAATTTAGTACGCATTCATTTTATTTATTACACTTGTCTTTTAAAAAATATCGCGCCCCTTAGTCAGCCCAACCACCAAAAAAATTTTACAATAATCAAAAAATGAAATTAGGTACTAAATATCCCTATATTTATTGCTAATTTAGAACGCATTCATTTAATTTATTACACTTGTCTTCTAAAAAATATCGAGCCCCCTTAGTCAGCCCAACCAACCCAACCTTATATTCAAGCTAGCCCAACCACCAAAAAAAATTTTACAATAATCAAAAACTGAAAACGTACTAAATATCCCTATATTTATTGCTAATTTAGTACGCATTCATTTTATTTATTACACTTGTCTTTTAAAAAATATCGCGTCCCCTTAGTCAGCCCAACCAACCCAACCTTATATTCAAGCTAGCCCAACCACCAAAAAAATTTTACAATAATCAAAAAATAAAAAGGTACTAAATATCCCTATATTTATTGCTAATTTAGTACGCATTCATTTAATTTATTACACTTGTCTTTTAAAAAATATCGAGCCCCCTTAGTCAGCCCAACCTTATATTGAAGCTAGCCCAACCACCAAAAAAATTTTACAATAATCAAAAAATGAAAACGCACTAAATATCCCTATATTTATTGCTAATTTAGTACGCATTCATTTTATTTATTACACTTGTCTTTTAAAAAATATCGCGCCCCCTTAGTCAGCCCAACCAGCCCAACCTTATATTCAAGCTAGCCCAACCTCCAAAAAAATTTTACAATAATCAAAAAATTAAAACGTACTAAATATCCCTATATTTATTGCTAATTTAGTACGCATTCATTTAATTTATTACACTTGTCTTTTAAAAGATATCGAGCCCCCTTAGTCAGTCCAACCACCAAAAAAATTTTACAATAATCAAAAAATGAAAACGTAGGTACTAAATATCCCTATATTTATTGCTAATTTAGTACGCATTCATTTTATTTATTTAAAATATCGAGCCCCCTTAGTCAGCCTAACCAGCCCAACCTTATATTCAAGCTAGCCCAACCACCAAAAAAATTTTACAATAATCAAAAAATTAAAACGTACTAAATATCCCTATATTTATTGCTAATTTAGTACGCATTCATTTAATTTATTACACTTGTCTTTTAAAAAATATCGAGCCACCTTAGTCAGCCCAACCATATATTCAAGCTAGCCCAACCTCCAAAAAAATTTTACAATAATCAAAAAATTAAAACGTACTAAATATCCCTATATTTATTGCTAATTTAGTACGCATTCATTTAATTTATTACACTTGTCTTTTAAAAGATATCGAGCCCCCTTAGTCAGCCCAACCACCAAAAAAATTTTACAATAATCAAAAAATGAAAACGTAGGTAATAAATATCCCTATATTTATTGCTAATTTAGTACGCATTCATTTTATTTATTACACTTGTCTTTTAAAAAATATCGCGCCCCCTTAGTCAGCCCAACCAGCCCAACCTTATATTCAAGCTAGCCCAACCACCAAAAAAAATTTACAATAATCAAAAAATTAAAACGTACTAAAAATCCCTATATTTATTGCTAATTTAGTACGCATTCATTTAATTTATTACACTTGCCTTTTAAAAAATATCGAGCCCCCTTAGTCAGCCCAACCTTATATTCAAGCTAGCCCAACCACCAAAAAATTTTTACAATAATCAAAAAATTAAAACGTACTAATTATCCCTATATTTATTGCTAATTTAGTACGCATTCATTTAATTAATTACACTTGTCTTTTAAAAAATATCGCGCCCCCTTAGTCAGCCCAACCAGCCCAACCTTATATTCAAGCTAGCTCAACCACTAAAAAAATTTTACAATAATCAAAAAATGAAAACGCACTAAATATCCCTATATTTATTGCTAATTTAGTACGCATTCATTTTATTTATTACACTTGTCTTTTAAAAAATATCGCGCCCCCTTAGTCAGCCCAACCAGCCCAACCTTATATTCAAGCTAGCCCAACCACCAAAAAAATTTTACAATAATCAAAAAATGAAAACGCACTAAATATCCCTATATTTATTGCTAATTTAGTACGCATTCATTTTATTTATTACACTTGTCTTTTAAAAAATATCGCGCCCCCTTAGTCAGCCCAACCAGCCCAACCTTATATTCAAGCTAGCCCACACCCTCCAAAAAAAGTTTACAATAATCAAAAAATGAAAACGCACTAAATATCCCTATATTTATTGCTAATTTAGTACGCATGCATTTAATTTATTACACTTGTCTTTTAAAAAATATCGAGCCCCCTTAGTCAGCCCAACCAGCCCAACCTTATATTCAAACTAGCCCAACCACCAAAAAAATTTTACAATAATCAAAAAATTTAAGCGTACTAAATATCCCTATATTTATTGCTAATTTAGTACGCATTCATTTTATTTATTACACTTGTCTTTTAAAAAATATCGCGCCCCTTAGTCAGCCCACCACCAAAAAAATTTTACAATAATCAAAAAATGAAATTAGGTACTAAATATCCCTATATTTATTGCTAATTTAGTACGCATTCATTTAATTTATTACACTTGTCTTCTAAAAAATATCGAGCCCCCTTAGTCAGCCCAACCAGCCCAACCTTATATTCAAGCTAGCCCAACCACCAAAAAAATTTTACAATAATCAAAAAATGAAAACGTAGGTACTAAATATCCCTATATTTATTGCTAATTTAGTAAGCATTCATTTTATTTATTACACTTGTCTTTTAAAAAATATCGCGTCCCCTTAGTCAGCCCAACCAACCCAACCTTATATTCAAGCTAGCCCAACCACCAAAAAAATTTTACAATAATCAAAAAATAAAAAGGTACTAAATATCCCTATATTTATTGCTAATTTAGTACGCATTCATTTAATTTATTACACTTGTCTTTTAAAAAATATCGAACCCCCTTAGTCAGCCCAACCAGCCCAACCTTATATTCAAGCTAGCCCAACCACCAAAAAAATTTTACAATAATCAAAAAATGAAAACGCACTAAATATCCCTATATTTATTGCTAATTTAGTACGCATTCATTTTATTTATTACACTTGTCTTTTAAAAAATATCGCGCCCCCTTAGTCAGCCTAACCTTATATTCAAGCTAGCCCAACCACCAAAAAAATTTTACAATAATCAAAATATGAAAACGTAGGTACTAAATATCCCTATATTTATTGCTAATTTAGTATGCATTCATTTTATTTATTTAAAATATCGAGCCCCCTTAGTCAGCCCAACCAGCCCAACCTTATATTCAAGCTAGCCCAACCACCAAAAAAATTTTACAATAATCAAAAAATGAAATTAGGTACTAAATATCCCTATATTTATTGCTAATTTAGTACGCAATCATTTAATTTATTACACTTGTCTTCTAAAAAATATCGAGCCCCCTTAGTCAGCCCAACCAGCCCAACCTTATATTCAAGCTAGCCCAACCACCAAAAAAAATTTTACAATAATCAAAAACTGAAAACATACTAAATATCCCTATATTTATTGCTAATTTAGTACGCATTCATTTTATTTATTTAAAATATCGAGCCCCCTTAGTCAGCCCAACCAGCCCAACCTTATATTCAAGCTAGCCCAACCACCAAAAAAATTTTACAATAATCTAAAAATTAAAACGTACTAAATATCCCTATATTTATTGCTAATTTAGTACGCATTCACTTAATTTATTACACTTGTCTTTTAAAAAATATCGAGCCCCTTAGTCAGCCCAACCAGCCCAACCTTATATTCAAGCTAGCCCAACCTCCAAAAAAATTGTACAATAATCAAAAAATTAAAACGTACTAAATATCCCTATATTTATTGCTAATGTACTACGCATTCATTTAATTTATTACACTTGTCTTTTAAAAAATATCGCGCCCCCTTAGTCAGCCCAACCAGCCCAACCTTATATTCAAGCTAGCCCAACCTCCAAAAAAATTTTACAATAATCAAAAAATTAAAACGTACTAAATATCCCTATATTTATTGCTAATTTAGTACGCATTCATTTAATTTATTACACTTGTCTTTTAAAAGATATCGAGCCCCCTTAGTCAGCCCAACCAGCCCAACCTTATATTCTAGCTAGCCCAACCTCCAAAAAAATTTTACAATAATCAAAAAATTAAAACCTACTAAATATCCCTATATTTATTGCTAATTTAGTACGCATTCATTTAATTTATTACCACCAAAAAAATTTTACAATAATCAAAAAATGAAAACGCACTAAATATCCCTATATTTATTGCTAATTTAGTACGCATTCATTTTATTTATTACACTTGTCTTTTAAAAAATATCGCGCCCCCTTTGTCAGCCTAACCTTATATTCAAGCTAGCCCAACCACCAAAAAAATTGTACAATAATCAGAAAATTAAAACGTACTAATTATTCCTATATTTATTGCTAATTTAGTACGCATTCATTTTATTTATTACACTTGTCTTTTAAAAAAAATCGCGCCCCCTTAGTCAGCCCAACCAGCCCAACCTTATATTCAAGCTAGCCCAACCTCCAAAAAAATTTTACAATAATCAAAAAATTAAAACGTACTAAATATCCCTATATTTATTGCTAATTTAGTACGCATTCATTTAATTTATTACACTTGTCTTTTAAAAGATATCGAGCCCCTTAGTCAGCCCACCACCAAAAAAATTTTACAATAATCAAAAAATGAAATTAGGTACTAAATATCCCTATATTTATTGCTAATTTAGTACGCATTCATTTAATTTATTACACTTGTCTTCTAAAAAATATCGAGCCCCCTTAGTCAGCCCAACCAGCCCAACCTTATATTCAAGCTAGCCCAACCACCAAAAAAATTTTACAATAATCAAAATATGAAAACGTAGGTACTAAATATCCCTATATTTATTGCTAATTTAGTATGCATTCATTTTATTTATTTAAAATATCGAGCCCCCTTAGTCAGCCCAACCAGCCCAACCTTATATTCAAGCTAGCCCAACCACCAAAAAAATTTTACAATAATCAAAAAATGAAATTAGGTACTAAATATCCCTATATTTATTGCTAATTTAGTACGCAATCATTTAATTTATTACACTTGTCTTCTAAAAAATATCGAGCCCCCTTAGTCAGCCCAACCAGCCCAACCTTATATTCAAGCTAGCCCAACCACCAAAAAAAATTTTACAATAATCAAAAACTGAAAACGTACTAAATATCCCTATATTTATTGCTAATTTAGTACGCATTCATTTTATTTATTTAAAATATCGAGCCCCCTTAGTCAGCCCAACCAGCCCAACCTTATATTCAAGCTAGCCCAACCACCAAAAAAATTTTACAATAATCTAAAAATTAAAACGTACTAAATATCCCTATATTTATTGCTAATTTAGTACGCATTCACTTAATTTATTACACTTGTCTTTTAAAAAATATCGAGCCCCTTAGTCAGCCCAACCAGCCCAACCTTATATTCAAGCTAGCCCAACCTCCAAAAAAATTGTACAATAATCAAAAAATTAAAACGTACTAAATATCCCTATATTTATTGCTAATGTACTACGCATTCATTTAATTTATTACACTTGTCTTTTAAAAAATATCGCGCCCCCTTAGTCAGCCCAACCAGCCCAACCTTATATTCAAGCTAGCCCAACCTCCAAAAAAATTTTACAATAATCAAAAAATTAAAACGTACTAAATATCCCTATATTTATTGCTAATTTAGTACGCATTCATTTAATTTATTACACTTGTCTTTTAAAAGATATCGAGCCCCCTTAGTCAGCCCAACCAGCCCAACCTTATATTCTAGCTAGCCCAACCTCCAAAAAAATTTTACAATAATCAAAAAATTAAAACGTACTAAATATCCCTATATTTATTGCTAATTTAGTACGCATTCATTTAATTTATTACACTTGTCTTTTAAAAAATATCGAGCCCCCTTAGTCAGCCCAACCAGCCCAACCTTATATTCAAGCTAGCCCAACCTCCAAAACAATTTTACAATAATCAAAAAATTAAAACGTACTAAATATCCCTATATTTATTGCTAATTTAGTACGCATTCATTTAATTTATTACACTTGTCTTTTAAAAGATATCGAGCCCCCTTAGTCAGCCCAACCAGCCCAACCTTATATTCTAGCTAGCCCAACCACCAAAAAAATTTTACAATAATCAAAAAATGAAATTAGGTACTAAATATCCCTATATTTATTGCTAATTTAGTACGCAATCATTTAATTTATTACACTTGTCTTCTAAAAAATATCGAGCCCCCTTAGTCAGCCCAACCAGCCCAGCCTTATATTCAAGCTAGCCCAACCACCAAAAAAATTTTACAATAATCAAAAAATGAAAACGTACTAAATATCCCTATATTTATTGCTAATTTAGTACGCATTCATTTTGTTTATTACACTTGTCTTTTAAAAAATATCGCGTCCCCTTACGCATTCATTTTATTTATTACACTTGTCTTTTAAAAAATATCGCGCCCCCTTAGTCAGCCCAACCAGCCCAACCTTATATTCAAGCTAGCCCAACCACCAAAAAAATTTTACAATAATCAAAAAATTAAAGCGTACTAAATATCCCTATATTTATTGCTAATTTAGTACGCATTCATTTTATTTATTACACTTGTCTTTTAAAAAATATCGCGCCCCTTAGTCAGCCCAACCACCAAAAAAATTTTACAATAATCAAAAAATGAAATTAGGAACTAAATATCCCTATATTTATTGCTAATTTAGTACGCATTCATTTAATTTATTACACTTGTCTTCTAAAAAATATCGCGTCCCCTTAGTCAGCCCAACCAACCCAACCTTATATTCAAGCTAGCCCAACCACCAAAAAAATTTTACAATAATCAAAAAATAAAAAGGTACTAAATATCCCTATATTTATTGCTAATTTAGTACGCATTCATTTAATTTATTACACTTGTCTTTTAAAAAATATCGAGCCCCCTTAGTCAGCCCAACCAGCCCAACCTTATATTCAAGCTAGGCCAACCACCAAAAAAATTTTACAATAATCAAAAAATGAAAACGTACTAAATATCCCTATATTTATTGCTAATTTAGTACGCATTCATTTTGTTTATTACACTTGTCTTTTAAAAAATATCGCGTCCCCTTACGCATTCATTTTATTTATTACACTTGTCTTTTAAAAAATATCGCGCCCCCTTAGTCAGCCCAACCAGCCCAACCTTATATTCAAGCTAGCCCAACCACCAAAAAAATTTTACAATAATCAAAAAATTAAAGCGTACTAAATATCCCTATATTTATTTCTAATTTAGTACGCATTCATTTTATTTATTACACTTGTCTTTTAAAAAATATCGCGCCCCTTAGTCAGCCCAACCACCAAAAAAATTTTACAATAATCAAAAAATGAAATTAGGTACTAAATATCCCTATATTTATTGCTAATTTAGTACGCATTCATTTAATTTATTACACTTGTCTTCTAAAAAATATCGAGCCCCCTTAGTCAGCCCAACCAGCCCAACCTTATATTCAAGCTAGCCCAACCACCAAAAAAAATTTTACAATAATCAAAAACTGAAAACGTACTAAATATCCCTATATTTATTGCTAATTTAGTACGCATTCATTTTATTTATTACACTTGTCTTTTAAAAAATATCGCGTCCCCTTAGTCAGCCCAACCAACCCAACCTTATATTCAAGCTAGCCCAACCACCAAAAAAATTTTACAATAATCAAAAAATAAAAAGGTACTAAATATCCCTATATTTATTGCTAATTTAGTACGCATTCATTTAATTTATTACACTTGTCTTTTAAAAAATATCGAGCCCCCTTAGTCAGCCCAACCAGCCCAACCTTATATTCAAGCTAGGCCAACCACCAAAAAAATTTTACAATAATCAAAAAATTAAAACGTACTAAATATCCCTATATTTATTGCTAATTTAGTACGCATTCATTGAATTTATTACACTTGTCTTTTAAAAAATATCGAACCCCCTTAGTCAGCCCAACCAGCCCAACCTTATATTCAAGCTAGGCCAACCACCAAAAAAATTTTACAATAATCAAAAAATTAAAACGTACTAAATATCCCTATATTTATTGCTAATTTAGTACGCATTCATTGAATTTATTACACTTGTCTTTTAAAAAATATCGAACCCCCTTAGTCAGCCCAACCAGCCCAACCTTATATTCAAGCTAGCCCAACCACCAAAAAAATTTTACAATAATCAAAAAATGAAAACGCACTAAATATCCCTATATTTATTGCTAATTTAGTACGCATTCATTTTATTTATTACACTTGTCTTTTAAAAAATATCGCGCCCCCTTAGTCAGCCCAACCTTATATTCAAGCTAGCCCAACCACCAAAAAATTGTACAATAATCAAAAAATTAAAATTAAAATTAAATTAATTTAGTACGCATTCATTTAATTTATTACACTTGTCTTTTAAAAGATATCGAGCCCCCTTAGTCAGCCCAACCAGCCCAACCTTATATTCAAGCTAGCCCAACCTCCAAAAAAATTGTACAATAATCAAAAAATTAAAATTAAAATTAAATTAATTTAGTACGCATTCAAAAAAATTTTACAATAATCAAAAAATGAAATCCCTATATCCCTATATTTATTGCTAATTTAGTACGCATTCATTTTATTTATTACACTTGTCTTTTAAAAAATATCGCGCCCCCTTAGTCAGCCCAACCAGCTCAACCTTATATTCAAGCTAGCCCAACCACCAAAAAAAATTTACAATAATCAAAAAATTAAAACGTACTAAAAATCCCTATATTTATTGCTAATTTAGTACGCATTCATTTAATTAATTACACTTGTCTTTTAAAAGATATCGAGCCCCCTTAGTCAGCCCAACCACCAAAAAAATTTTACAATAATCAAAAAATTAAAACGTACTAAATATCCCTATATTTATTGCTAATTTAGTACGCATTCATTTTATTTATTACACTTGTCTTTTAAAAAATATCGCGCCCCCTTAGTCAGCCCAACCAGCCCAACCTTATATTCAAGCTAGCCCAACCACCAAAAAAAATTTACAATAATCAAAAAATGAAATTAGGTACTAAATATCCCTATATTTATTGCTAATTTAGTACGCAATCATTTAATTTATTACACTTGTCTTCTAAAAAATATCGAGCCCCCTTAGTCAGCCCAACCAGCCCAACCTTATATTCAAGCTAGCCCAACCACCAAAAAAAATTTTACAATAATCAAAAACTGAAAACGTACTAAATATCCCTATATTTATTGCTAATTTAGTACGCATTCATTTTATTTATTACACTTGTCTTTTAAAAAATATCGCGCCCCCTTAGTCAGCCTAACCTTATATTCAAGCTAGCCCAACCACCAAAAAAATTGTACAATAATCAAAAAATTAAAACGTACTAATTATCCCTATATTTATTGCTAATTTAGTACGCATTCATTTTATTTATTACACTTGTCTTTTAAAAAAAATCGCGCCCCCTTAGTCAGCCCAACCTTATATTCAAGCTAGCCCAACCTCCAAAAAAATTTTACAATAATCAAAAAATTAAAACGTACTAAATATCCCTATATTTATTGCTAATTTAGTACGCATTCATTTAATTTATTACACTTGTCTTTTAAAAGATATCGAGCCCCCTTAGTCAGTCCAACCACCAAAAAAATTTTACAATAATCAAAATATGAAAACGTAGGTACTAAATATCCCTATATTTATTGCTAATTTAGTATGCATTCATTTTATTTATTTAAAATATCGAGCCCCTTAGTCAGCCCAACCAGCCCAACCTTATATTCAAGCTAGCCCAACCACCAAAAAAAATTTACAATGATCAAAAAATGAAATTAGGTACTAAATATCCCTATATTTATTGCTAATTTAGTACGCAATCATTTAATTTATTACACTTGTCTTCTAAAAAATATCGAGCCCCCTTAGTCAGCCCAACCAGCCCAACCTTATATTCAAGCTAGTCCAACCACCAAAAAAAATTTTACAATAATCAAAAACTGAAAACGTACTAAATATCCCTATATTTATTGCTAATTTAGTACGCATTCATTTTATTTATTTAAAATATCGAGCCCCCTTAGTCAGCCCAACCAGCCCAACCTTATATTCAAGCTAGCCCAACCACCAAAAAAATTTTACAATAATCTAAAAATTAAAACGTACTAAATATCCCTATATTTATTGCTAATTTAGTACGCATTCACTTAATTTATTACACTTGTCTTTTAAAAAATATCGAGCCCCCTTAGTCAGCCCAACCAGCCCAACCTTATATTCAAGCTAGCCCAACCTCCAAAAAAATTGTACAATAATCAAAAAATTAAAACGTACTAAATATCCCTATATTTATTGCTAATTTAGTACGCATTCATTCAATTTATTACACTTGTCTTTTAAAAAATATCGCGCCCCCTTAGTCAGCCCAACCAGCCCAACCTTATATTCAAGCTAGCCCAACCTCCAAAAAAATTTTACAATAATCAAAAAATTAAAACGTACTAAATATCCCTATATTTATTGCTAATTTAGTACGCATTCATTTAATTTATTACACTTGTCTTTTAAAAGATATCGAGCCCCCTTAGTCAGCCCAACCAGCCCAACCTTATATTCTAGCTAGCCCAACCTCCAAAAAAATTTTACAATAATCAAAAAATTAAAACGTACTAAATATCCCTATATTTATTGCTAATTTAGTACGCATTCATTTAATTTATTACACTTGTCTTTTAAAAGATATCGAGCCCCCTTAGTCAGCCCAACCAGCCCAACCTTATATTCAAGCTAGCCCAACCACCAAAAAAATTTTACAATAATCTAAAAATTAAAACGTACTAAATATCCCTATATTTATTGCTAATTTAGTACGCATTCACTTAATTTATTACACTTGTCTTTTAAAAAATATCGAGCCCCCTTAGTCAGCCCAACCAGCCCAACCTTATATTCAAGCTAGCCCAACCTCCAAAAAAATTGTACAATAATCAAAAAATTAAAACGTACTAAATATCCCTATATTTATTGCTAATTTAGTACGCATTCATTCAATTTATTACACTTGTCTTTTAAAAAATATCGCGCCCCCTTAGTCAGCCCAACCAGCCCAACCTTATATTCAAGCTAGCCCAACCTCCAAAAAAATTTTACAATAATCAAAAAATTAAAACGTACTAAATATCCCTATATTTATTGCTAATTTAGTACGCATTCATTTAATTTATTACACTTGTCTTTTAAAAGATATCGAGCCCCCTTAGTCAGCCCAACCAGCCCAACCTTATATTCTAGCTAGCCCAACCTCCAAAAAAATTTTACAATAATCAAAAAATTAAAACGTACTAAATATCCCTATATTTATTGCTAATTTAGTACGCATTCATTTAATTTATTACACTTGTCTTTTAAAAAATATCGAGCCCCCTTAGTCAGCCCAACCAGCCCAACCTTATATTCAAGCTAGCCCAACCTCCAAAAAAATTTTACAATAATCAAAAAATTAAAACGTACTAAATATCCCTATATTTATTGCTAATTTAGTACGCATTCATTTAATTTATTACACTTGTCTTTTAAAAGATATCGAGCCCCCTTAGTCAGCCCAACCTTATATTCTAGCTAGCCCAACCACCAAAAAAATTTTACAATAATCAAAAAATGAAATTAGGTACTAAATATCCCTATATTTATTGCTAATTTAGTACGCAATCATTTAATTTATTACACTTGTCTTTTAAAAAATATCGAGCCCCCTTAGTCAGCCCAACCAGCCCAGCCTTATATTCAAGCTAGCCCAACCACCAAAAAAATTTTACAATAATCAAAAAATGAAAACGTACTAAATATCCCTATATTTATTGCTAATTTAGTACGCATTCATTTTGTTTATTACACTTGTCTTTTAAAAAATATCGCGTCCCCTTACGCATTCATTTTATTTATTACACTTGTCTTTTAAAAAATATCGCGCCCCCTTAGTCAGCCCAACCAGCCCAACCTTATATTCAAGCTAGCCCAACCACCAAAAAAATTTTACAATAATCAAAAAATTAAAGCGTACTAAATATCCCTATATTTATTGCTAATTTAGTACGCATTCATTTTATTTATTACACTTGTCTTTTAAAAAATATCGCGCCCCTTAGTCAGCCCAACCACCAAAAAAATTTTACAATAATCAAAAAATGAAATAAGGTACTAAATATCCCTATATTTATTGCTAATTTAGTACGCATTCATTTAATTTATTACACTTGTCTTCTAAAAAATATCGAGCCCCCTTAGTCAGCCCAACCAGCCCAACCTTATATTCAAGCTAGCCCAACCACCAAAAAAAATTTTACAATAATCAAAAACTGAAAACGTACTAAATATCCCTATATTTATTGCTAATTTAGTACGCATTCATTTTATTTATTACACTTGTCTTTTAAAAAATATCGCGTCCCCTTAGTCAGCCCAACCAACCCAACCTTATATTCAAGCTAGCCCAACCACCAAAAAAATTTTACAATAATCAAAAAATAAAAAGGTACTAAATATCCCTATATTTATTGCTAATTTAGTACGCATTCATTTAATTTATTACACTTGTCTTTTAAAAAATATCGAGCCCCCTTAGTCAGCCCAACCAGCCCAACCTAATATTCAAGCTAGGCCAACCACCAAAAAAATTTTACAATAATCAAAAAATGAAAACGTACTAAATATCCCTATATTTATTGCTAATTTAGTACGCATTCATTTTGTTTATTACACTTGTCTTTTAAAAAATATCGCGTCCCCTTACGCA
This sequence comes from Sphenella marginata, assembly GCA_951509765.1. Taxonomy (NCBI): domain Eukaryota; kingdom Metazoa; phylum Arthropoda; class Insecta; order Diptera; family Tephritidae; genus Sphenella; species Sphenella marginata. The sequence continues at coordinate 118,656,100 of OX608078.1, forward strand.
TTCATTTTATTTATTACACTTGTCTTTTAAAAAATATCGCGCCCCCTTAGTCAGCCCAACCAGCCCAACCTTATATTCAAGCTAGCCCAACCACCAAAAAAATTTTACAATAATCAAAAAATTAAAGCGTACTAAATATCCCTATATTTATTGCTAATTTAGTACGCATTCATTTTATTTATTACAGTTGTCTTTTAAAAAATATCGCGCCCCTTAGTCAGCCCAACCACCAAAAAAATTTTACAATAATCAAAAAATGAAATTAGGTACTAAATATCCCTATATTTATTGCTAATTTAGTACGCATTCATTTAATTTATTACACTTGTCTTCTAAAAAATATCGAGCCCCCTTAGTCAGCCCAACCAGCCCAACCTTATATTCAAGCTAGCCCAACCACCAAAAAAAATTTTACAATAATCAAAAACTGAAAACGTACTAAATATCCCTATATTTATTGCTAATTTAGTACGCATTCATTTTATTTATTACACTTGTCTTTTAAAAAATATCGCGTCCCCTTAGTCAGCCCAACCAACCCAACCTTATATTCAAGCTAGCCCAACCACCAAAAAAATTTTACAATAATCAAAAAATAAAAAGGTACTAAATATCCCTATATTTATTGCTAATTTAGTACGCATTCATTTAATTTATTACACTTGTCTTTTAAAAAATATCGAGCCCCTTTAGTCAGCCCAACCTTATATTCAAGCTAGGCCAACCACCAAAAAAATTTTACAATAATCAAAAAATTAAAACGTACTAAATATCCCTATATTTATTGCTAATTTAGTACGCATTCATTGAATTTATTACACTTGTCTTTTAAAAAATATCGAACCCCCTTAGTCAGCCCAACCAGCCCAACCTTATATTGAAGCTAGCCCAACCACCAAAAAAATTTTACAATAATCAAAAAATGAAAACGCACTAAATATCCCTATATTTATTGCTAATTTAGTACGCATTCATTTTATTTATTACACTTGTCTTTTAAAAAATATCGCGCCCCCTTAGTCAGCCCAACCTTATATTCAAGCTAGCCCAACCACCAAAAAAATTGAACAATAATCAAAAAATTAAAATTAAAATTAAATTAATTTAGTACGCATTCATTTAATTTATTACACTTGTCTTTTAAAAGATATCGAGCCCCCTTAGTCAGCCCAACCAGCCCAACCTTATATTCAAGCTAGCCCAACCTCCAAAAAAATTGTACAATAATCAAAAAATTAAAATTAAAATTAAATTAATTTAGTACGCATTCAAAAAAATTTTACAATAATCAAAAAATGAAAACGTAGGTAATAAATATCCCTATATTTATTGCTAATTTAGTACGCATTCATTTTATTTATTACACTTGTCTTTTAAAAAATATCGCGCCCCCTTAGTCAGCCCAACCAGCCCAACCTTATATTCAAGCTAGCCCAACCACCAAAAAAAATTTACAATAATCAAAAAATTAAAACGTACTAAAAATCCCTATATTTATTGCTAATTTAGTACGCATTCATTTAATTAATTACACTTGTCTTTTAAAAGATATCGAGCCCCCTTAGTCAGCCCAACCACCAAAAAAATTTTACAATAATCAAAAAATGAAATTAGGTACTAAATATCCCTATATTTATTGCTAATTTAGTACGCATTCATTTAATTTATTACACTTGTCTTCTAAAAAATATCGAGCCCCCTTAGTCAGCCCAACCAGCCCAACCTTATATTCAAGCTAGCCCAACCACCAAAAAAAATTTTACAATAATCAAAAACTGAAAACGTACTAAATATCCCTATATTTATTGCTAATTTAGTACGCATTCATTTTATTTATTACACTTGTCTTTTAAAAAATATCGCGTCCCCTTAGTCAGCCCAACCAGCCCAACCTTATATTCAAGCTAGCCCAACCACCAAAAAAAATTTTACAATAATCAAAAACTGAAAACGTACTAAATATCCCTATATTTATTGCTAATTTAGTACGCATTCATTTTATTTATTACACTTGTCTTTTAAAAAATATCGCGTCCCCTTAGTCAGCCCAACCAACCCAACCTTATATTCAAGCTAGCCCAACCACCAAAAAAATTTTACAATAATCAAAAAATAAAAAGGTACTAAATATCCCTATATTTATTGCTAATTTAGTACGCATTCATTTAATTTATTACACTTGTCTTTTAAAAAATATCGAGCCCCCTTAGTCAGCCCAACCAGCCCAACCTAATATTCAAGCTAGGCCAACCACCAAAAAAATTTTACAATAATCAAAAAATGAAAACGTACTAAATATCCCTATATTTATTGCTAATTTAGTACGCATTTATTTTGTTTATTACACTTGTCTTTTAAAAAATATCGCGTCCCCTTACGCATTCATTTTATTTATTACACTTGTCTTTTAAAAAATATCGCGCCCCCTTAGTCAGCCCAACCAGCCCAACCTTATATTCAAGCTAGCCCAACCACCAAAAAAATTTTACAATAATCAAAAAATTAAAGCGTACTAAATATCCCTATATTTATTGCTAATTTAGTACGCATTCATTTTATTTATTACAGTTGTCTTTTAAAAAATATCGCGCCCCTTAGTCAGCCCAACCACCAAAAAAATTTTACAATAATCAAAAAATGAAATTAGGTACTAAATATCCCTATATTTATTGCTAATTTAGTACGCATTCATTTAATTTATTACACTTGTCTTCTAAAAAATATCGAGCCCCCTTAGTCAGCCCAACCAGCCCAACCTTATATTCAAGCTAGCCCAACCACCAAAAAAAATTTTACAATAATCAAAAACTGAAAACGTACTAAATATCCCTATATTTATTGCTAATTTAGTACGCATTCATTTTATTTATTACACTTGTCTTTTAAAAAATATCGCGTCCCCTTAGTCAGCCCAACCAACCCAACCTTATATTCAAGCTAGCCCAACCACCAAAAAAATTTTACAATAATCAAAAAATAAAAAGGTACTAAATATCCCTATATTTATTGCTAATTTAGTACGCATTCATTTAATTTATTACACTTGTCTTTTAAAAAATATCGAGCCCCCTTAGTCAGCCCAACCTTATATTCAAGCTAGGCCAACCACCAAAAAAATTTTACAATAATCAAAAAATTAAAACGTACTAAATATCCCTATATTTATTGCTAATTTAGTACGCATTCATTGAATTTATTACACTTGTCTTTTAAAAAATATCGAACCCCCTTAGTCAGCCCAACCAGCCCAACCTTATATTGAAGCTAGCCCAACCACCAAAAAAATTTTACAATAATCAAAAAATGAAAACGCACTAAATATCCCTATATTTATTGCTAATTTAGTACGCATTCATTTTATTTATTACACTTGTCTTTTAAAAAATATCGCGCCCCCTTAGTCAGCCCAACCTTATATTCAAGCTAGCCCAACCACCAAAAAAATTGTACAATAATCAAAAAATTAAAATTAAAATTAAATTAATTTAGTACGCATTCATTTAATTTATTACACTTGTCTTTTAAAAGATATCGAGCCCCCTTAGTCAGCCCAACCAGCCCAACCTTATATTCAAGCTAGCCCAACCTCCAAAAAAATTGTACAATAATCAAAAAATTAAAATTAAAATTAAATTAATTTAGTACGCATTCAAAAAAATTTTACAATAATCAAAAAATGAAAACGTAGGTAATAAATATCCCTATATTTATTGCTAATTTAGTACGCATTCATTTTATTTATTACACTTGTCTTTTAAAAAATATCGCGCCCCCTTAGTCAGCCCAACCAGCCCAACCTTATATTCAAGCTAGCCCAACCACCAAAAAAAATTTACAATAATCAAAAAATTAAAACGTACTAAAAATCCCTATATTTATTGCTAATTTAGTACGCATTCATTTAATTAATTACACTTGTCTTTTAAAAGATATCGAGCCCCCTTAGTCAGCCCAACCACCAAAAAAATTTTACAATAATCAAAAAATGAAAACGTAGGTAATAAATATCCCTATATTTATTGCTAATTTAGTACGCATTCATTTAATTTATTACACTTGTCTTTTAAAAAATATCGAGCCCCCTTAGTCAGCCCAACCATATATTCAAGCTAGCCCAACCTCCAAAAAAATTTTACAATAATCAAAAAATTAAAACGTACTAAATATCCCTATATTTATTGCTAATTTAGTACGCATTCATTTAATTTATTACACTTGTCTTTTAAAAGATATCGAGCCCCCTTAGTCAGCCCAACCAGCCCAACCTTATATTCAAGCTAGCCCAACCTCCAAAAAAATTGTACAATAATCAAAAAATTAAAATTAAAATTAAATTAATTTAGTACGCATTCATTTAATTTATTACACTTGTCTTTTAAAAGATATCGAGCCCCCTTAGTCAGCCCAACCAGCCCAACCTTATATTCAAGCTAGCCCAACCTCCAAAAAAATTGTACAATAATCAAAAAATTAAAATTAAAATTAAATTAATTTAGTACGCATTCATTTAATTTATTACACTTGTCTTTTAAAAGATATCGAGCCCCCTTAGTCAGCCCAACCAGCCCAACCTTATATTCAAGCTATCCCAACCTCCAAAAAAATTGTACAATAATCAAAAAATTAAAATTAAAATTAAATTAATTTAGTACGCATTCATTTAATTTATTACACTTGTCTTTTAAAAGATATCGAGCCCCCTTAGTCAGCCCAACCAGCCCAACCTTATATTCAAGCTAGCCCAACCACCAAAAAAAATTTTACAATAATCAAAAACTGAAAACGTACTAAATATCCCTATATTTATTGCTAATTTAGTACGCATTCATTTTATTTATTACACTTGTCTTTTAAAAAATATCGCGTCCCCTTAGTCAGCCCAACCAACCCAACCTTATATTCAAGCTAGGCCAACCACCAAAAAAATTTTACAATAATCAAAAAATAAAAAGGTACTAAATATCCCTATATTTATTGCTAATTTAGTACGCATTCATTTAATTTATTACACTTGTCTTTTAAAAAATATCGAGCCCCCTTAGTCAGCCCAACCTTATATTCAAGCTAGGCCAACCACCAAAAAAATTTTACAATAATCAAAAAATTAAAACGTACTAAATATCCCTATATTTATTGCTAATTTAGTACGCATTCATTGAATTTATTACACTTGTCTTTTAAAAAATATCGAACCCCCTTAGTCAGCCCAACCAGCCCAACCTTATATTGAAGCTAGCCCAACCACCAAAAAAATTTTACAATAATCAAAAAATGAAAACGCACTAAATATCCCTATATTTATTGCTAATTTAGTACGCATTCATTTAATTTATTACACTTGTCTTTTAAAAAATATCGAGCCCCCTTAGTCAGCCCAACCATATATTCAAGCTAGCCCAACCTCCAAAAAAATTTTACAATAATCAAAAAATTAAAACGTACTAAATATCCCTATATTTATTGCTAATTTAGTACGCATTCATTTAATTTTTTACACTTGTCTTTTAAAAGATATCGAGCCCCCTTAGTCAGCCCAACCAGCCCAACCTTATATTCAAGCTAGCCCAACCTCCAAAAAAATTGTACAATAATCAAAAAATTAAAATTAAAATTAAATTAATTTAGTACGCATTCATTTAATTTATTACACTTGTCTTTTAAAAGATATCGAGCCCCCTTAGTCAGCCCAACCAGCCCAACCTTATATTCAAGCTAGCCCAACCTCCAAAAAAATTGTACAATAATCAAAAAATTAAAATTAAAATTAAATTAATTTAGTACGCATTCATTTAATTTATTACACTTGTCTTTTAAAAGATATCGAGCCCCCTTAGTCAGCCCAACCAGCCCAACCTTATATTCAAGCTAGCCCAACCTCCAAAAAAATTGTACAATAATCAAAAAATTAAAATTAAAATTAAATTAATTTAGTACGCATTCATTTAATTTATTACACTTGTCTTTTAAAAGATATCGAGCCCCCTTAGTCAGCCCAACCAGCCCAACCTTATATTCAAGCTAGCCCAACCACCAAAAAAAATTTTACAATAATCAAAAACTGAAAACGTACTAAATATCCCTATATTTATTGCTAATTTAGTACGCATTCATTTTATTTATTACACTTGTCTTTTAAAAAATATCGCGTCCCCTTAGTCAGCCCAACCAACCCAACCTTATATTCAAGCTAGCCCAACCACCAAAAAAATTTTACAATAATCAAAAAATAAAAAGGTACTAAATATCCCTATATTTATTGCTAATTTAGTACGCATTCATTTAATTTATTACACTTGTCTTTTAAAAAATATCGAGCCCCCTTAGTCAGCCCAACCTTATATTCAAGCTAGGCCAACCACCAAAAAAATTTTACAATAATCAAAAAATTAAAACGTACTAAATATCCCTATATTTATTGCTAATTTAGTACGCATTCATTGAATTTATTACACTTGTCTTTTAAAAAATATCGAACCCCCTTAGTCAGCCCAACCAGCCCAACCTTATATTGAAGCTAGCCCAACCACCAAAAAAATTTTACAATAATCAAAAAATGAAAACGCACTAAATATCCCTATATTTATTGCTAATTTAGTACGCATTCATTTTATTTATTACACTTGTCTTTTAAAAAATATCGCGCCCCCTTAGTCAGCCCAACCTTATATTCAAGCTAGCCCAACCACCAAAAAAATTGTACAATAATCAAAAAATTAAAATTAAAATTAAATTAATTTAGTACGCATTCATTTAATTTATTACACTTGTCTTTTAAAAGATATCGAGCCCCCTTAGTCAGCCCAACCAGCCCAACCTTATATTCAAGCTAGCCCAACCTCCAAAAAAATTGTACAATAATCAAAAAATTAAAATTAAAATTAAATTAATTTAGTACGCATTCAAAAAAATTTTACAATAATCAAAAAATGAAAACGTAGGTAATAAATATCCCTATATTTATTGCTAATTTAGTACGCATTCATTTTATTTATTACACTTGTCTTTTAAAAAATATCGCGCCCCCTTAGTCAGCCCAACCAGCCCAACCTTATATTCAAGCTAGCCCAACCACCAAAAAAAATTTACAATAATCAAAAAATTAAAACGTACTAAAAATCCCTATATTTATTGCTAATTTAGTACGAATTCATTTAATTAATTACACTTGTCTTTTAAAAGATATCGAGCCCCCTTAGTCAGCCCAACCACCAAAAAAATTTTACAATAATCAAAAAATGAAAACGTAGGTAATAAATATCCCTATATTTATTGCTAATTTAGTACGCATTCATTTAATTTATTACACTTGTCTTTTAAAAAATATCGAGCCCCCTTAGTCAGCCCAACCATATATTCAAGCTAGCCCAACCTCCAAAAAAATTTTACAATAATCAAAAAATTAAAACGTACTAAATATCCCTATATTTATTGCTAATTTAGTACGCATTCATTTAATTTATTACACTTGTCTTTTAAAAGATATCGAGCCCCCTTAGTCAGCCCAACCAGCCCAACCTTATATTCAAGCTAGCCCAACCTCCAAAAAAATTGTACAATAATCAAAAAATTAAAATTAAAATTAAATTAATTTAGTACGCATTCATTTAATTTATTACACTTGTCTTTTAAAAGATATCGAGCCCCCTTAGTCAGCCCAACCAGCCCAACCTTATATTCAAGCTAGCCCAACCTCCAAATAATTGTACAATAATCAAAAAATTAAAATTAAATTAATTTAGTACGCATTCAAAAAAATTTTACAATAATCAAAAAATGAAAACGTAGGTAATAAATATCCCTATATTTATTGCTAATTTAGTACGCATTCATTTTATTTATTACACTTGTCTTTTAAAAAATATCGCGCCCCCTTAGTCAGCCCAACCAGCCCAACCTTATATTCAAGCTAGCCCAACCACCAAAAAAAATTTACAATAATCAAAAAATTAAAACGTACTAAAAATCCCTATATTTATTGCTAATTTAGTACGCATTCATTTAATTAATTACACTTGTCTTTTAAAAGATATCGAGCCCCCTTAGTCAGCCCAACCACCAAAACAATTTTACAATAATCAAAAAATTAAAACGTACTAAATATCCCTATATTTATTGCTAATTTAGTACGCATTCATTTTATTTATTACACTTGTCTTTTAAAAAATATCGCGCCCCCTTAGTCAGCCCAACCAGCCCAACCTTATATTCAAGCTAGCCCAACCACCAAAAAAAATTTACAATAATCAAAAAATGAAATTACGTACTAAATATCCCTATATTTATTGCTAATTTAGTACGCAATCATTTAATTTATTACACTTGTCTTCTAAAAAATATCGAGCCCCCTTAGTCAGCCCAACCAGCCCAACCTTATATTCAAGCTAGCCCAACCACCAAAAAAAATTTTACAATAATCAAAAACTGAAAACGTACTAAATATCCCTATATTTATTGCTAATTTAGTACGCATTCATTTTATTTATTACACTTGTCTTTTAAAAAATATCGCGCCCCCTTAGTCAGCCTAACCTTATATTCAAGCTAGCCCAACCACCAAAAAAATTGTACAATAATCAAAAAATTAAAACGTACTAATTATCCCTATATTTATTGCTAATTTAGTACGCATTCATTTTATTTATTACACTTGTCTTTTAAAAAAAATCGCGCCCCCTTAGTCAGCCCAACCTTATATTCAAGCTAGCCCAACCTCCAAAAAAATTTTACAATAATCAAAAAATTAAAACGTACTAAATATCCCTATATTTATTGCTAATTTAGTACGCATTCATTTAATTTATTACACTTGTCTTTTAAAAGATATCGAGCCCCCTTAGTCAGCCTAACCTTATATTCAAGCTAGCCCAACCACCAAAAAAATTGTACAATAATCAAAAAATTAAAACGTACTAATTATCCCTATATTTATTGCTAATTTAGTACGCATTCATTTTATTTATTACACTTGTCTTTTAAAAGATATCGAGCCCCCTTAGTCAGCCCAACCAGCCCAACCTTATATTCAAGCTAGCCCAACCTCCAAAAAAATTGTACAATAATCAAAAAATTAAAATTAAAATTAAATTAATTTAGTACGCATTCATTTAATTTATTACACTTGTCTTTTAAAAGATATCGAGCCCCCTTAGTCAGCCCAACCAGCCCAACCTTATATTCAAGCTAGCCCAACCACCAAAAAAAATTTTACAATAATCAAAAACTGAAAACGTACTAAATATCCCTATATTTATTGCTAATTTAGTACGCATTCATTTTATTTATTACACTTGTCTTTTAAAAAATATCGCGTCCCCTTAGTCAGCCCAACCAACCCAACCTTATATTCAAGCTAGCCCAACCACCAAAAAAATTTTACAATAATCAAAAAATAAAAAGGTACTAAATATCCCTATATTTATTGCTAATTTAGTACGCATTCATTTAATTTATTACACTTGTCTTTTAAAAAATATCGAGCCCCCTTAGTCAGCCCAACCTTATATTCAAGCTAGGCCAACCACCAAAAAAATTTTACAATAATCAAAAAATTAAAACGTACTAAATATCCCTATATTTATTGCTAATTTAGTACGCATTCATTGAATTTATTACACTTGTCTTTTAAAAAATATCGAACCCCCTTAGTCAGCCCAACCAGCCCAACCTTATATTGAAGCTAGCCCAACCACCAAAAAAATTTTACAATAATCAAAAAATGAAAACGCACTAAATATCCCTATATTTATTGCTAATTTAGTACGCATTCATTTTATTTATTACACTTGTCTTTTAAAAAATATCGCGCCCCCTTAGTCAGCCCAACCTTATATTCAAGCTAGCCCAACCACCAAAAAAATTGTACAATAATCAAAAAATTAAAATTAAAATTAAATTAATTTAGTACGCATTCATTTAATTTATTACACTTGTCTTTTAAAAGATATCGAGCCCCCTTAGTCAGCCCAACCAGCCCAACCTTATATTCAAGCTAGCCCAACCTCCAAAAAAATTGTACAATAATCAAAAAATTAAAATTAAAATTAAATTAATTTAGTACGCATTCAAAAAAATTTTACAATAATCAAAAAATGAAAACGTAGGTAATAAATATCCCTATATTTATTGCTAATTTAGTACGCATTCATTTTATTTATTACACTTGTCTTTTAAAAAATATCGCGCCCCCTTAGTCAGCCCAACCAGCCCAACCTTATATTCAAGCTAGCCCAACCACCAAAAAAAATTTACAATAATCAAAAAATTAAAACGTACTAAAAATCCCTATATTTATTGCTAATTTAGTACGAATTCATTTAATTAATTACACTTGTCTTTTAAAAGATATCGAGCCCCCTTAGTCAGCCCAACCACCAAAAAAATTTTACAATAATCAAAAAATGAAAACGTAGGTAATAAATATCCCTATATTTATTGCTAATTTAGTACGCATTCATTTAATTTATTACACTTGTCTTTTAAAAAATATCGAGCCCCCTTAGTCAGCCCAACCATATATTCAAGCTAGCCCAACCTCCAAAAAAATTTTACAATAATCAAAAAATTAAAACGTACTAAATATCCCTATATTTATTGCTAATTTAGTACGCATTCATTTAATTTATTACACTTGTCTTTTAAAAGATATCGAGCCCCCTTAGTCAGCCCAACCAGCCCAACCTTATATTCAAGCTAGCCCAACCTCCAAAAAAATTGTACAATAATCAAAAAATTAAAATTAAAATTAAATTAATTTAGTACGCATTCATTTAATTTATTACACTTGTCTTTTAAAAGATATCGAGCCCCCTTAGTCAGCCCAACCAGCCCAACCTTATATTCAAGCTAGCCCAACCTCCAAAAAAATTGTACAATAATCAAAAAATTAAAATTAAAATTAAATTAATTTAGTACGCATTCATTTAATTTATTACACTTGTCTTTTAAAAGATATCGAGCCCCCTTAGTCAGCCCAACCAGCCCAACCTTATATTCAAGCTAGCCCAACCTCCAAAAAAATTGTACAATAATCAAAAAATTAAAATTAAAATTAAATTAATTTAGTACGCATTCATTTAATTTATTACACTTGTCTTTTAAAAGATATCGAGCCCCCTTAGTCAGCCCAACCAGCCCAACCTTATATTCAAGCTAGCCCAACCTCCAAATAATTGTACAATAATCAAAAAATTAAAATTAAATTAATTTAGTACGCATTCAAAAAAATTTTACAATAATCAAAAAATGAAAACGTAGGTAATAAATATCCCTATATTTATTGCTAATTTAGTACGCATTCATTTTATTTATTACACTTGTCTTTTAAAAAATATCGCGCCCCCTTAGTCAGCCCAACCAGCCCAACCTTATATTCAAGCTAGCCCAACCACCAAAAAAAATTTACAATAATCAAAAAATTAAAACGTACTAAAAATCCCTATATTTATTGCTAATTTAGTACGCATTCATTTAATTAATTACACTTGTCTTTTAAAAGATATCGAGCCCCCTTAGTCAGCCCAACCACCAAAAAAATTTTACAATAATCAAAAAATTAAAACGTACTAAATATCCCTATATTTATTGCTAATTTAGTACGCATTCATTTTATTTATTACACTTGTCTTTTAAAAAATATCGCGCCCCCTTAGTCAGCCCAACCAGCCCAACCTTATATTCAAGCTAGCCCAACCACCAAAAAAAATTTACAATAATCAAAAAATGAAATTACGTACTAAATATCCCTATATTTATTGCTAATTTAGTACGCAATCATTTAATTTATTACACTTGTCTTCTAAAAAATATCGAGCCCCCTTAGTCAGCCCAACCAGCCCAACCTTATATTCAAGCTAGCCCAACCACCAAAAAAAATTTTACAATAATCAAAAACTGAAAACGTACTAAATATCCCTATATTTATTGCTAATTTAGTACGCATTCATTTTATTTATTACACTTGTCTTTTAAAAAATATCGCGCCCCCTTAGTCAGCCTAACCTTATATTCAAGCTAGCCCAACCACCAAAAAAATTGTACAATAATCAAAAAATTAAAACGTACTAATTATCCCTATATTTATTGCTAATTTAGTACGCATTCATTTTATTTATTACACTTGTCTTTTAAAAAAAATCGCGCCCCCTTAGTCAGTCCAACCACCAAAAAAATTTTACAATAATCAAAATATGAAAACGTAGGTACTAAATATCCCTATATTTATTGCTAATTTAGTATGCATTCATTTTATTTATTTAAAATATCGAGCCCCCTTAGTCAGCCCAACCAGCCCAACCTTATATTCAAGCTAGCCCAACCACCAAAAAAAATTTACAATAATCAAAAAATGAAATTAGGTACTAAATATCCCTATATTTATTGCTAATTTAGTACGCAATCATTTAATTTATTACACTTGTCTTCTAAAAAATATCGAGCCCCCATAGTCAGCCCAACCAGCCCAACCTTATATTCAAGCTAGTCCAACCACCAAAAAAAATTTTACAATAATCAAAAACTGAAAACGTACTAAATATCCCTATATTTATTGCTAATTTAGTACGCATTCATTTTATTTATTTAAAATATCGAGCCCCCTTAGTCAGCCCAACCAGCCCAACCTTATATTCAAGCTAGCCCAACCACCAAAAAAATTTTACAATAATCTAAAAATTAAAACGTACTAAATATCCCAATATTTATTGCTAATTTAGTACGCATTCACTTAATTTATTACACTTGTCTTTTAAAAAATATCGAGCCCCCTTAGTCAGCCCAACCAGCCCAACCTTATATTCAAGCTAGCCCAACCTCCAAAAAAATTGTACAATAATCAAAAAATTAAAACGTACTAAATATCCCTATATTTATTGCTAATTTAGTACGCATTCATTCAATTTATTACACTTGTCTTTTAAAAAATAACGCGCCCCCTTAGTCAGCCCAACCAGCCCAACCTTATATTCAAGCTAGGCCAACCACCAAAAAAATTTTACAATAATCAAAAAATTAAAACGTACTAAATATCCCTATATTTATTGCTAATTTAGTACGCATTCATTTAATTTATTACACTTGTCTTTTAAAAGATATCGAGCCCCCTTAGTCAGCCCAACCAGCCCAACCTTATATTCTAGCTAGCCCAACCTCCAAAAAAATTTTACAATAATCAAAAAATTAAAACGTACTAAATATCCCTATATTTATTGCTAATTTAGTACGCATTCATTTAATTTATTACACTTGTCTTTTAAAAGATATCGAGCCCCCTTAGTCAGCCCAACCAGCCCAACCTTATATTCTAGCTAGCCCAACCTCCAAAAAAATTTTACAATAATCAAAAAATTAAAACGTACTAAATATCCCTATATTTATTGCTAATTTAGTACGCATTCATTTAATTTATTACACTTGTCTTTTAAAAAATATCGAGCCCCCTTAGTCAGCCCAACCAGCCCAACCTTATATTCAAGCTAGCCCAACCTCCAAAAAAATTTTACAATAATCAAAAAATTAAAACGTACTAAATATCCCTATATTTATTGCTAATTTAGTACGCATTCATTTAATTTATTACACTTGTCTTTTAAAAGATATCGAGCCCCCTTAGTCAGCCCAACCAGCCCAACCTTATATTCAAGCTAGCCCAACCACCAAAAAAATTTTACAATAATCAAAAAATGAAAACGTACTAAATATCCCTATATTTATTGCTAATTTAGTACGCATTCATTTTGTTTATTACACTTGTCTTTTAAAAAATATCGCGTCCCCTTACGCATTCATTTTATTTATTACACTTGTCTTTTAAAAAATATATCGCCCCCTTAGTCAGCCCAACCAGCCCAACCTTATATTCAAGCTAGCCCAACCACCAAAAAAATTTTACAATAATCAAAAAATTAAAGCGTACTAAATATCCCTATATTTATTGCTAATTTAGTACGCATTCATTTTATTTATTACACTTGTCTTTTAAAAAATATCGCGCCCCTTAGTCAGCCCAACCACCAAAAAAATTTTACAATAATCAAAAAATGAAATTAGGTACTAAATATCCCTATATTTATTGCTAATTTAGTACGCATTCATTTAATTTATTACACTTGTCTTCTAAAAAATATCGAGCCCCCTTAGTCAGCCCAACCAGCCCAACCTTATATTCAAGCTAGTCCAACCACCAAAAAAAATTTTACAATAATCAAAAACTGAAAACGTACTAAATATCCCTATATTTATTGCTAATTTAGTACGCATTCATTTTATTTATTACACTTGTCTTTTAAAAAATATCGCGTCCCCTTAGTCAGCCCAACCAACCCAACCTTATATTCAAGCTAGCCCAACCACCAAAAAAATTTTACAATAATCAAAAAATAAAAAGGTACTAAATATCCCTATATTTATTGCTAATTTAGTACGCATTCATTTAATTTATTACACTTGTCTTTTAAAAAATATCGAGCCCCCTTAGTCAGCCCAACCAGCCCAACCTTATATTCAAGCTAGGCCAACCACCAAAAAAATTTTACAATAATCAAAAAATGAAAACGTACTAAATATCCCTATATTTATTGCTAATTTAGTACGCATTCATTGAATTTATTACACTTGTCTTTTAAAAAATATCGAACCCCCTTAGTCAGCCCAACCAGCCCAACCTTATATTGAAGCTAGCCCAACCACCAAAAAAATTTTTTTAATTTAGTACGCATTCATTTTATTTATTTAAAATATCGAGCCCCCTTAGCCAGCCCAACCAGCCCAACCTTATATTCAAGCTAGCCCAACCACCAAAAAAATTTTACAATAATCAAAAACTTAAAACGTACTAAATATCCCTATATTTATTGCTAATTTAGTACGCATTCATTTAATTTATTACACTTGTCTTTTAAAAAATATCGAGCCCCCTTAGTCAGCCCAACCATATATTCAAGCTAGCCCAACCTCCAAAAAAATTTTACAATAATCAAAAAATTAAAACGTACTAAATATCCCTATATTTATTGCTAATTTAGTACGCATTCATTTAATTTATTACACTTGTCTTTTAAAAAATATCGAGCCCCCTTAGTCAGCCGAACCAGCCCAACCTTATATTCAAGCTAGCCCAACCTCCAAAAAAATTGTACAATAATCAAAAAATTAAAACGTACTAAATATCCCTATATTTATTGCTAATTTAGTACTCATTCATTTAATTTATTACACTTGTCTTTTAAAAGATATCGAGCCCCCTTAGTCAGCCCAACCACCAAAAAAATTTTACAATAATCAAAAAATGAAAACGTAGGTAATAAATATCCCTGTATTTATTGCTAATTTAGTACGCATTCATTTTATTTATTACACTTGTCTTTTAAAAAATATCGCGCCCCCTTAGTCAGCCCAACCAGCCCAACCTTATATTCAAGCTAGCCCAACCACCAAAAAAAATTTACAATAATCAAAAAATTAAAACGTACTAAAAATCCCTATATTTATTGCTAATTTAGTACGCATTCATTTAATTAATTACACTTGTCTTTTAAAAGATATCGAGCCCACTTAGTCAGCCCAACCAACAAAAAAATTTTACAATAATCAAAAATTGAAAACGTAGGTAATAAATATCCCTATATTTATTGCTAATTTAGTACGCATTCATTTTATTTATTACACTTGTCTTTTAAAAAATATCGCGCCCCCTTAGTCAGCCCAACCAGCCCAACCTTATATTCAAGCTAGCCCAACCACCAAAAAAAAATTTACAATAATCAAAAAATTAAAACGTACTAAAAATCCCTATATTTATTGCTAATTTAGTACGCATTCATTTAATTTATTACACTTGTCTTTTAAAAAA
The DNA here is from genome assembly GCA_951509765.1 of Sphenella marginata. Taxonomy (NCBI): domain Eukaryota; kingdom Metazoa; phylum Arthropoda; class Insecta; order Diptera; family Tephritidae; genus Sphenella; species Sphenella marginata. The sequence goes on from OX608078.1 coordinate 118,671,944, forward strand.
TATCGAGCCCCCTTAGTCAGCCCAACCTTATATTCAAGCTAGCCCAACCACCAAAAAATTTTTACAATAATCAAAAAATTAAAACGTACTAATTATCCCTATATTTATTGCTAATTTTTTATTTATTTATTTATTTAATCAATTACAGCAATTAATCAATTATAAAAATAGTCTACAGCTAGAAAAACTTACAGACTACGCGGAAATGTACAAAGTTATGGCGTAGATTCATTACACACGAATATTACCGAGAACAGATTTAAAAACAGATTTAGATACTGAGAAATCAAATTCTAAAGAGTTTGAAAAAAAGTTAAATTCCGTCATTGCTCTAAAAATAGGAGCATTAGCGGCATAGAGGGTTCGCGCAAAGTATGTATAAAAAATATCGTAGTTTCGTAGCTGCCTGTTTGGGATATGAAACCGGATAGCGGAGAGGAGAATAGGTGCATCGATCGCACCATTGATGATGTCGAAGACAAAAGTCAGCGACAGAATGGTTCTTCTGAGTTTCAAGGACTGCAAGTTAATGAGAGTACATCTAGCTTCAATTGGGGGACGGGGTTCAGAGAAATGCAGAGAACGGAGCGCGTAACGAACAAAGACATGTTGCACTCGTTCGAGCCTCTGAATTTGACCCTCCTGATACGGTCTCCAGATGAAGCAGGCATACTCGAGCTTGGAACGCACAAGCGAGGTGAACAGTAGTTTGAGAGTATATGGGTCAGTGAAATCTGTACTGAAACGCCGGATAAAAGCGAGAACAGAATACGATTTGGCAATGGTGGAGTTTATGTGGGTCGAAAAGGAAAAATTCGAGTCAAAAACTACCCCCAGATCTCGAATCTCGTTAAGAGCCGAGAGACAGGAACCGCCTACGGTATAAGACGTTGGAATGGGACAACGCAACTTAGAAAAAGTTACATGGAAGCATTTACTAACGTTTAGCTGCAAGTTATTTAAATCACACCAGATAGCTACGTTATTCAAATCAGACTGAATATTATCAGAGTCTGACGAGGTTGAAACAGTTGAAAAAATCTTTAAGTCATCGGCATATAGGAGAAAATGTGAGTGCCTGAAGCAAGTCGAGATGTCATTTATAAAAATCACAAATAGCAACGGCCCCAGAATGCTGCCTTGTGGCACCCCAGAGGTAGCAGCAAAAGAGCTAGATTGAGTATTGTCAATCACGACCACACAGTTCCGCTTCTCAAGGTATGATTTTATCCATAAAAGAAAGGTAGAATGGAAGCCTATAGAGGCTAATTTTGAAATCAGGATAGAGTGGCTGACCTTATCAAAAGCTTTTGAGAAGTCCGTGTATATAGTATCGACTTGAAGACGATTACTGAAAGCCGATATACAAAATTCGGAAAAAATAGATAAATTAGTAACTGTGGATCTCCCGGGCATGAAACCATGCTGATTACCCACAATTAGTGGCCGAACGGCAAAGAACATTTTTTGTTTCACAACGAATTCAAAAAGTTTAGAAAACGTTGACAGCTTGGAAATGGGCCTATAATTGGCAACATTGCTCTTGTTCCCACACTTGAAGATGGGGCTAATGAAAGTCACCTTCCAGGTATCAATAAAATCGCCACATTCGAGCGATTTATTGAAGAGTAAATGAAGTGGGACTGCCAAGGCCAAACAGTGTTTAAAAAGATAAGACGAAAATCCGTCGATATCAGTCTGGGTAGATGTTTTTATGTTTTGAATTCCATCGACTACATCATCAAGAGATAAAGTGAGTGCACCAAAGTTGATAGGAGAGTCTACAGCTGAGGAGAACTCGGGAGCAGTATCCAATTGAATAGCGAAGTTAGACCGAAAAAAGTCCGCAAAGAGGTTGGCCGCCTCTGATGGTGATGAAGCATGAGTCGAATTGTAAAAAACTGAAGTAGGGATACTCGAGCATTGTTTTTTAGCTTTGACATATTGCCAAAATGCTTTAGGATTTTCCTTAATGTTTAATTCAAAATTGCGAACGAAACTGCGATGGAGCCTCTTGCTTAGAGCATTAAACTTTCTAACATAACGCAGATATTTAAATTTGTATACCAGAGAGTTGGTACATTTGAACTTTTTATGAAATTTGTTTTTCAAATTCTTTAGAATTTTAAGTTCTTTGGTGAACCAAGGGATTTTAAAACAATTCGCTTTCAAACGCGGTATATTTTCCTTACAAATATTATTAATAATAGTTTTGAAAGCAGTAAAACAGTTAGAAAGATCCCTTCCCAGAAAAATGGCACTCCAATCAATCATGGAAACTTCTTCAAAAATTAAGTCGTAATTAGCACGCCTAAAAGAAAAGCGAAAGGAATCACTGTCCGTCACAGCACTTTCAAAGATGTAAAATTCCACATCAAGAGAAAGCGGAATGTGATGCGTAGAAGACGCAGACAGCGGGTCGAGGCATTCTGCTAAGGTGCAATTAATGTTATCATTAATAAAAATCAGATCCAGTGTTCTAGAAAGCAGATTGGAGAAACCATTAATCTGGGAGAGACCGAGACTTAAGAAACTATCTACAAGGTACATCTCAGACGATCTAGTTACATTTTTGGGAATTAGGATGGTACCGTCATCAACATACGACCATTCTAGTTCGGGTAAATTAAAATCACCTAAAACACAATAGTTACAACCTTCATGGCTACGCACTACATCAATAATATTATCCACATGGAAACCATAGAGGGAGTCCACACTGGACGGAGGAATGTAGGATGCTAATATGAAAATTTTAGAGGTGCCCTGCACCGACACACATAGTTGATCAAGCAATGAGTCCTTATTCTTGAGATCCACAAGCGACGAACGAAGATGACGGCGCACAGCAATTAAAACTCCGCCACCTCTGGAAAGCCCAGTCTTTGCATAATCTCGATCTTTGCGATATACATTAAATAATTTGGAGTCAAAAAATTCACCATCGCGAAATTCAGGGTTTAGCCAGGTTTCTATTATTACAAATACGTCATAATCCGCATTGGAACTCATACTGAGGAGCAGATTTGATTTAGTACGCATACCCGAAACATTATGAAAATAAATTTTTAGATGTGAAGAGCAGTTTTCTTTCTGACTACGTTGTCGTGGAAATGTTTTTCTTCTTCGGAAAAAAGTAGAAAGGCTTCACTGTCACATTAGTAGGCCACAGGTCATTATTGAAGAGTTTACTGTAGTCCTCATATAGCACCCGAACTTTAAACGCAACACTAGCCAAGGAGTTAACATCAACATCTCTCTTTACTAATGAATAGCAACATATATTAGAAGCATCGATGCGAGCATGGTCAGAGATATATTTAATAATATGCTGTTCCGTGACCGAAGGTTTGAACGAAGATATGTGGATCCATTTGTATTTCACAAACACATCTAACTCAGCATTATTATTGCTACCTCTGACAGCCGCATGCGACAAATCCCGTGTTGCGTTTAAGAAAGTTGTAGGTGGAGTTATTTGCGAGCCCTGGCTATTGCTTGGCGCATCGCGAGTTTTAGCAGCGCTATCAGCGCCAGCAGCAGCATCAACAAGAGACGGAGAGTCGTCAGCGCATTGAATAGCAGCATCACATGGATTCGTGTTGTTTTGGTTTTGGTTGCTATTGTTAACCTCACAACCATTGACACTCATAGCTAATTGAGAGGATGAACGCGGCTTATCATTCTCGGCTGAATTCACTGTATTAACAGCAGTCACTGGCTGAGATGAATTGTTAAGTGTTGATTTATGTTGCTCAGAATTATTTAGAATTGTCTTCGTTTGTGTTGTGTTAAGAGCACTGACCTTCGTCTTTGAGCGCGTACCGATTGCATTGTTCGCATTGACCGAACCATCTGTTTCACAATCACTTGGAATGAGAATGTCGAAAAAGTTTTTCAGCGCGTCAACACTTTTCACGGCTTTACGTATTTTAGAGCGCGAAAAGGTAGCAATGCACTTGTCACATTTATATGAAATGTTATTATTGTTTTTAAGCAAGTCAATTGCATTAACAGATAAATTAGAGCAAATTATGTGAATTTTCGAATGACAAATACCACAAAATATAAAATCACCCGGCAAGCACTGGGCATTACATTTAGAGCACCTTTCCATTTTTGATAAATGAAGCAAAAAAAGTAGAATTATTAAAAGAATACTGACGAGCACGAAAAAACACGTCTACTCACTTCGACAGTAACTCAGTTTTTCTCAAGTTTAACTGAGTTCACTCCAAGTTTAACAAGCTAAGCATGAGCTTTGCTTTTAGCATTTAATTTAGTACGCATTCATTTAATTAATTACACTTGTCTTTTAAAAAATATCGCGCCCCCTTAGTCAGCCCAACCAGCCCAACCTTATATTCAAGCTAGCCCACAACCTCCAAAAAAAGTTTACAATAATCAAAAAATGAAAACGCACTAAATATCCCTATATTTATTGCTAATTTAGTACGCATTCATTTTATTTATCACACTTGTCTTTTAAAAAATATCGCGCCCCCTTAGTCAGCCCAACCTTATATTCAAGCTAGCCCAACCACCAAAAAAATTTTACAATAATCAAAAAATGAAAACGCACTAAATATCCCTATATTTATTGCTAATTTAGTACGCATTCATTTTATTTATTGCACTTGTCTTTTAAAAAATATCGCGCCCCCTTAGTCAGCCCAACCAGCCCAACCTTATATTCAAGCTAGCCCAACCTCCAAAAAAATTTTACAATAATCAAAAAATTAAAACGTACTAAATATCCCTATATTTATTGCTAATTTAGTACGCATTCATTTAATTTATTACACTTGTCTTTTAAAAGATATCGAGCCCCCTTAGTCAGTCCAACACCAAAAAAATTTTACAATAATCAAAAAATGAAAACGTAGGTACTAAATATCCCTATATTTATTGCTAATTTAGTACGCATTCATTTTATTTATTTAAAATATCGAGCCCCCTTAGTCAGCCCAACCAGCCCAACCTTATATTCAAGCTAGCCCAACCACCAAAAAAATTTTACAATAATCAAAAAATGAAAACGTACTAAATATCCCTATATTTATTGCTAATTTAGTACGCATTCATTTAATTTATTACACTTGTCTTTTAAAAAATATCGATCCCCCTTAGTCAGCCCAACCTTATATTCAAGCTAGCCCAACCACCAAAAAAATTGTACAATAATCAAAAAATTAAAACGTACTAATTATCCCTATATTTATTGCTAATTTAGTACGCATTCATTTTATTTATTACACTTGTCTTTTAAAAAATATCGCGCCCCCTTAGTCAGCCCAACCAGCCCAACCTTATATTCAAGCTAGCCCAACCACCAAAAAAAATTTACAATAATCAAAAAATTAAAACGTACTAAAAATCCCTATATTTATTGCTAATTTAGTACGCATTCATTTAATTAATTACACTTGTCTTTTAAAAGATATCGAGCCCCCTTAGTCAGCCCAACCACCAAAAAAATTTTACAATAATCAAAAAATGAAAACGTAGGTAATAAATATCCCTATATTTATTGCTAATTTAGTACGCATTCATTTAATTTATTACACTTGTCTTTTGAAAAATATCGAGCCCCCTTAGTCAGCCCAACCATATATTCAAGCTAGCCCAACCTCCAAAAAAATTTTACAATAATCAAAAAATTAAAACGTACTAAATATCCCTATATTTATTGCTAATTTAGTACGCATTCATTTAATTTATTACACTTGTCTTTTAAAAGATATCGAGCCCCCTTAGTCAGCCCAACCAGCCCAACCTTATATTCAAGCTAGCCCAACCTCCAAAAAAATTGTACAATAATCAAAAAATTAAAATTAAAATTAAATTAATTTAGTACGCATTCATTTAATTTATTACACTTGTCTTTTAAAAGATATCGAGCCCCCTTAGTAAGCCCAACCAGCCCAACCTTATATTCAAGCTAGCCCAACCTCCAAAAAAATTGTACAATAATCAAAAAATTAAAACGTACTAAATATCCCTATATTTATTGCTAATTTAGTACGCATTCATTTAATTTATTACACTTGTCTTTTAAAAAATATCGCGCCCCCTTAGTCAGCCCAACCAGCCCAACCTTATATTCAAGCTAGCCCAACCACCAAAAAAATTTTACAATAATCAAAAAATGAAAACGCACTAAATATCCCTATATTTATTGCTAATTTAGTACGCATTCATTTTATTTATTACACTTGTCTTTTAAAAAATATCGCGCCCCCTTAGTCAGCCCAACCAGCCCAACCTTATATTCAAGCTAGCCCAACCACCAAAAAAATTTTACAATAATCAAAAAATGAAAACGCACTAAATATCCCTATATTTATTGCTAATTTAGTACGCATTCATTTTATTTATTACACTTGTCTTTTAAAAAATATCGCGCCCCCTTAGTCAGCCCAACCAGCCCAACCTTATATTCAAGCTAGGCCAACCACCAAAAAAATTTTACAATAATCAAAGAATGAAAACGTAGGTACTAATATCCCTATATTTATTGCTAATTTAGTACGCATTCATTTTATTTATTACACTTGTCTTTTAAAAAATATCGCGCCCCCTTAGTCAGCCCAACCTTATATTCAAGCTAGGCCAACCACCAAAAAAAATTTACAATAATCAAAAAATGAAAACGTACTAAAAATCCCTATATTTATTGCTAATTTAGTACGCATTCATTTAATTTATTACACTTGTCTTTTAAAAAATATCAAGCCCCCTTAGTCAGCCCAAGCTTATATTCAAGCTAGCCCAACCACCAAAAAAAATTTACAATAATCAAAAAATTAAAACGTACTAATTATCCCTATATTTATTGCTAATTTAGTACGCATTCATTTAATTTATTACACTTGTCTTTTAAAAAATATCGCGCCCCCTTAGTCAGCCCAACCAGCCCAACCTTATATTCAAGCTAGCCCAACCACCAAAAAAATTTTACAATAATCAAAAAATGAAAACGCACTAAATATCCCTATATTTATTGCTAATTTAGTACGCATTCATTTTATTTATTACACTTGTCTTTTAAAAAATATCGCGCCCCCTTAGTCAGCCCAACCAGCCCAACCTTATATTCAAGCTAGGCCAACCACCAAAAAAATTTTACAATAATCAAAAAATGAAAACGTAGGTACTAATATCCCTATATTTATTGCTAATTTAGTACGCATTCATTTTATTTATTACACTTGTCTTTTAAAAAATATCGCGCCCCCTTAGTCAGCCCAACCAGCCCAACCTTATATTCAAGCTAGCCCACAACCTCCAAAAAAAGTTTACAATAATCAAAAAATGAAAACGCACTAAATATCCCTATATTTATTGCTAATTTAGTACGCATTCATTTTATTTATTACACTTGTCTTTTAAAAAATATCGCGCCCCCTTAGTCAGCCCAACCAGCCCAACCTTATATTCAAGCTAGGCCAACCACCAAAAAAATTTTACAATAATCAAAAAATGAAAACGTAGGTACTAATATCCCTATATTTATTGCTAATTTAGTACGCATTCATTTTATTTATTACACTTGTCTTTTAAAAAATATCGCGCCCCCTTAGTCAGCCCAACCAGCCCAACCTTATATTCAAGCTAGCCCACAACCTCCAAAAAAAGTTTACAATAATCAAAAAATGAAAACGCACTAAATATCCCTATATTTATTGCTAATTTAGCACGCATTCATTTTATTTATTACACTTGTCTTTTAAAAAATATCGCGCCCCCTTAGTCAGCCCAACCAGCCCAACCTTATATTCAAGCTAGCCCACAACCTCCAAAAAAATTTTACAATAATCAAAAAATTAAAACGCACTAAATATCCCTATATTTATTGCTAATTTAGTACGCATTCATTTTATTTATTACACTTGTCTTTTAAAAAATATCGCGCCCCCTTAGTCAGCCCAACCAGCCCAACCTTATATTCAAGCTAGGCCAACCACCAAAAAAATTTTACAATAATCAAAAAATGAAAACGTAGGTACTAATATCCCTATATTTATTGCTAATTTAGTACGCATTCATTTTATTTATTACACTTGTCTTTTAAAAAATATCGCGCCCCCTTAGTCAGCCCAACCAGCCCAACCTTATATTCAAGCTAGCCCACAACCTCCAAAAAAAGTTTACAATAATCAAAAAATGAAAACGCACTAAATATCCCTATATTTATTGCTAATTTAGTACGCATTCATTCTATTTATTACACTTGTCTTTTAAAAAATATCGCGCCCCCTTAGTCAGCCCAACCAGCCCAACCTTATATTCAAGCTAGGCCAACCACCAAAAAAATTTTACAATAATCAAAAAATGAAAACGTAGGTACTAATATCCCTATATTTATTGCTAATTTAGTACGCATTCATTTTATTTATTACACTTGTCTTTTAAAAAATATCGCGCCCCCTTAGTCAGCCCAACCAGCCCAACCTTATATTCAAGCTAGCCCACAACCTCCAAAAAAAGTTTACAATAATCAAAAAATTAAAACGCACTAAATATCCCTATATTTATTGCTAATTTAGTACGCATTCATTTTATTTATTACACTTGTCTTTTAAAAAATATCGCGCCCCCTTAGTCAGCCCAACCAGCCCAACCTTATATTCAAGCTAGCCCACAACCTCCAAAAAAATTTTACAATAATCAAAAAATTAAAACGCACTAAATATCCCTATATTTATTGCTAATTTAGTACGCATTCATTTTATTTATTACACTTGTCTTTTAAAAAATATCGCGCCCCCTTAGTCAGCCCAACCAGCCCAACCTTATATTCAAGCTAGCCCAACCACCAAAAAAATTTTACAATAATCAAAAAATGAAAACGCACTAAATATCCCTATATTTATTGCTAATTTAGTACGCATTCATTTTATTTATTACACTTGTCTTTTAAAAAATATCGCGCCCCCTTAGTCAGCCCAACCAGCCCAACCTTATATTCAAGCTAGGCCAACCACCAAAAAAATTTTACAATAATCAAAAAATGAAAACGTAGGTACTAATATCCCTATATTTATTGCTAATTTAGTACGCATTCATTTTATTTATTACACTTGTCTTTTAAAAAATATCGCGCCCCCTTAGTCAGCCCAACCTTATATTCAAGCTAGGGCAACCACCAAAAAAAATTTACAATAATCAAAAAATGAAAACGTACTAAAAATCCCTATATTTATTGCTAATTTAGTACGCATTCATTTAATTTATTACACTTGTCTTTTAAAAAATATCGAGCCCCCTTAGTCAGCCCAAGCTTATATTCAAGCTAGCCCAACCACCAAAAAAAATTTACAATAATCAAAAAATTAAAACGTACTAATTATCCCTATATTTATTGCTAATTTAGTACGCATTCATTTAATTTATTACACTTGTCTTTTAAAAAATATCGCGCCCCCTTAGTCAGCCCAACCAGCCCAACCTTATATTCAAGCTAGCCCAACCACCAAAAAAAGTTTACAATAATCAAAAAATTAAAACGTACTAAATATCCCTATATTTATTGCTAATTTAGTACGCATTCATTTAATTTATTACACTTGTCTTTTAAAAAATATCGAGCCCCCTTAGTCAGCCCAACCAGCCCAACCTTATATTCAAGCTAGCGCAACCACCAAACAAATTTTACAATAATCAAAAAATGAAAACGTACTAAATATCTCTATATTTATTGCTAATTTAGTACGCATTCATTTAATTTATTACGCTTGTCCTTTAAAAAATATCGCGCCCCCTTAGTCAGCCCAACCACCAAAAAAATTTTACAATAATCAAAAAATTAAAACGTACTAAATATCCCTATATTTATTGCTAATTTAGTACGCATTCATTTAATTTATTACACTTGTCTTTTAAAAAATATCGAGCCCCCTTAGTCAGCCCAACCAGCCCAACCTTATATTCAAGCTAGTCCAACTACCAAAAAAATTTTACAATAATCAAAAAATGAAAACGCACTAAATATCCCTATATTTATTGCTAATTTAGTACGCATTCATTTTATTTATTACACTTGTCTTTTAAAAAATATCGCGCCCCTTAGTCAGCCCAACCACCAAAAAATTTTTACAATAATCAAAAAATGAAATTAGGTACTAAATATCCCTATATTTATTGCTGATTTAGTACGCATTCATTTAATTTATTACACTTGTCTTTTAAAAAATATCGAGCCCCCTTAGTCAGCCCAACCTTATATTCAAGCTAGCCCAACCACCAAAAAAATTGTACAATAATCAAAAAATTAAAACGTACTAATTATCCCTATATTTATTGCTAATTTAGTACGCATTCATTTAATTTATTACACTTGTCTTTTAAAAAATATCGAGTCCCCTTAGTCAGCCCAACCTTATATTCAAGCTAGCCCAACCTCCAAAAAAAATTTACAATAATCAAAAAATTAAAACGTACTAAATATCCCTATATTTATTGCTAATTTAGTACGCATTCATTTAATTTATTACACTTGTCTTTTAAAAGATATCGAGCCCCCTTAGTCAGCCCAACCACCAAAAAAAAGTTTACAATAATCAAAAAATGAAAACGTAGGTACTAAATATCCCTATATTTATTGCTAATTTAGTACGTATTAATTTTATTTATTACACTTGTCTTTTAAAAAATATCGCGCCCTTTAGTCAGCCCAACCACCAAAAAATTTTACAATAATCAAAAAATGAAATTAGGTACTAAATATCCCTATATTTATTGCTAATTTAGTACGCATTCATTTAATTTATTACACTTGTCTTTTAAAAAATATCGAGCCCCCTTAGTCAGCCCAACCAGCCCAACCACCAAAAAAATTTTACAATAATCAAAAAAAGAAAACGTACTAAATATCCCTATATTTATTGCTAATTTAGTACGCATTCATTTAATTTATTACACTTGTCTTTTAAAAAATATCGAGCCCCCTTAGTCAGCCCAACCAGCCCAACGTTATATTCAAGCTAGCCCAACCACCAAAAAAATTTTACAATAATCAAAAAATGAAAACGCACTAAATATCCCTATATTTATTGCTAATTTAGTACGCATTCATTTTATTTATTACACTTGTCTTTTAAAAAATATCGCGCCCCTTAGTCAGGCCAACTGTAGATATAAATCTACATTTATTAAATATTTAATCTCAAATATTGAGAAATATTTTATTTTTTAAAATTGAAAAATGTTACAGAAAAAGTTAACAAATTTTTTAAGAATGAAGTTTCAAAATTAAAATTTGATAAATACAATTCAAAACCTATTTGATCTCCTTTTAATAAATTAACAAAGTATTTAACAAACTAAGTGTATAAACCATTACATTACCCCCCTCCAAAATTTGAGTGAAAAATTTATAAATTGAAATCTACCACCTTTTTTTTGTTTTCCGAAAAAATATACGCTGGCTTCAATCTATCTATTGAGATATTTAGATTATTATTGTTTTTTCTGACCAAAAATGTTTTTCGAAAACGTCTTATCACAGGAAAGGGACCTTCGTATGGGGGTTCCAAACTTTTCTTAAGTCTATCAATTCGAATAAAAACGTGTGAACAAGACTTTAAATCATTTGGGATATATGACGTTCTTGTGAAATTTTGTTTTTCTTCTAAACGAATGTTCGCAAAATTTTCTCGAATTTTGTTTACAAAATTTAGTGGATCAGAATTGGTGTTGTTATGTGAGGTGAGAAAAATTGCTCCTGGAACCTTAATATTTTCTCCATATAACATTTCAGCTGGTGTAGCACGAATTTCTTCTTTAAATGTAGTTCTAAGGCCTAACAAAATTAATGGTAATTCTTCTGTCCAATTAGTGGAATTATTAGAACATTTGATTGAATTTTTTAATGTCCTGTGAAATCTCTCTACCATCCCATTTGCTTGCGGATGGTAGGGTGATGTTCTGGTTCTTATAGTACCTAAAAGTTTGCAAAGCTCGCGAAAAAGAATGGACTCAAATTGAGAACCTTGATCTGTAGTTATTTGTGTAGGTACGCCAAATCTGGAAACATATTCTTTAATTAAACATTGAGCAACCGTTTTAGCCTCAATGTCTTCTAAAGGGTACGCTTCTGGCCACCTAGAAAAACGATCAACAACTGATAAAATATATCTGTAACCATTTGAAGGTGGTAAAGGTCCAACCAAGTCAATATGTATATGCTCGAAACGACCTGGGGGAATTGGAAACTTTTCTAACTGAGATTTTGTATGTCTTCCAATTTTACATTTTTGACATTGTAAACATTGCTTAGACCATTCATTTACATCCTTATTAATTTTGGGCCAAAAGTATAAATTAGTGATTTTTTTTCGAGTTGATCTAATACTGGGATGGGAAATATCATGAATTAAATGAAATATTTGTTTTCTAACAGTGGAAGGAACATAAGGTCGGCATATGCTAGTGGACAAATCACACCAAAGAGATTTATTGGGGTAAAATTCAATTTTTCTTAATTGAAACGATGAATTTTCCGATTGATTGGTTCTTAAATATTTAAGCTGTTCATCAGTTTCTTGTTCTTGAGCTAAAATTTCAAAGTTAGGAATATCTAATTTAAGAGAATCTATGCCTGGTCGTGATAATGTATCTGAAACAATGTTATCACTGCCTTTAATGTACCGAATATCTCCAGTGAATTGTGAAATGAAATCCAATTGGCGAGCTTGTCTGGGAGAACGTTCAGTTTTCGTGAAAAGAGCTGTTGTAAGTGGTTTGTGATCCGTAAGAACAAAAAAATCGCGACCTTCGACAAAATGTTGAAACTGTTTAATTGCTTCATAAATAGCTAAAAGTTCTTTGTCGAAAGTGGAATATTTTATTTGAGCTGGATTCAGTTTTTTGCTGAAAAATGACAAAGGCTGCCATTGGTTATTAACATATTGCTGTAAAACACCCCCTAATGCTGTGTTTGAAGCATCAGTGCTTATAGAAACTGGGGCATCTGTTTTTGGAAATGTCAATAAGGTTGCATTTGATAATGTTAACTTTGCTGCTTTGAATGCAGTTTCACACTCATCAAACCACTTAAACTCTTTACCTTTTGAACCTAACTTTTGCAAATTTGTAAGATGTGAATACAAGGGAGACAAAATTTTCGCAAGATTTGGAATGAATCGATGATAGAAATTAATCATACCTAGAAATCTTTGTAACTGCTTGATCGATGTGGGAGCTGGAAATTTTGAAATAGCTTCAACTTTTTCTTTAGTGGGTGTAATACCATCAAGTGAAATTTTATGACCAAGAAAAATTAGTTCTTCAACTCCAAAAATACATTTAGAAGCTTTAACCCTGAGACCATATTCAACTAATCGCTCAAAAAGACTACGGAGATGTGATTTGTGTTCTTCATGAGATTTGCTGAAGATTAAAATATCATCAAGATAAACATACACAAAATCAAAACCTCTGACTACTTGGTGCATAAAACGTTGGAATGTTTGTGCCGAATTTCGTAGACCAAAAGGCATAGTCGGAAATTCAAACAAGCCAAAAGGGGTTATTATTGCAGTTTTAAAAATGTCCTCTTCTGCTATAGGAATGTGATGATAAGCGCGACAAATATCTATTTTTGAGAAAATTATACAACCTTCAAGAAAATTGGAAATGTCTTGAATATGTGGAATAGGATATCTGTCTGGAGTTGTTACTGCATTTAGTTTCCTAAAATCACCACATGGTCTCCAGTCATCGGTACCTTTAGGAGCCATGTGTAGAGGTGACGAGCATGGTGATGAAGAAGGACGACAGATTCCTTTTTGACACATAAAATCGAACTCTTCTTTAGCAATCTTGAGTTTTGCAGGATGAAGTCGTCTAGCTTTGTGAATGGGTAAATGACTCTTTGTAATGATACGATGAACAACATTGTGTTTAACAGGGAGATTGAAATCGATTTCATTAAGAAGAGCTGGAAAATCTTTCAATATATCACCCCAGTTAGAAACAACGTTAAAAAATTTTGGTGTAGGAAACTGTATTTTTGAAAGGACTCCTGAAACTTTTATGTTAGTTTTTGGATCAATAAGTTTTTGGGATTTAATGTCTATTATAAGACCATATTTACTTAAGAAATCAGCACCAATGATTGGCTCTGTGATTTCAGCAATGTAAAATAAATGTGGAAAATTACGACGTAAATTTAAAGTTAAAGTAAAGAGTTTGGATCCAAAAACATCGATATTTGTATCATTTGCTGCGGAAAGAACTTGGGTTGGTATTTTGGAAAGTTTAGAACAAAAAGATTTTGGAATCGCGCTAATGTCTGCACCAGAATCAACTAAAAATGTTAACTTAGTATTTGGATCAAAAACAAATAAGCGACTAGAAGGAAATATGCTACTGTTCGTCGCATTGACAGTAGTATCTACTGGTTTTTTGAGTAATTACAAGGTTGGATACATTTCTGTGCTTTTTCAGAAAACTTCTCATGATACCAACACAAACCTGATGATGATTGTTTTGTTCTCGATTTCGATCGAGACCTAGATTTTAAACGAAATGACACATTTTTCTGAACATTAAGTTTTTGTACAGCATCAGTTAATATTTGAATTTGATGCTCTAAACGACTAATGTGGTCATTTTGTTCAGTTGTTGTTGAGGATATTGCTTGCACATGACCCTGTTTACTAGATAAAATAATTTCGAAAATAGAATCAGCCATGCTTAATAATGTCTTTATGTCTGGGTTTGGTAATGTCTTCAGTGAAAATTGTATTTGTGTTGGAAGTTTACGCATCCAAAGTTGTATAATGAGTTTATCTGAAATCGAATCTGATTGTCCCGCTGTTTGTTTAAGTGTGCGATAGAATTCCGATGGTTTTCTATCACCTATGTCTAAATCTGCCAAAAGGGATTCTAAACGTTGGGACTCACTAAGAGAATTTCTTTCTAAAAGAGCTTCTTTCAGTGTAGAGTATGATGTTGAGGCGAAATCATTCCAATTATCATTAATATTTTGTATAATATCAAAAACAGTTGCAGTCATTTCCTGTGATAGCGATACTATAAGAAATTCATACTTGGAAATTTCACTATTAATATTTTTAATACGAAATTGAGTTTCTGCTAGAATAAACCATTGTTGTGGATATTTGTTATAAAAAGGAGGTAATTTCAAATTTGAAGAATTTGAATATTGAATTTGAGGAGGAGGTAAGAAATTTTGATTTTGTTCTAAAGGTTGATTTTGTTGTGAAGATATAACTGGTTGCTGATTTTGTTCTAGAGGCATGTTTTGTGATTGATTTTGTGATTGAGAAATAACTTGATGCAAATTAATTAAACTCCTATTTCTAGTGATAATTGGACTTCGTAAAATTGACATAAAGAAACAAAAGGAGACCAATCACAAATATTTTAAAATATCTAATACAAAAATAAACTTATGAATCGCTCAAAATTTGCGAATTTAATAAAATGTCATTAATATACATATGTTGATGGACTTACGACGAAAGAAGTTTCCATAAAATGTAAATAATTTCGATCAAAATTGTAAACGGTTGTTGATTGAAGATGTGATTCAAAATAATGCTCTCACACTAGATAGTAATTCTGTTGTCGTTGGCGTGATTGTTGGCGTGGTATTGTCGTTGCTAGCGTTGCTGCTCGGAAGTTTGCGTTGCTGTTATGTGATCACGGCTGTTGCTATAAATTGCTTTTTGTTGCTGTTGTTAGTCAGCTGTAGTTGTTATTGTTGTGAACTCTTGTTGTTGTATGACGTTGTTGTTGTCATAAGCACTATTGTAGCGTATTTTAGGACGTTTCTTGTTGTTCTTGGCACCTTGTTATTGCAACAGATTTTATTTTGAGTGTGTTGTTGTTGGTGTTATCTATAGTTGTTGCGAATTGTTGTTGCAGCTGGTTGTTGTTGTTTCAGCTGATTGTTGTTGTACCAAGCTGGTTGCTGGTGGCGTTTAGTTATTTTATTTTTTTTTTTTTGTTTTTTTTGTTATTGGTTTTAGCGCATTCACGGCGTTGTATTGTTAGCACTTTTAATATATGTAGTTGCGTGGTGGGCGTTAATTGTTGTTGCAGCACGGCTTATGGCACGGCTTATGGCGCTTGTTGTTGTTAATATACCACACGATCTTGCAACATGAGCATTAAATGAATATTTATGATGAATTTATTATGTTCTTTTTTCAGTCGGGGTCACCAATAATGTAGATATAAATCTACATTTATTAAATATTTAATCTCAAATATTGAGAAATATTTTATTTTTTAAAATTGAAAAATGTTACAGAAAAAGTTAACAAATTTTTTAAGAATGAAGTTTCAAAATTAAAATTTGATAAATACAATTCAAAACCTATTTGATCTCCTTTTAATAAATTAACAAAGTATTTAACAAACTAAGTGTATAAACCATTACACCAACCACCAAAAAATTTTTACAATAATCAAAAAATGAAATTAGGTACTAAATATCCCTATATTTATTGCTGATTTAGTACGCATTCATTTAATTTATTACACTTATCTTTTAAAAAATATCGAGCCCCCTTAGTCAGCCCAACCTTATATTCAAGCTAGCCCAACCACCAAAAAAAATTGTACAATAATCAAAAAATTAAAACGTACTAATTATCCCTATATTTATTGCTAATTTAGTACGCATTCATTTAATTTATTACACTTGTCTTTTAAAAAATATCGAGCCCCCTTAGTCAGCCCAACCTTATATTCAAGCTAGCCCAACCTCCAAAAAAAATTTACAATAATCAAAAAATGAAAACGTACTAAATATCCCTATATTTATTGCTAATTTAGTACGCATTCATTTAATTTATTACACTTGTTTTTTAAAAGATATCGCCCCCTTAGTCAGCCCAACCACCAAAAAATTTTACAATAATAAAAAAACGAAAACGTAGGTACTAAATATCCCTATATTTATTGCTAATTTAGTACGTATTAATTTTATTTATTACACTTGTCTTTTAAAAAATATCGCGCCCCTTAGTCAGCCCAACCACCAAAAAAATTTTACAATAATCAAAAAATGAAATTAGGTACTAAATATCCCTATATTTATTGCTAATTTAGTACGAAATTCATTTAATTCATTACACTTGTCTTTTAAAAAATATCGAGCCCCCTTAGTCAGCCCAACCAGCCCAACCTTATATTCAAGCTAGCCCAACCACCAAAAAAATTTTACAATAATCAAAAAAAGAAAACGTACTAAATATCCCTATATTTATTGCTAATTTAGTACGCATTCATTTAATTTATTACACTTGTCTTTTAAAAAATATCGAGCCCCCTTAGTCAGCCCAACCAGCCCAACGTTATATTCAAGCTAGCCCAACCACCAAAAAAATTTTACAATAATCAAAAAATGAAAACGCACTAAATATCCCTATATTTATTGCTAATTTAGTACGCATTCATTTTATTTATCACACTTGTCTTTTAAAAAATATCGCGCCCCCTTAGTCAGCCCAACCTTATATTCAAGCTAGCCCAACCACCAAAAAAATTGTACAATAATCAAAAAATTAAAACGTACTAATTATCCCTATATTTATTGCTAATTTAGTACGCATTCATTTTATTTATTACACTTGTCTTTTAAAAAATATCGCGCCCCCTTAGTCAGCCCAACCAGCCCAACCTTATATTCAAGCTAGCCCAACCTCCAAAAAAATTTTACAATAATCAAAAAATTAAAACGTACTAAATATCCCTATATTTATTGCTAATTCAAGCTAGCCCAACCACCAAAAAATTTTACAATAATCAAAAAATGAAAACGCACTAAATATCCCTATATTTATTGCTAATTTAGTACGCATTCATTTAATTTATTACACTTGTCTTTTAAAGATATCGAGCCCCCTTAGTCAGTCCAACCACCAAAAAAATTTTACAATAATCAAAAATGAAAACGTAGGTACTAAATATCCCTATATTTATTGCTAATTTAGTACGCATTCATTTTATTTATTTAAAATATCGAGCCCCCTTAGTCAGCCCAACCAGCCCAACCTTATATTCAAGCTAGCCCAACCACCAAAAAAATTTAACAATAATCAAAAAATGAAAACGCACTAAATATCCCTATATTTATTGCTAATTCAAGCTAGCCCAACCACCAAAAAAATTGTACAATAATCAAAAAATTAAAACGTACTAATTATCCCTATATTTATTGCTAATTTAGTACGCATTCATTTTATTTATTGCACTTGTCTTTTAAAAAATATCGCGCCCCCTTAGTCAGCCCAACCAGCCCAACCTTATATTCAAGCTAGCCCAACCTCCAAAAAAATTTTACAATAATCAAAAAATTAAAACGTACTAAATATCCCTATATTTATTGCTAATTTAGTACGCATTCATTTAATTTATTACACTTGTCTTTTAAAAGATATCGAGCCCCCTTAGTCAGTCCAACACCAAAAAAATTTTACAATAATCAAAAAATGAAAACGTAGGTACTAAATATCCCTATATTTATTGCTAATTTAGTACGTATTCATTTTATTTATTTAAAATATCGAGCCCCCTTAGTCAGCCCAACCAGCCCAACCTTATATTCAAGCTAGCCCAACCACCAAAAAATTGTACAATAATCAAAAAATTAAAACGTACTAATTATCCCTATATTTATTGCTAATTTAGTACGCATTCATTTTATTTATTACACTTGTCTTTTAAAAAATATCGCGCCCCCTTAGTCAGCCCAACCAGCCCAACCTTATATTCAAGCTAGCCCAACCACCAAAAAAAATTTACAATAATCAAAAAATTAAAACGTACTAAAAATCCCTATATTTATTGCTAATTTAGTACGCATTCATTTAATTAATTACACTTGTCTTTTAAAAGATATCGAGCCCCCTTAGTCAGCCCAAACACCAAAAAAATTTTACAATAATCAAAAAATGAAAACGTAGGTAATAAATATCCCTATATTTATTGCTAATTTAGTACGCATTCATTTAATTTATTACACTTGTCTTTTAAAAAATATCGAGCCCCCTTAGTCAGCCCAACCATATATTCAAGCTAGCCCAACCTCCAAAAAAATTTTACAATAATCAAAAAATTAAAACGTACTAAATATCCCTATATTTATTGCTAATTTAGTACGCATTCATTTAATTTATTACACTTGTCTTTTAAAAGATATCGAGCCCCCTTAGTCAGCCCAACCAGCCCAACCTTATATTCAAGCTAGCCCAACCTCCAAAAAAATTGTACAATAATCAAAAAATTAAAATTAAAATTAAATTAATTTAGTACGCATTCATTTAATTTATTACACTTGTCTTTTAAAAGATATCGAGCCCCCTTAGTCAGCCCAACCAGCCCAACCTTATATTCAAGCTAGCCCAACCTCCAAAAAAATTGTACAATAATCAAAAAATTAAAACGTACTAAATATCCCTATATTTATTGCTAATTTAGTACGCATTCATTTAATTTATTACACTTGTCTTTTAAAAAATATCGCGCCCCCTTAGTCAGCCCAACCAGCCCAACCTTATATTCAAGCTAGCCCAACCACCAAAAAATTTTACAATAATCAAAAAATGAAAACGCACTAAATATCCCTATATTTATTGCTAATTTAGTACGCATTCATTTTATTTATTACACTTGTCTTTTAAAAAATATCGCGCCCCCTTAGTCAGCCCAACCAGCCCAACCTTATATTCAAGCTAGCCCAACCACCAAAAAAATTTTACAATAATCAAAAAATGAAAACGCACTAAATATCCCTATATTTATTGCTAATTTAGTACGCATTCATTTTATTTATTACACTTGTCTTTTAAAAAATATCGCGCCCCCTTAGTCAGCCCAACCAGCCCAACCTTATATTCAAGCTAGGCCAACCACCAAAAAAATTTTACAATAATCAAAAAATGAAAACGTAGGTACTAATATCCCTATATTTATTGCTAATTTAGTACGCATTCATTTTATTTATTACACTTGTCTTTTAAAAAATATCGCGCCCCCTTAGTCAGCCCAACCTTATATTCAAGCTAGGCCAACCACCAAAAAAAATTTACAATAATCAAAAAATGAAAACCTACTAAATATCCCTATATTTATTGCTAATTTAGTACGCATTCATTTAATTTATTACACTTGTCTTTTAAAAAATATCGAGCCCCCTTAGTCAGCCCAAGCTTATATTCAAGCTAGCCCAACCACCAAAAAAAATTTACAATAATCAAAAAATTAAAACGTACTAATTATCCCTATATTTATTGCTAATTTAGTACGCATTCATTTAATTTATTACACTTGTCTTTTAAAAAATATCGCGCCCCCTTAGTCAGCCCAACCAGCCCAACCTTATATTCAAGCTAGCCCAACCACCAAAAAAATTTTACAATAATCAAAAAATTAAAACGCACTAAATATCCCTATATTTATTGCTAATTTAGTACGCATTCATTTTATTTATTACACTTGTCTTTTAAAAAATATCGCGCCCCCTTAGTCAGCCCAACCAGCCCAACCTTATATTCAAGCTAGGCCAACCACCAAAAAAATTTTACAATAATCAAAAAATGAAAACGTAGGTACTAATATCCCTATATTTATTGCTAATTTAGTACGCATTCATTTTATTTATTACACTTGTCTTTTAAAAAATATCGCGCCCCCTTAGTCAGCCCAACCAGCCCAACCTTATATTCAAGCTAGCCCACAACCTCCAAAAAAAGTTTACAATAATCAAAAAATGAAAACGCACTAAATATCCCTATATTTATTGCTAATTTAGTACGCATTCATTTTATTTATTACACTTGTCTTTTAAAAAATATCGAGCCCCCTTAGTCAGCCCAACCAACCCAACCCACACCGCTCTGCTGGCAAGAATAGGTTCAACAAAAATGGGCACAAAAACTGTGAATGAGGTCTTGTCTGGGACCACCCTAGATGTCGAACTGCGTTTTCAGTAAAATCGGGGCTGCTCGTTTTCGCGAAATATCCCACTTTAACCCTTTAGGACCTTCAAAAATATACATTTGACCAAAAAATCTTTTCAAAAATAGCTTTTGTATGTTTGTTCGTGTAGGTGGTTTCTATTACTCACATAAATTGACAAAAGTCACACTTTTTAAAAAAAAAGTGCAAAACTACTATTAAATAAAACTAATTATTCGTTTTTAGGGCACTAGTTACAGCACCCTGTTTTTGTAATGCAAAAAAAAAACAAAAATACTGATTATGATTTTTTTTTAAGCGGAACACGAATCCGTGGTCCAAAAATTTCCATCATGTCCCGTTTCTGAGAATAAATGTTTTTAGACCTCAAAATTAGTATAATTTGAACAGGCCCCCTGTGCTCTGGGTGCTCCTATAAGATTTGAATATCGGCTCATATATAAACCAAGTTTTAGGAAACATTATCTAAGATAAGAAAAAATTGTAGTATGTCGCAATTATTTTATACAGATTTTCAAAGTTGGCCGAAATCACAAAATCATGTTTTTGGCACATTTTTGAAAAATTATATAAATTGACCCCGATCCGCCACAAACTTTTTACATATCAGAAAATATTGCCTGGTTTCTAGTCTGTCAATGGTAAGAAAATCTTTTTATTACCACTTACCATGAAAATAATATCTTCATTTATTACCACCTCGCTTCCGTAAAATATTTATTTTTGCTTTCATCAATTTCTATACAAAATGTATGCTGATACTGAAAATATTACATAGAAATTTTGTATAAAAGTAACGGAAACGAGGTGGTAATAAATGAAGATATTATTTTCATGGTAAGTGGTAATAAAAAGATTTTCTTACCATTGACAGACTAGAAACCAGGCAATATTTTCTGATATGTAAAAAGTTTGTGGCAGATCGGGGTCAATTTATATAATTCTTCAAAAATTTGCCAAAAACATGATTTTGTGATTTCGGCCAACTTTGAAAATCTGTATAAAATAATTGCGACATACTACAATTTTTTCTTATCTTAGATAATGTTTCCTAAAACTTGGTTTATATATGAGCCGATATTCAAATCTTATAAGAGCACCCAGAGCACAGGGGGCCTGTTCCAATTATACTAATTTTGAGGTCTAAAAACTTTTTTTCTCAGAAACGGGACATGATGGAAATTTTTGGACCACGGATTCGTGTTCCGCTTAAAAAAAAATCTTAATCAGTATTTTTGTTTTTTTTTTTGCATTACAAAAACAGGGTGCTGTAACCTAGTGCCCTAAAAACGAATAATTAATTTTATTTAATAGTAGTTTTGCACTTTTTTTTAAAAAGTGTGACTTTTGTCAATTTATGTGAGTAATAGAAACCACCTACACGAACAAACATACAAAAGCTATTTTTGAAAAGATTTTTTGGTCAAATGTATATTTTTGAAGGTCCTAAAGGGTTAAAGTGGGATATTTCGCGAAAACGAGCAGCCCCGATTTTACTGAAAACGCAGTTCGACATCTAGGGTGGTCCCAGACAAGACCTCATTCACAGTTTTTGTGCCCATTTTTGTTGAACCTATTCTTGCCAGCAGAGCGGTGTGAACCTTATATTCAAGCTAGCCCACAACCTCCAAAAAAATTTTACAATAATCAAAAAATGAAAACGCACTAAATATCCCTATATTTATTGCTAATTTAGTACGCATTCATTTAATTTATTACACTTGTCTTTTAAAAAATATCGAGCCCCCTTAGTCAGTCCAACCACCAAAAAAATTTTACAATAATCAAAAAATGAAAACGTAGGTACTAAATATCCCTATATTTATTGCTAATTTAGTACGCATTCATTTTATTTATTTAAAATATCGAGCCCCCTTAGTCAGCCCAACCAGCCCAAACTTATATTCAAGCTAGCCCAACCACCAAAAAAATTTAACAATAATCAAAAAATGAAAACGCACTAAATATCCCTATATTTATTGCTAAATTAGTACGCATTCATTTTATTTATTACACTTGTCTTTTAAAAAATATCGCGCCCCCTTAGTCAGCCCAACCAGCCCAATCTTGTATTCAAGCTAGCCCAACCACCAAAAAAAATTTACAATAATCAAAAAATGAAAACGTACTAAAAATCCCTATATTTATTGCTAATTTAGTAAGCATTCATTTAATTTATTACACTTGTCTTTTAAAAAATATCGAGCCCCCTTAGTCAGCCCAACCTTATATTCAAGCTAGCCCAACCACCAAAAAAAATTTACAATAATCAAAAAATTGAAACGTACTAATTATCCCTATATTTATTGCTAATTTAGTACGCATTCATTTAATTTATTACACTTGTCTTTTAAAAAATATCGCGCCCCGTTAGTCAGCCCAACCAGCCCAACCTTATATTCAAGCTAGCCCAACCACCAAAAAAATTTTACAATAATCAAAAAATGAAAACGCACTAAATATCCCTATATTTATTGCTAATTTAGTACGCATTTATTTTATTTATTACACTTGTCTTTTAAAAAATATCGCGCCCCCTTAGTCAGCCCAACCAGCCCAACCTTATATTCAAGCTAGCCCAACCACCAAAAAAATTTTACAATAATCAAAAAATGAAAACGTAGGTACTAAATATCCCTATATTTATTGCTAATTTAGTACGCATTCATTTTATTTATTACACTTGTCTTTTAAAAGATATCCCAACCTTATATTCAAGCTAGCGCAACCACCAAACAAATTTTACAATAATCAAAAAATGAAAACGTACTAAATATCTCTATATTTATTGCTAATTTAGTACGCATTCATTTAATTTATTACACTTGTCCTTTAAAAAATATCGCGCCCCCTTAGACAGCCCAACCACCAAAAAAATTTTACAATAATCAAAAAATTAAAACGTACTAAATATCCCTATATTTATTGCTAATTTAGTACGCATTCATTTTATTTATTACACTTGTCTTTTAAAAAATAACGCGCCCCCTTAGTCAGCCCAACCAGCCCAACCTTATATTCAAGCTAGCCCAACCACCAAAAAAATTTTACAATAATCAAAAAATTAAAGCGTACTAAATATCCCTATATTTATTTCTAATTTAGTACGCATTCATTTTATTTATTACACTTGTCTTTTAAAAAATATCGCGCTCCTTAGTCAGCCCAACCACCAAAAAAATTTTACAATAATCAAAAAATGAAATTAGGTACTAAATATCCCTATATTTATTGCTAATTTAGTACGCATTCATTTAATTTATTACACTTGTCTTCTAAAAAATATCGAGCCCCCTTAGTCAGCCCAACCAGCCCAACCTTATATTCAAGCTAGCCCAACCACCAAAAAAATTTTACAATAATCAAAAAATGAAAACGTACTAAATATCCCTATGTTTATTGCTAATTTAATTAAAAGATATCGAGCCCCCTTAGTCAGCCCAACCACCAAAAAAATTTTACAATAATCAAAAAATGAAAACGTAGGTACTAAATATCCCTATATTTATTGCTAATTTAGTACGCATTCATTTTATTTATTACACTTGTCTTTTAAAAAATATCGCGCCCCCTTAGTCAGCCCAACCAGCCCAGCCTTATATTCAAGTAAGCCCAACCACCAAAAAAATTTTACAATAATCAAAAAATAAAAGCGTACTAAATATCCCTATATTTATTGCTAATTTAGTACGCATTCATTTAATTTATTACACTTGTCTTTTAAAAGATATCGAGCCCCCTTAGTCAGTCCAACCACCAAAAAAATTTTACAATAATCAAAATATGAAAACGTAGGTACTAAATATCCCTATATTTATTGCTAATTTAGTATGCATTCATTTTATTTATTTAAAATATCGAGCCCCCTTAGTCAGCCCAACTAGCCAAATATATTTAATTTATATTCAAGCTAGCCCAACCACCAAAAAAATTGTACAATAATCAAAAAATTAAAACGTACTAATTATCCCTATATTTATTGCTAATTTAGTACGCATTCATTTTATTTATTACACTTGTTTTTTAAAAAAAATCGCGCCCCCTTAGTCAGCCCAACCAGCCCAACCTTATATTCAAGCTAGCCCAACCTCCAAAAAAATTTTACAATAATCAAAAAATTAAAACGTACTAAATATCCCTATATTTATTGCTAATTTAGTACGCATTCATTTAATTTATTGCACTTGTCTTTTAAAAGATATCGAGCCCCCTTAGTCAGCCCAACCACCAAAAAAATTTTACAATAATCAAAATATGAAAACGTAGGTACTAAATATCCCTATATTTATTGCTAATTTAGTATGCATTCATTTTATTTATTTAAAATATCGAGCCCCCTTAGTCAGCCCAACCAGCCAAATATATTTAATTTATATTCAAGCTAGCCCAACCACTAAAAAAATTGTACAATAATCAAAAAATTAAAACGTACTAATTATCCCTATATTTATTGCTAATTTAGTACGCATTCATTTTATTTATTACACTTGTCTTTTAAAAAAAATCGCGCCCCCTTAGTCAGCCCAACCAGCCCAACCTTATATTCAAGCTAGCCCAACCTCCAAAAAAATTTTACAATAATCAAAAAATTAAAACGTACTAAATATCCCTATATTTATTGCTAATTTAGTACGCATTCATTTAATTTATTACACTTGTCTTTTAAAAGATATCGAGCCCCCTTAGTCAGTCCAACCACCAAAAAAATTTTACAATAATCAAAAAATGAAAACGTAGGTACTAAATATCCCTATATTTATTGCTAATTTAGTACGCATTCAATTTATTTATTACACTTGTCTTTTAAAAAATATCGCGCCCCCTTAGTCAGCCCAACCAGCCCAGCCTTATATTCAAGCAAGCCCAACCACCAAAAAAATTTTACAATAATCAAAAAATAAAAGCGTACTAAATATCCCTATATTTATTGCTAATTTAGTACGCATTCATTTTATTTATTACACTTGTCTTTTAAAAAAAATCGCGCCCCCTTAGTCAGCCCAACCAGCCCAACCTTATATTCAAGCTAGCCCAACCTCCAAAAAAATTTTACAATAATCAAAAAATTAAAACGTACTAAATATCCCTATATTTATTGCTAATTTAGTACGCATTCATTTAATTTATTACACTTGTCTTTTAAAAAATATCGAGCCCCCTTAGTCAGCCCAACCTTATATTCAAGCTAGCGCAACCACCAAACAAATTTTACAATAATCAAAAAGCAAAACGTACTAAATATCCCTATATTTATTGCTAATTTAGTACGCATTCATTTAATTTATTACACTTGTCTTTTAAAAAATATCGAGCCCCCTTAGTCAGCCCAATAAGCCCAACCTTATATTCAAGCTAGCCCAACCTCCAAAAAAATTGTACAATAATCAAAAAATTAAAACGTACTAAATATCCCTATATTTATTGCTAATTTAGTACGCATTCATTTAATTTATTACACTTGTCTTTTAAAAGATATCGAGCCCCCTTAGTCAGCCCAACCACCAAAAAAATTTTACAATAATCAAAAAAAGAAAACGTAGGTACTAAATATCCCTATATTTATTGCTAATTTAGTACGCATTCATTTTATTTAATACACTTGTCTTTTAAAAAATATCGAGCCCCCTTAGTCAGCCCAACCAGCCCAACCTTATATTCAAGCTAGCGCAACCACCAAACAAATTTTACAATAATCAAAAAATTAAAACGTACTAAATATCCCTATATTTATTGCTAATTTAGTACGCATTCATTTAATTTATTACACCAGTCTTTTAAAATATATCGAGCCCCCTTAGTCAGCCCAACCTTATATTCAAGCTAGCCCAACCACCAAAAAAATTTTACAATAATCAAAAAATTAAAACGTACTAATTATCCCTATATTTATTGCTAATTTAGTACGCATTCATTTAATTTATTACACTTGTCTTTTAAAAAATATCGCGCCCCCTTAGTCAGCCCAACCAGCCCAACCTTATATTCAAGCTAGCCCAACCACCAAAAAAATTTTACAATAATCAAAAAATGAAAACGCACTAAATATCCCTATATTTACTGCTAATTTATTACGCATTCATTTTATTTATTACACTTGTCTTTTAAAAAATAACGCGCCCCCTTATTCAGCCCAACCAGCCCAACCTTATATTCAAGCTAGCCCAACCACCAAAAAAATTTTACAATAATCAAAAAATTAAAACGTACTAAATATCCCTATATTTATTGCTAATTTAGTACGCATTCATTTAATTTATTACACTTGTCTTTTAAAAAATATCGAGCCCCCTTAGTCAGCCCAACCAGCCCAACCTTATATTCAAGCTAGCGCAACCACCAAACAAATTTTACAATAATCAAAAAGCAAAACGTACTAAATATCCCTATATTTATTGCTAATTTAGTACGCATTCATTTAATTTATTACACTTGTCTTTTAAAAAATATCGAGCCCCCTTAGTCAGCCCAATAAGCCCAACCTTATATTCAAGCTAGCCCAACCTCCAAAAAAATTGTACAATAATCAAAAAATTAAAACGTACTAAATATCCCTATATTTATTGCTAATTTAGTACGCATTCATTTAATTTATTACACTTGTCTTTTAAAAGATATCGAGCCCCCTTAGTCAGCCCAACCACCAAAAAAATTTTACAATAATCAAAAAAAGAAAACGTAGGTACTAAATATCCCTATATTTATTGCTAATTTAGTACGCATTCATTTTATTTAATACACTTGTCTTTTAAAAAATATCGAGCCCCCTTAGTCAGCCCAACCAGCCCAACCTTATATTCAAGCTAGGCCAACCACCAAAAAAATTTTACAATAATCAAAAAATGAAAACGTACTAAATATCCCTATATTTATTGCTAATTTAGTACGCATTCATTTAATTTATTACACTTGTCTTTTAAAAAATATCGCGTCCCCTTAGTCAGCCCAACCAACCCAACCTTATATTCAAGCTAGCCCAACCACCAAAAAAAGTTTACAATAATCAAAAAATTAAAACGTACTAAATATCGCTATATTTATTGCTAATTTAGTACGCATTCATTTAATTTATTACACTTGTCTTTTAAAAAATATCGAGCCCCCTTAGTCAGCCCAACCTTATATTCAAGCTAGCGCAACCACCAAACAAATTTTACAATAATCAAAAAATGAAAACGTACTAAATATCTCTATATTTATTGCTAATTTAGTACGCATTCATTTAATTTATTACGCTTGTCCTTTAAAAAATATCGCGCCCCCTTAGTCAGGCCAACCACCAAAAAAATTTTACAATAATCAAAAAATTAAAACGTACTAAATATCCCTATATTTATTGCTAATTTAGTACGCATTCATTTTATTTATTACACTTGTCTTTTAAAAAATATCGAGCCCCCTTAGTCAGCCCAACCAGCCCAACCTTATATTCAAGCTAGGCCAACCACCAAAAAAATTTTACAATAATCAAAAAATGAAAACGTACTAAATATCCCTATATTTATTGCTAATTTAGTACGCATTCATTTAATTTATTACACTTGTCTTTTAAAAAATATCGAACCCCTTAGTCAGCCCAACCAGCCCAACCTTATATTCAAGCTAGCCCAACCACCAAAAAAATTTTACAATAATCAAAAAATGAAAACGCACTAAATATCCCTATATTTATTGCTAATTTAGTACGCATTCATTTTATTTATTACACTTGTCTTTTAAAAAATATCGAGCCCCCTTAGTCAGCCCAACCTTATATTCAAGCTAGCGCAACCACCAAACAAATTTTACAATAATCAAAAAATGAAAACGTACTAAATATCTCTATATTTATTGTTAATTTAGTACGCATTCATTTAATTTATTACGCTTGTCCTTTAAAAAATATCGCGCCCCCTTAGTCAGGCCAACCACCAACAAAATTTTACAATAATCAAAAAATGAAATTAGATACTAAATATCCCTATATTTATTGCTGATTTAGTACGCATTCATTTAATTTATTACACTTGTCTTTTAAAAAATATCGAGCCCCCTTAGTCAGCCCAACCTTATATTCAAGCTAGCCCAACCACCAAAATAATCAAAAAATTAAAACGTACTAATTATCCCTATATTTATTGCTAATTTAGTACGCATTCATTTAATTTATTTATTAAAAAATATCGCGCCCCCTTAGTCAGCCCAACCAGCCCAACCTTATATTCAAGCTAGCCCAACCACCAAAAAAATTTTACAATAATCAAAAAATGAAAACGCACTAAATATCCCTATATTTACTGCTAATTTATTACGCATTCATTTTATTTATTACACTTGTCTTTTAAAAAATAACGCGCCCCCTTAGTCAGCCCAACCAGCCCAACCTTATATTCAAGCTAGCCCAACCACCAAAAAAATTTTACAATAATCAAAAAATTAAAACGTACTAAATATCCCTATATTTATTGCTAATTTAGTACGCATTCATTTTATTTATTACACGTACTAAATATCCCTATATTTATTGCTAATTTAGTACGCATTCATTTTATTTATTACACTTGTCTTTTAAAAGATATCGAGCCCCCTTAGTCAGCCCAACCACCAAAAAAATTTTACAATAATAAAAAAATGGAAACGTAGGTACTAAATATCCCTATATTTATTGCTAATTTAGTACGCATTCATTTTATTTATTACACTTGTCTTTTAAAAAATATCGCGCCCCCTTAGTCAGCCCAACCAGCCCAACCTTATATTCAAGCTAGCCCAACCACCAAAAAAATTTTACAATAATCAAAAAATGAAAACGCACTAAATATCCCTATATTTACTGCTAATTTATTACGCATTCATTTAATTTATTACACTTGTCTTCTAAAAAATATCGAGCCCCCTTAGTCAGCCCAACCAGCCCAACCTTATATTCAAGCTAGCCCAACCACCAAAAAAATTTTACAATAATCAAAAAATGAAAACGTAGGTACTAAATATCCCTATATTTATTGCTAATTTAGTACGCATTCATTTTATTTATTGCACTTGTCTTTTAAAAAATATCGCGCCCCCCCCTTAGTCAGCCCAACCAGCCCAACCTTATATTCAAGCTAGCCCACACCCTCCAAAAAAAGTTTACAATAATCAAAAAATGAAAACGCACTAAATATCCCTATATTTATTGCTAATTTAGTACGCATTCATTTTATTTATTACACTTGTCTTTTAAAAAATATCGAGCCCCCTTAGTCAGCCCAACCAACCCAACCTTATATTCAAGCTAGCCCACAACCTCCAAAAAAAGTTTACAATAATCAAAAAATGAAAACGCACTAAATATCCCTATATTTATTGCTAATTTAGTACGCATTCATTTTATTTATTACACTTGTCTTTTAAAAAATATCGCGTCCCCTTAGTCAGCCCAACCAACCCAACCTTATATTCAAGCTAGCCCAACCACCAAAAAAAGTTTACAATAATCAAAAAATTAAAACGTACTAAATATCCCTATATTTATTGCTAATTTAGTACGCATTCATTTAATTTATTACACTTGTCTTTTAAAAAATATCGAGCCCCCTTAGTCAGCCCAACCAGCCCAACCTTATATTCAAGCTAGCGCAACCACCAAACAAATTTTACAATAATCAAAAAATGAAAACGTACTAAATATCTCTATATTTATTGCTAATTTAGTACGCATTCATTTAATTTATTACGCTTGTCCTTTAAAAAATATCGCGCCCCCTTAGTCAGGCCAACCACCAAAAAAAGTTTACAATAATCAAAAAATTAAAACGTACTAAATATCCCTATATTTATTGCTATTTTAGTACGCATTCATTTAATTTATTACACTTGTCTTTTAAAAAATATCGAGCCCCCTTAGTCAGCCCAACCAGCCCAACCTTATATTCAAGCTAGCGCAACCACCAAACAAATTTTACAATAATCAAAAAATGAAAACGTACTAAATATCTCTATATTTATTGCTAATTTAGTACGCATTCATTTAATTTATTACGCTTGTCCTTTAAAAAATATCGCGCCCCCTTAGTCAGGCCAACCACCAAAAAAATTTTACAATAATCAAAAAATTAAAACGTACTAAATATCCCTATATTTATTGCTAATTTAGTACGCATTCATTTTATTTATTACACTTGTCTTTTAAAAAATATCGAGCCCCCTTAGTCAGCCCAACCAGCCCAACCTTATATTCAAGCTAGGCCAACCACCAAAAAAATTTTACAATAATCAAAAAATGAAAACGTACTAAATATCCCTATATTTATTGCTAATTTAGTACGCATTCATTTAATTTATTACACTTGTCTTTTAAAAAATATCGAACCCCTTAGTCAGCCCAACCAGCCCAACCTTATATTCAAGCTAGCCCAACCACCAAAAAAATTTTACAATAATCAAAAAATGAAAACGCACTAAATATCCCTATATTTATTGCTAATTTAGTACGCATTCATTTTATTTATTACACTTGTCTTTTAAAAAATATCGCGCCCCCTTAGTCAGCCCAACCAGCCCAACCTTATATTCAAGCTAGCCCAACCTCCAAAAAAATTTTACAATAATCAAAAAATTAAAACGTACTAAATATCCCTATATTTATTGCTAATTTAGTACGCATTCATTTAATTTATTACACTTGTCTTTTAAAAAATATCGAGCCCCCTTAGTCAGCCCAACCAGCCCAACCTTATATTCAAGCTAGCGCAACCACCAAACAAATTTTACAATAATCAAAAAATGAAAACGTACTAAATATCTCTATATTTATTGCTAATTTAGTACGCATTCATTTAATTTATTACGCTTGTCCTTTAAAAAATATCGCGCCCCCTTAGTCAGGTCAACCACAAAAAAAATTTTACAATAATCAAAAATGAAAACGCACTAAATATCCCTATATTTATTGCTAATTTAGTACGCATTCATTTTATTTATTACACTTGTCTTTTAAAAAATATCGCGCCCCTTAGTCAGCCCAACCACCAAAAAAAATTTACAATAATCAAAAAATGAAATTAGATACTAAATATCCCTATATTTATTGCTGATTTAGTACGCATTCATTTAATTTATTACACTTGTCTTTTAAAAAATATCGAGCCCCCTTAGTCAGCCCAACCTTATATTCAAGCTAGCCCAACCACCAAAAAAATTGTACAATAATCAAAAAATTAAAACGTACTAATTATCCCTATATTTATTGCTAATTTAGTACGCATTCATTTAATTTATTACACTTGTCTTTTAAAAAATATCGAGTCCCCTTAGTCAGCCCAACCTTATATTCAAGCTAGCCCAACCTCCAAAAAAAATTTACAATAATCAAAAAATTAAAACGTACTAAATATCCCTATATTTATTGCTAATTTAGTACGCATTCATTTAATTTATTACACTTGTCTTTTAAAAGATATCGCCCCCTTAGTCAGCCCAACCACCAAAAAAATTTTACAATAATCAAAAAATGAAAACGTAGGTACTAAATATCCCTATATTTATTGCTAATTTAGTACGTATTAATTTTATTTATTACACTTGTCTTTTAAAAAATATCGCGCCCTTTAGTCAGCCCAACCACCAAAAAATTTTACAATAATCAAAAAATGAAATCAGGTACTAAATATCCCTATATTTATTGCTAATTTAGTACGCATTCATTTAATTTATTACACTTGTCTTTTAAAAAATATCGAGCCCCCTTAGTCAGCCCAACCAGCCCAACCTTATATTCAAGCTAGCCCAACCACCAAAAAAATTTTACAATAATCAAAAAAAGAAAACGTACTAAATATCCCTATATTTATTGCTAATTTAGTACGCATTCATTTAATTTATTACACTTGTCTTTTAAAAAATATCGAGCCCCCTTAGTCAGCCCAACCAGCCCAACGTTATATTCAAGCTAGCCCAACCACCAAAAAAATTTTACAATAATCAAAAAATGAAAACGCACTAAATATCCCTATATTTATTGCTAATTTAGTACGCATTCATTTTATTTATTACACTTGTCTTTTAAAAAATATCGCGCCCCTTAGTCAGCCCAACCACCAAAAAATTTTTACAATAATCAAAAAATGAAATTAGGTACTAAATATCCCTATATTTCTTGCTGATTTAGTACGCATTCATTTAATTTATTACACTTATCTTTTAAAAAATATCGAGCCCCCTTAGTCAGCCCAACCTTATATTCAAGCTAGCCCAACCACCAAAAAAAATTGTACAATAATCAAAAAATTAAAACGCACTAAATATCCCTATATTTATTGCTAATTTAGTACGCATTCATTTTATTTATTACACTTGTCTTTTAAAAAATATCGCGCCCCTTAGTCAGCCCAACCACCAAAAAATTTTTACAATAATCAAAAAATGAAATTAGGTACTAAATATCCCTATATTTCTTGCTGATTTAGTACGCATTCATTTAATTTATTACACTTATCTTTTAAAAAATATCGCGCCCCTTAGTCAGCCCAACCACCAAAAAATTTTTACAATAATCAAAAAATGAAATTAGGTACTAAATATCCCTATATTTCTTGCTAATTTAGTACGCATTCATTTAATTTATTACACTTGTCTTTTAAAAGATATCGCCCCCTTAGTCAGCCCAACCACCAAAAAAATTTTACAATAATCAAAAAACGAAAACGTAGGTACTAAATATCCCTATATTTATTGCTAATTTAGTACGTATTAATTTTATTTATTACACTTGTCTTTTAAAAAATATCGAGCCCCCTTAGTCAGCCCAACCAGCCCAACCTTATATTCAAGCTAGCGCAACCACCAAACAAATTTTACAATAATCAAAAAATTAAAACGTACTAAATATCCCTATATTTATTGCTAATTTAGTACGCATTCATTTAATTTATTACACCAGTCTTTTAAAATATATCGAGCCCCCTTAGTCAGCCCAACCTTATATTCAAGCTAGCCCAACCACCAAAAAAATTTTACAATAATCAAAAAATTAAAACGTACTAATTATCCCTATATTTATTGCTAATTTAGTACGTAAAAAATGAAAAAGTCGGTACTAAATATCCCTATATTTATTGCTAATTTAGTACGCATTCATTTTATTTATTGCACTTGTCTTTTAAAAAATATCGCGCCCCCTTAGTCAGCCCAACCAGCCCAACCTTATATTCAAGCTAGCCCACACCCTCCAAAAAAAGTTTACAATAATCAAAAAATTAAAACGCACTAAATATCCCTATATTTATTGCTAATTTAGTACGCATTCATTTTATTTATTACACTTGTCTTTTAAAAAATATCGAGCCCCCTTAGTCAGCCCAACCAACCCAACCTTATATTCAAGCTAGCCCACAACCTCCAAAAAAAGTTTACAATAATCAAAAAATGAAAACGCACTAAATATCCCTATATTTATTGCTAATTTAGTACGCATTCATTTTATTTATTACACTTGTCTTTTAAAAAATATCGCGTCCCCTTAGTCAGCCCAACCAACCCAACCTTATATTCAAGCTAGCCCAACCACCAAAAAAAGTTTACAATAATCAAAAAATTAAAACGTACTAAATATCCCTATATTTATTGCTAATTTAGTACGCATTCATTTAATTTATTACACTTGTCTTTTAAAAAATATCGAGCCCCCTTAGTCAGCCCAACCAGCCCAACCTTATATTCAAGCTAGCGCAACCACCAAACAAATTTTACAATAATCAAAAAATGAAAACGTACTAAATATCTCTATATTTATTGCTAATTTAGTACGCATTCATTTAATTTATTACGGTTGTCCTTTAAAAAATATCGCACCCCCTTAGTCAGGCCAACCACCAAAAAAATTTTACAATAATCAAAAAATGAAAACGCACTAAATATCCCTATATTTATTGCTAATTTAGTACGCATTCATTTAATTTATTACACTTGTCTTTTAAAAAATATCGAGCCCCCTTAGTCAGCCCAACCAGCCCAACCTTATATTCAAGCTAGCCCAACCTCCAAAAAAATTTTACAATAATCAAAAAATTAAAACGTACTAAATATCCCTATATTTATTGCTAATTTAGTACGCATTCATTTAATTTATTACACTTGTCTTTTAAAAAATATCGAGCCCCCTTAGTCAGCCCAACCAGCCCAACCTTATATTCAAGCTAGCGCAACCACCAAACAAATTTTACAATAATCAAAAAATGAAAACGTACTAAATATCTCTATATTTATTGCTAATTTAGTACGCATTCATTTAATTTATTACGCTTGTCCTTTAAAAAATATCGCGCCCCCTTAGTCAGGTCAACCACCAAAAAAATTTTACAATAATCAAAAAATGAAAACGCACTAAATATCCCTATATTTATTGCTAATTTAGTACGCATTCATTTTATTTATTACACTTGTCTTTTAAAAAATATCGCGCCCCTTAGTCAGCCCAACCACCAAAAAAAATTTACAATAATCAAAAAATGAAATTAGATACTAAATATCCCTATATTTATTGCTGATTTAGTACGCATTCATTTAATTTATTACACTTGTCTTTTAAAAAATATCGAGCCCCCTTAGTCAGCCCAACCTTATATTCAAGCTAGCCCAACCACCAAAAAAATTGTACAATAATCAAAAAATTAAAACGTACTAATTATCCCTATATTTATTGCTAATTTAGTACGCATTAATTTAATTTATTACACTTGTCTTTTAAAAAATATCGAGTCCCCTTAGTCAGCCCAACCTTATATTCAAGCTAGCCCAACCTCCAAAAAAAATTTACAATAATCAAAAAATTAAAACGTACTAAATATCCCTATATTTATTGCTAATTTAGTACGCATTCATTTAATTTATTACACTTGTCTTTTAAAAGATATCGCCCCCTTAGTCAGCCCAACCACCAAAAAAATTTTACAATAATCAAAAAATGAAAACGTAGGTACTAAATATCCCTATATTTATTGCTAATTTAGTACGTATTAATTTTATTTATTACACTTGTCTTTTAAAAAATATCGCGCCCTTTAGTCAGCCCAACCACCAAAAAATTTTACAATAATCAAAAAATGAAATTAGGTACTAAATATCCCTATATTTATTGCTAATTTAGTACGCATTCATTTAATTTATTACACTTGTCTTTTAAAAAATATCGAGCCCCCTTAGTCAGCCCAACCAGCCCAACCTTATATTCAAGCTAGCCCAACCACCAAAAAAATTTTACAATAATCAAAAAAAGAAAACGTACTAAATATCCCTATATTTATTGCTAATTTAGTACGCATTCATTTAATTTATTACACTTGTCTTTTAAAAAATATCGAGCCCCCTTAGTCAGCCCAACCAGCCCAACGTTATATTCAAGCTAGCCCAACCACCAAAAAAATTTTACAATAATCAAAAAATGAAAACGCACTAAATATCCCTATATTTATTGCTAATTTAGTACGCATTCATTTTATTTATTACACTTGTCTTTTAAAAAATATCGCGCCCCTTAGTCAGCCCAACCACCAAAAAATTTTTACAATAATCAAAAAATGAAATTAGGTACTAAATATCCCTATATTTCTTGCTGATTTAGTACGCATTCATTTAATTTATTACACTTATCTTTTAAAAAATATCGAGCCCCCTTAGTCAGCCCAACCTTATATTCAAGCTAGCCCAACCACCAAAAAAAATTGTACAATAATCAAAAAATTAAAACGTACTAATTATCCCTATATTTATTGCTAATTTAGTACGCATTCATTTAATTTATTACACTTGTCTTTTAAAAAATATCGAGCCCCCTTAGTCAGCCCAACCTTATATTCAAGCTAGCCCAACCTCCAAAAAAAATTTACAATAATCAAAAAATTAAAACGTACTAAATATCCCTAT
This sequence comes from Sphenella marginata, assembly GCA_951509765.1. Classification (NCBI taxonomy): domain Eukaryota; kingdom Metazoa; phylum Arthropoda; class Insecta; order Diptera; family Tephritidae; genus Sphenella; species Sphenella marginata. The sequence continues at coordinate 118,708,781 of OX608078.1, forward strand.
ATTTATTGCTAATTTAGTACGCATTCATTTAATTTATTACACTTGTCTTTTAAAAGATATCGCCCCCTTAGTCAGCCCAACCACCAAAAAAATTTTACAATAATCAAAAAACGAAAACGTAGGTACTAAATATCCCTATATTTATTGCTAATTTAGTACGTATTAATTTTATTTATTACACTTGTCTTTTAAAAAATATCGCGCCCCTTAGTCAGCCCAACCACCAAAAAAATTTTACAATAATCAAAAAATGAAATTAGGTACTAAATATCCCTATATTTATTGCTAATTTAGTACGCATTCATTTAATTTATTACACTTGTCTTTTAAAAGATATCGCCCCCTTAGTCAGCCCAACCACCAAAAAAATTTTACAATAATCAAAAAACGAAAACGTAGGTACTAAATATCCCTATATTTATTGCTAATTTAGTACGTATTAATTTTATTTATTACACTTGTCTTTTAAAAAATATCGAGCCCCCTTAGTCAGCCCAACCAGCCCAACCTTATATTCAAGCTAGCGCAACCACCAAACAAATTTTACAATAATCAAAAAATTAAAACGTACTAAATATCCCTATATTTATTGCTAATTTAGTACGCATTCATTTAATTTATTACACCAGTCTTTTAAAATATATCGAGCCCCCTTAGTCAGCCCAACCTTATATTCAAGCTAGCCCAACCACCAAAAAAATTTTACAATAATCAAAAAATTAAAACGTACTAATTATCCCTATATTTATTGCTAATTTAGTACGTAAAAAATGAAAACGTCGGTACTAAATATCCCTATATTTATTGCTAATTTAGTACGCATTCATTTTATTTATTGCACTTGTCTTTTAAAAAATATCGCGCCCCCTTAGTCAGCCCAACCAGCCCAACCTTATATTCAAGCTAGCCCACACCCTCCAAAAAAAGTTTACAATAATCAAAAAATGAAAACGCACTAAATATCCCTATATTTATTGCTAATTTAGTACGCATTCATTTTATTTATTACACTTGTCTTTTAAAAAATATCGAGCCCCCTTAGTCAGCCCAACCAACCCAACCTTATATTCAAGCTAGCCCACAACCTCCAAAAAAAGTTTACAATAATCAAAAAATGAAAACGCACTAAATATCCCTATATTTATTGCTAATTTAGTACGCATTCATTTTATTTATTACACTTGTCTTTTAAAAAATATCGCGCCCCCTTAGTCAGCCCAACCAACCCAACCTTATATTCAAGCTAGCCCAACCACCGAAAAAAGTTTACAATAATCAAAAAATTAAAACGTACTAAATATCCCTATATTTATTTCTAATTTAGTACGCATTCATTTAATTTATTACACTTGTCTTTTAAAAAATATCGAGCCCCCTTAGTCAGCCCAACCTTATATTCAAGCTAGCGCAACCACCAAACAAATTTTACAATAATCAAAAAATGAAAACGTACTAAATATCTCTATATTTATTGCTAATTTAGTAGGCATTCATTTAATTTATTACGCTTGTCCTTTAAAAAATATCGCGCCCCCTTAGTCAGGCCAACCACCAAAAAAAGTTTACAATAATCAAAAAATTAAAACGTACTAAATATCCCTATATTTATTGCTAATTTAGTACGCATTCATTTAATTTATTACACTTGTCTTTTAAAAAATATCGAGCCCCCTTAGTCAGCCCAACCAGCCCAACCTTATATTCAAGCTAGCGCAACCACCAAACAAATTTTACAATAATCAAAAAATGAAAGCGTACTAAATATCTCTATATTTATTGCTAATTTAGTACGCATTCATTTAATTTATTACGCTTGTCCTTTAAAAAATATCGCGCCCCCTTAGTCAGGCCAACCACCAAAAAAATTTTACAATAATCAAAAAATTAAAACGTACTAAATATCCCTATATTTATTGCTAATTTAGTACGCATTCATTTAATTTATTACACTTGTCTTTTAAAAAATATCGAGCCCCCTTAGTCAGCCCAACCAGCCCAACCTTATATTCAAGCTAGCGCAACCACCAAACAAATTTTACAATAATCAAAAAATGAAAACGTACTAAATATCTCTATATTTATTGCTAATTTAGTACGCATTCATTTAATTTATTACGCTTGTCCTTTAAAAAATATCGCACCCCCTTAGTCAGGCCAACCACCAAAAAAATTTTACAATAATCAAAAAATGAAAACGCACTAAATATCCCTATATTTATTGCTAATTTAGTACGCATTCATTTAATTTATTACACTTGTCTTTTAAAAAATATCGAGCCCCCTTAGTCAGCCCAACCAGCCCAACCTTATATTCAAGCTAGCCCAATCACCAAAAAAAGTTTACAATAATCAAAAAATTAAAACGTACTAAATATCCCTATATTTATTGCTAATTTAGTACGCATTCATTTAATTTATTACACTTGTCTTTTAAAAAATATCGAGCCCCCTTAGTCAGCCCAACCAGCCCAACCTTATATTCAAGCTAGCCCAACCACCAAAAAAATTTTACAATAATCAAAAAAAGAAAACGTACTAAATATCCCCATATTTATTGCTAATTTAGTACGCATTCATTTAATTTATTACACTTGTCTTTTAAAAAATATCGAGCCCCCTTAGTCAGCCCAACCAGCCCAACGTTATATTCAAGCTAGCCCAACCACCAAAAAAATTTTACAATAATCAAAAAATGAAAACGCACTAAATATCCCTATATTTATTGCTAATTTAGTACGCATTCATTTTATTTATTACACTTGTCTTTTAAAAAATATCGCGCCCCTTAGTCAGCCCAACCACCAAAAAATTTTTACAATAATCAAAAAATGAAATTAGGTACTAAATATCCCTATATTTATTGCTGATTTAGTACGCATTCATTTAATTTATTACACTTATCTTTTAAAAAATATCGAGCCCCCTTAGTCAGCCCAACCTTATATTCAAGCTAGCCCAACCACCAAAAAAAATTGTACAATAATCAAAAAATTAAAACGTACTAATTATCCCTATATTTATTGCTAATTTAGTACGCATTCATTTAATTTATTACACTTGTATTTTAAAAAATATCGAGCCCCCTTAGTCAGCCCAACCTTATATTCAAGCTAGCCCAACCTCCAAAAAAAATTTACAATAATCAAAAAATTAAAACCTACTAAATATCCCTATATTTATTGTTAATTTAGTACGCATTCATTTAATTTATTACACTTGTCTTTTAAAAGATATCGCCCCCTTAGTCAGCCCAACCACCACAAAAATTTTACAATAATCAAAAAACGAAAACGTAGGTACTAAATATCCCTATATTTATTGCTAATTTAGTACGTATTAATTTTATTTATTACACTTGTCTTTTAAAAAATATCGCGCCCCTTAGTCAGCCCAACCACCAAAAAAATTTTACAATAATCAAAAAATGAAATTAGGTACTAAATATCCCTATATTTATTGCTAATTTAGTACGCATTCATTTAATTTATTACACTTGTCTTTTAAAAAATATCGCGCCCCCTTAGTCAGCCCAACCTTATATTCAAGCTAGCCCAACCACCAAAAAAATTGTACAATAATCAAAAAATTAAAACGTACTAATTATCCCTATATTTATTGCTAATTTAGTACGCATTCATTTTATTTATTACACTTGCCTTTTAAAAAATATCGCGCCCCCTTAGTCAGCCCAACCAACCCAACCTTATATTCAAGCTAGCCCAACCTCCAAAAAAATTTTACAATAATCAAAAAATTAAAACGTACTAAATATCCCTATATTTATTGCTAATTCAAGCTAGCCCAACCACCAAAAAAATTTTACAATACTCAAAAAATGAAAACGCACTAAATATCCCTATATTTATTGCTAATTTAGTACGCATTCATTTAATTTATTACACTTGTCTTTTAAAAGATATCGAGCCCCCTTAGTCAGTCCAACCACCAAAAAAATTTTACAATAATCAAAAAATGAAAACGTAGGTACTAAATATCCCTATATTTATTGCTAATTTAGTACGCATTCATTTTATTTATTTAAAATATCGAGCCCCCTTAGTCAGCCCAACCAGCCCAACCTTATATTCAAGCTAGCCCAACCACCAAAAAAATTTAACAATAATCAAAAAATGAAAACGCACTAAATATCCCTATATTTATTGCTAATTTAGTACGCATTCATTTTATTTATTACACTTGTCTTTTAAAAAATATCGCGCCCCCTTAGTCAGCCCAACCAACCCAACCTTATATTCAAGCTAGCCCAACCTCCAAAAAAATTTTACAATAATCAAAAAATTAAAACGTACTAAATATCCCTATATTTATTGCTAATTCAAGCTAGCCCAACCACCAAAAAAATTTTACAATACTCAAAAAATGAAAACGCACTAAATATCCCTATATTTATTGCTAATTTAGTACGCATTCATTTAATTTATTACACTTGTCTTTTAAAAGATATCGAGCCCCCTTAGTCAGTCCAACCACCAAAAAAATTTTACAATAATCAAAAAATGAAAACGTAGGTACTAAATATCCCTATATTTATTGCTAATTTAGTACGCATTCATTTTATTTATTTAAAATATCGAGCCCCCTTAGTCAGCCCAACCAGCCCAACCTTATATTCAAGCTAGCCCAACCACCAAAAAAATTTAACAATAATCAAAAAATGAAAACGCACTAAATATCCCTATATTTATTGCTAATTTAGTACGCATTCATTTTATTTATTACACTTGTCTTTTAAAAAATATCGCGCCCCCTTAGTCAGCCCAACCTTATATTCAAGCTAGCCCAACCACCAAAAAAAATTGTACAATAATCAAAAAATTAAAACGTACTAATTATCCCTATATTTATTGCTAATTTAGTACGCATTCATTTAATTTATTACACTTGTCTTTTAAAAAATATCGAGCCCCCTTAGTCAGCCCAACCAGCCCAACCTTATATTCAAGCTAGCGCAACCACCAAAAAAATTTTACAATAATCAAAAAATGAAAACGTACTAAATATCCCTATATTTATTGCTAATTTAGTACGCATTCATTTAATTTATTACACTTGTCTTTTAAAAAATATCGAGCCCCCTTAGTCAGCCCAACCTTATATTCAAGCTAGCCCAACCACCAAAAAAATTGTACAATAATCAAAAAATTAAAACGTACTAATTATCCCTATATTTATTGCTAATTTAGTACGCATTCATTTTATTTATTACACTTGTCTTTTAAAAAATATCGCGCCCCCTTAGTCAGCCCAACCAGCCCAACCTTATATTCAAGCTAGCCCAACCTCCAAAAAAATTTTACAATAATCAAAAAATTAAAACGTACTAAATATCCCTATATTTATTGCTAATTTAGTACGCATTCATTTAATTTATTACACTTGTCTTTTAAAAAATATCGAGCCCCCTTAGTCAGCCCAACCTTATATTCAAGATAGACCAACCACCAAAAAAATTGTACAATAATCAAAAAATTAAAACGTACTAATTATCCCGATATTTATTGCTAATTTAGTACGCATTCATTTAATTTATTACACTTGTCTTTTAAAAAATATCGAGCCCCCTTAGTCAGCCCAACCTTATATTCAAGCTAGCCCAACCTCCAAAAAAAATTTACAATAATCAAAAAATTAAAACGTACTAAATATCCCTATATTTATTGCTAATTTAGTACGCATTCATTTAATTTATTACACTTGTCTTTTAAAAGATATCGCCCCCTTAGTCAGCCCAACCACCAAAAAAATTTTACAATAATCAAAAAACGAAAACGTAGGTACTAAATATCCCTATATTTATTGCTAATTTAGTACGTATTAATTTTATTTATTACACTTGTCTTTTAAAAAATATCGCGCCCCTTAGTCAGCCCAACCACCAAAAAAATTTTACAATAATCAAAAAATGAAATTAGGTACTAAATATCCCTATATTTATTGCTAATTTAGTACGCATTCATTTAATTTATTACACTTGTCTTTTAAAAAATATCGAGCCCCCTTAGTCAGCCCAACCTTATATTCAAGCTAGCCCAACCACCAAAAAAATTTTACAATAATCAAAAACAGAAAACGTACTAAATATCCCTATATTTATTGCTAATTTAGTACGCATTCATTTAATTTATTACACTTGTCTTTTAAAAAATATCGAGCCCCCTTAGTCAGCCCAACCAGCCCAACGTTATATTCAAGCTAGCCCAACCACCAAAAAAATTTTACAATAATCAAAAAATGAAAACGCACTAAATATCCCTATATTTATTGCTAATTTAGTACGCATTCATTTTATTTATCACACTTGTCTTTTAAAAAATATCGCGCCCCCTTAGTCAGCCCAACCTTATATTCAAGCTAGCCCAACCACCAAAAAAATTGTACAATAATCAAAAAATTAAAACGTACTAATTATCCCTATATTTATTGCTAATTTAGTACGCATTCATTTTATTTATTACACTTGTCTTTTAAAAAATATCGCGCCCCCTTAGTCAGCCCAACCAACCCAACCTTATATTCAAGCTAGCCCAACCTCCAAAAAAATTTTACAATAATCAAAAAATTAAAACGTACTAAATATCCCTATATTTATTGCTAATTCAAGCTAGCCCAACCACCAAAAAAATTTTACAATAATCAAAAAATGAAAACGCACTAAATATCCCTATATTTATTGCTAATTTAGTACGCATTCATTTAATTTATTACACTTGTCTTTTAAAAGATATCGAGCCCCCTTAGTCAGTCCAACCACCAAAAAAATTTTACAATAATCAAAAAATGAAAACGTAGGTACTAAATATCCCTATATTTATTGCTAATTTAGTACGCATTCATTTTATTTATTTAAAATATCGAGCCCCCTTAGTCAGCCCAACCAGCCCAACCTTATATTCAAGCTAGCCCAACCACCAAAAAAATTTAACAATAATCAAAAAATGAAAACGCACTAAATATCCCTATATTTATTGCTAATTTAGTACGCATTCATTTAATTTATTACACTTGTCTTTTAAAAAATATCGCGCCCCCTTAGTCAGCCCAACCTTATATTCAAGCTAGCCCAACCACCAAAAAAAATTGTACAATAATCAAAAAATTAAAACGTACTAATTATCCCTATATTTATGCTAATTTAGTACGCATTCATTTTATTTATTACACTTGTCTTTTAAAAAATATCGCGCCCCCTTAGTCAGCCCAACCAGCCCAACCTTATATTCAAGCTAGCCCAACCTCCAAAAAAATTTTACAATAATCAAAAAATTAAAACGTACTAAATATCCCTATATTTATTGCTAATTTAGTACGCATTCATTTAATTTATTACACTTGTCTTTTAAAAGATATCGAGCCCCCTTAGTCAGTTCAACACCAAAAAAATTTTACAATAATCAAAAAATTAAAACGTAGGTACTAAATATCCCTATATTTATTGCTAATTTAGTACGCATTCATTTTATTTATTTAAAATATCGAGCCCCCTTAGTCAGCCCAACCAGCCCAACCTTATATTCAAGCTAGCGCAACCACCAAACAAATTTTACAATAATCAAAAAATGAAAACGTACTAAATATCTCTATATTTATTGCTAATTTAGTACGCATTCATTTAATTTATTACGCTTGTCCTTTAAAAAATATCGCACCCCCTTAGTCAGGCCAACCACCAAAAAAATTTTACAATAATCAAAAAATGAAAACGCACTAAATATCCCTATATTTATTGCTAATTTAGTACGCATTCATTTAATTTATTACACTTGTCTTTTAAAAAATATCGAGCCCCCTTAGTCAGCCCAACCAGCCCAACCTTATATTCAAGCTAGCCCAATCACCAAAAAAAGTTTACAATAATCAAAAAATTAAAACGTACTAAATATCCCTATATTTATTGCTAATTTAGTACGCATTCATTTAATTTATTACACTTGTCTTTTAAAAAATATCGAGCCCCCTTAGTCAGCCCAACCAGCCCAACCTTATATTCAAGCTAGCCCAACCACCAAAAAAATTTTACAATAATCAAAAAAAGAAAACGTACTAAATATCCCTATATTTATTGCTAATTTAGTACGCATTCATTTAATTTATTACACTTGTCTTTTAAAATCAAAAAATTAAAACGTACTAATTATCCCTATATTTATTGCTAATTTAGTACGCATTCATTTAATTTATTACACTTGTATTTTAAAAAATATCGAGCCCCCTTAGTCAGCCCAACCTTATATTCAAGCTAGCCCAACCTCCAAAAAAAATTTACAATAATCAAAAAATTAAAACCTACTAAATATCCCTATATTTATTGCTAATTTAGTACGCATTCATTTAATTTATTACACTTGTCTTTTAAAAAATATCGCCCCCTTAGTCAGCCCAACCACCACAAAAATTTTACAATAATCAAAAAACGAAAACGTAGGTACTAAATATCCCTATATTTATTGCTAATTTAGTACGTATTAATTTTATTTATTACACTTGTCTTTTAAAAAATATCGCGCCCCTTAGTCAGCCCAACCACCAAAAAAATTTTACAATAATCAAAAAATGAAATTAGGTACTAAATATCCCTATATTTATTGCTAATTTAGTACGCATTCATTTAATTTATTACACTTGTCTTTTAAAAAATATCGAGCCCCCTTAGTCAGCCCAACCAGCCCAACGTTATATTCAAGCTAGCCCAACCACCAAAAAAATTTTATAATAATCAAAAAATGAAAACGCACTAAATATCCCTATATTTATTGCTAATTTAGTACGCATTCATTTTATTAATCACACTTGTCTTTTAAAAAATATCGCGCCCCCTTAGTCAGCCCAACCTTATATTCAAGCTAGCCCAACCACCAAAAAAATTGTACAATAATCAAAAAATTAAAACGTACTAATTATCCCTATATTTATTGCTAATTTAGTACGCATTCATTTTATTTATTACACTTGTCTTTTAAAAAATATCGCGCCCCCTTAGTCAGCCCAACCAACCCAACCTTATATTCAAGCTAGCCCAACCTCCAAAAAAATTTTACAATAATCAAAAAATTAAAACGTACTAAATATCCCTATATTTATTGCTAATTCAAGCTAGCCCAACCACCAAAAAAATTTTACAATAATCAAAAAATGAAAACGCACTAAATATCCCTATATTTATTGCTAATTTAGTACGCATTCATTTAATTTATTACACTTGTCTTTTAAAAGATATCGAGCCCCCTTAGTCAGTCCAACCACCAAAAAAATTTTACAATAATCAAAAAATGAAAACGTAGGTACTAAAAATCCCTATATTTATTGCTAATTTAGTACGCATTCATTTTATTTATTTAAAATATCGAGCCCCCTTAGTCAGCCCAACCAGCCCAACCTTATATTCAAGCTAGCCCAACCACCAAAAAAATTTTACAATAATCAAAAAATTAAAACGTACTAAATATCCCTATATTTATTGCTAATTTAGTACGCATTCATTTAATTTATTACACTTGTCTTTTAAAAGATATCGAGCCCCCTTAGTCAGTTCAACACCAAAAAAATTTTACAATAATCAAAAAATTAAAACGTAGGTACTAAATATCCCTATATTTATTGCTAATTTAGTACGCATTCATTTTATTTATTTAAAATATCGAGCCCCCTTAGTCAGCCCAACCAGCCCAACCTTATATTCAAGCTAGCCCAACCACCAAAAAAATTTTACAATAATCAAAAAATTAAAACGTACTAAATATCCCTATATTTATTGCTAATTTAGTACGCATTCATTTAATTTATTACACTTGTCTTTTAAAAAATATCGAGCCCCCTTAGTCAGCCCAACCTTATATTCAAGCTAGCCCAACCACCAACAAAATTGTACAATAATCAAAAAATTAAAACGTACTAATTATCCCTATATTTATTGCTAATTTAGTACGCATTCATTTTATTTATTACACTTGTCTTTTAAAAAATATCGCGCCCCCTTAGTCAGCCCAACCAGCCCAACCTTATATTCAAGCTAGCCCAACCTCCAAAAAAATTTTACAATAATCAAAAAATTAAAACGTACTTAATATCCCTATATTTATTGCTAATTTAGTACGCATTCATTTAATTTATTACACTTGTCTTTTAAAAGATATCGAGCCCCCTTAGTCAGCCCAACCACCAAAAAAATTTTACAATAATCAAAAAATGAAAACGTAGGTACTAAATATCCCTATATTTATTGCTAATTTAGTACGCATTCATTTTATTTATTACACTTGTCTTTTAAAAAATATCGCGCCCCCTTAGTCAGCCCAACCTTATATTCAAGCTAGCCCAACCACCAAAAAAAATTTACAATAATCAAAAAATGAAAACGTACTAAAAATCCCTATATTTATTGCTAATTTAGTACGCATTCATTTTATTTATTACACTTGTCTTTTAAAAAATATCGCGCCCCCTTAGTCAGCCCAACCTTATATTCAAGCTAGCCCAACCACCAAAAAAAATTTACAATAATCAAAAAATGAAAACGTACTAAAAATCCCTATATTTATTGCTAATTTAGTACGCATTCATTTAATTTAATACCCTTGTCTTTTAAAAAATATCGAGCCCCCTTAGTCAGCCCAAGCTTATATTCAAGCTAGCCCAACCACCAAAAAAAATTTACAATAATCAAAAAATTACAACGTACTAATTATCCCTATATTTATTGCTAATTTAGTACGCATTCATTTAATTTATTACACTTGTCTTTTAAAAAATATCGAGCCCCCTTAGTCAGTCCAACCACCAAAAAAATTTTACAATAATCAAAAAATGAACACGTAGGTACTAAATATCCCTATATTTATTGCTAATTTAGTACGCATTCATTTTATTTATTTAAAATATCGAGCCCCCTTAGTCAGCCCAACCTTATATTCAAGCTAGCCCAACCACCAAAAAAATTTTACAATAATCAAAAAATGAAAACGCACTAAATATCCCTATATTTATTTCTAATTTAGTGCGCATTCATTTTATTTATTACACTTGTCTTTTAAAAAATATCGCGCCCCCTTAGTCAGCCCAACCAGCCCAACCTTATATTCAAGCTAGGCCAACCACCAAAAAAATTTTACAATAATCAAAAAATGAAAACGTAGGTACTAATATCCCTATATTTATTGCTAATTTAGTACGCATTCATTTTATTTATTACACTTGTCTTTTAAAAAATATCGAGCCCCCTTAGTCAGCCCAACCAGCCCAACCTTATATTCAAGCTAGCCCACAACCTCCAAAAAAAGTTTACAATAATCAAAAAATGAAAACGCACTAAATATCCCTATATTTATTGCTAATTTAGTACGCATTCATTTAATTTATTACACTTGTCTTTTAAAAAATATCGAGCCTTAGTCAGCCCAACCAACCCAACCTTATATTCAAGCTAGCCCACAACCTCCAAAAAAATTTTACAATAATCAAAAAATGAAAACGCACTAAATATCCCTATATTTATTGCTAATTTAGTACACATTCATTTAATTTATTACACTTGTCTTTTAAAAAATATCGAGCCCCCTTAGTCAGTCCAACCACCAAAAAAATTTTACAATAATCAAAAAATGAAAACGTAGGTACTAAATATCCCTATATTTATTGCTAATTTAGTACGCATTCATTTTATTTATTTAAAATATCGAGCCCCCTTAGTCAGCCCAACCAGCCCAAACTTATATTCAAGCTAGCCCAACCACCAAAAAAATTTAACAATAATCAAAAAATGAAAACGCACTAAATATCCCTATATTTATTGCTAATTTAGTACGCATTCATTTTATTTATTACACTTGTCTTTTAAAAAATATCGCGCCCCCTTAGTCAGCCCAACCAGCCCAATCTTGTATTCAAGCTAGCCCAACCACCAAAAAAAATTTACAATAATCACAAAATGAAAACGTACTAAAAATCCCTATATTTATTGCTAATTTAGTACGCATTCATTTAATTTATTACACTTGTCTTTTAAAAAATATCGAGCCCCCTTAGTCAGCCCAACCTTATATTCAAGCTAGCCCAACCACCAAAAAAAATTTACAATAATCAAAAAATTGAAACGTACTAATTATCCCTATATTTATTGCTAATTTAGTACGCAATCATTTAAATTACTACACTTGTCTTTTAAAAAATATCGCGCCCCCTTAGTCAGCCCAACCAGCCCAACCTTATATTCAAGCTAGCCCAACCACCAAAAAAATTTTACAATAATCAAAAAATGAAAACGCACTAAATATCCCTATATTTATTGCTAATTTAGTACGCATTCATTTTATTTATTACACTTGTCTTTTAAAAAATATCGCGCCCCCTTAGTCAGCCCAACCAGCCCAACCTTATATTCAAGCTAGCCCAACCACCAAAAAAATTTTACAATAATCAAAAAATTAAAACGTAGGTACTAAATATCCCTATATTTATTGCTAATTTAGTACGCATTCATTTTATTTATTACACTTGTCTTTTAAAAAATATCGCGCCCCCTTAGTCAGCCCAACCAGCCCAACCTTATATTCAAGCTAGCCCACAACCTCCAAAAAAAGTTTACAATAATCAAAAAATGAAAACGCACTAAATATCCCTATATTTATTGCTAATTTAGTACGCATTCATTTTATTTATTACACTTGTCTTTTAAAAAATATCGAGCCCCCTTAGTCAGCCCAACCAACCCAACCTTATATTCAAGCTAGGCCAACCACCAAAAAAATTTTACAATAATCAAAAAATGAAAACGTAGGTACTAATATCCCTATATTTATTGCTAATTTAGTACGCATTCATTTTATTTATTACACTTGTCTTTTAAAAAATATCGAGCCCCCTTAGTCAGCCCAACCAGCCCAACCTTATATTCAAGCTAGCCCAGAACCTCCAAAAAAAGTTTACAATAATCAAAAAATGAAAACGCACTAAATATCCCTATATTTATTGCTAATTTAGTACGCATTCATTTTATTTATTACACTTGTCTTTTAAAAAATATCGAGCCCCCTTAGTCAGCCCAACCAACCCAACCTTATATTCAAGCTAGCCCACAACCTCCAAAATAAATTTACAATAATCAAAAAATGAAAACGCACTAAATATCCCTATATTTATTGCTAATTTAGTACGCATTCATTTAATTTATTACACTTGTCTTTTAAAAAATATCGAGCCCCCTTAGTCAGTCCAACCACCAAAAAAAGTTTACAATAATCAAAAAATGAAAACGCACTAAATATCCCTATATTTATTGCTAATTTAGTACGCATTCATTTTATTTATTACACTTGTCTTTTAAAAAATATCGAGCCCCCTTAGTCAGCCCAACCAACCCAACCTTATATTCAAGCTAGCCCACAACCTCCAAAAAAAATTTACAATAATCAAAAAATGAAAACGCACTAAATATCCCTATATTTATTGCTAATTTAGTACGCATTCATTTAATTTATTACACTTGTCTTTTAAAAAATATCGCGCCCCCTTAGTCAGCCCAACCAGCCCAACCTTATATTCAAGCTAGCCCAACCACCAAAAAAATTTTACAATAATCAAAAAATGAAAACGCACTAAATATCCCTATATTTATTGCTAATTTAGTACGCATTCATTTTATTTATTACACTTGTCTTTTAAAAAATATCGCGCCCCCTTAGTCAGCCCAACCAGCCCAACCTTATATTCAAGCTAGGCCAACCACCAAAAAAATTTTACAATAATCAAAAAATGAAAACGTAGGTACTAATATCCCTATATTTATTGCTAATTTAGTACGCATTCATTTTATTTATTTAAAATATCGAGCCCCCTTAGTCAGCCCAACCAGCCCAAACTTATATTCAAGCTAGCCCAACCACCAAAAAAATTTAACAATAATCAAAAAATGAAAACGCACTAAATATCCCTATATTTATTGCTAATTTAGTACGCATTCATTTTATTTATCACACTTGTCTTTTAAAAAATATCGCGCCCCCTTAGTCAGCCCAACCAGCCCAATCTTGTATTCAAGCTAGCCCAACCACCAAAAAAAATTTACAATAATCACAAAATGAAAACGTACTAAAAATCCCTATATTTATTGCTAATTTAGTACGCATTCATTTAATTTATTACACTTGTCTTTTAAAAAATATCGAGCCCCCTTAGTCAGCCCAACCTTATATTCAAGCTAGCCCAACCACCAAAAAAAATTTACAATAATCAAAAAATTGAAACGTACTAATTATCCCTATATTTATTGCTAATTTAGTACGCAATCATTTAAATTATTACACTTGTCTTTTAAAAAATATCGCGCCCCCTTAGTCAGCCCAACCAGCCCAACCTTATATTCAAGCTAGCCCAACCACCAAAAAAATTTTACAATAATCAAAAAATGAAAACGCACTAAATATCCCTATATTTATTGCTAATTTAGTACGCATTCATTTTATTTATTACACTTGTCTTTTAAAAAATATCGCGCCCCCTTAGTCAGCCCAACCAGCCCAACCTTATATTCAAGCTAGCCCAACCACCAAAAAAATTTTACAATAATCAAAAAATTAAAACGTAGGTACTAAATATCCCTATATTTATTGCTAATTTAGTACGCATTCATTTTATTTATTACACTTGTCTTTTAAAAAATATCGCGCCCCCTTAGTCAGCCCAACCAGCCCAACCTTATATTCAAGCTAGCCCACAACCTCCAAAAAAAGTTTACAATAATCAAAAAATGAAAACGCACTAAATATCCCTATATTTATTGCTAATTTAGTACGCATTCATTTTATTTATTACACTTGTCTTTTAAAAAATATCGAGCCCCCTTAAGCGGCAAATACATTACACGAACTTTTCCGCGAACACTCCGATATCTTGTTCGCAGCTTTGGCCATCCACCATACGAACTTTTGGCCGACCATTAGTTCTCTTTCAGACAGTGATGAATACGGACAACAATTGTGCTGCAGCAATATTGCTCGCTGTGGCAATTAAGCGTAAAAAAAAGAAAGAAAATCGCACAAAAAGAATTTTGTGCAAAGAATGGAATGTATCCTTTGTGGCATCAGGATATACTTCTTTTAATTTTTCCATTTAAGTCGCATAATCATTATTCTTTTTAATCCTATTACAATAATCTTTGCTTTTTACTTGCCACAATGATGGCAAAGATTTATACATTTCAATAAATTCACTCAGAAATTTTTTATTGTCCATTTTACTTTTCCGCGCACGTCTGTTCCGTTCAGAAATTACTACGATTATGAGCTATTTCGCCATACACACACGAACAGTTCGCGCAAAAGTTCGCCAAAAATTAAAATATTTTGATTTTTGGCGAACTTTTGCGCGAACTGGCAAACACCACCATACACGAGAGAAAAGTTCGCACAAACATGACATAACGGGAATGTTCGCGGAAAAGTTCGTGTAATGTATTTGCCGCTTTAGTCAGCCCAACCAACCCAACCTTATATTCAAGCTAGGCCAACCACCAAAAAAATTTTACAATAATCAAAAAATGAAAACGTAGGTACTAATATCCCTATATTTATTGCTAATTTAGTACGCATTCATTTTATTTATTACACTTGTCTTTTAAAAAATATCGAGCCCCCTTAGTCAGCCCAACCAGCCCAACCTTATATTCAAGCTAGCCCACAACCTCCAAAAAAAGTTTAGAATAATCAAAAAATGAAAACGCACTAAATATCCCTATATTTATTGCTAATTTAGTACGCATTCATTTTATTTATTACACTTGTCTTTTAAAAAATATCGAGCCCCCTTAGTCAGCCCAACCAACCCAACCTTATATTCAAGCTAGCCCACAACCTCCAAAAAAATTTTACAATAATTAAAAAATGAAAACGCACTAAATATCCCTATATTTATTGCTAATTTAGTACGCATTCATTTAATTTATTACACTTGTCTTTTAAAAAATATCGAGCCCCCTTAGTCAGTCCAACCACCAAAAAAATTTTACAATAATCAAAAAATGAACACGTAGGTACTAAATATCCCTATATTTATTGCTAATTTAGTACGCATTCATTTTATTTATTTAAAATATCGAGCCCCCTTAGTCAGCCCAACCAGCCCAAACTTATATTCAAGCTAGCCCAACCACCAAAAAAATTTTACAATAATCAAAAAATGAAAACGCACTAAATATCCCTATATTTATTTCTAATTTAGTGCGCATTCATTTTATTTATTACACTTGTCTTTTAAAAAATATCGCGCCCCCTTAGTCAGCCCAACCAGCCCAACCTTATATTCAAGCTAGGCCAACCACCAAAAAAATTTTACAATAATCAAAAAATGAAAACGTAGGTACTAATATCCCTATATTTATTGCTAATTTAGTACGCATTCATTTTATTTATTACACTTGTCTTTTAAAAAATATCGAGCCCCCTTAGTCAGCCCAACCAACCCAACCTTATATTCAAGCTAGCCCACAACCTCCAAAAAAATTTTACAATAATCAAAAAATGAAAACGCACTAAATATCCCTATATTTATTGCTAATTTAGTACGCATTCATTTAATTTATTACACTTGTCTTTTAAAAAATATCGAGCCCCCTTAGTCAGTCCAACCACCAAAAAAATTTTACAATAATCAAAAAATGAAAACGTAGGTACTAAATATCCCTATATTTATTGCTAATTTAGTACGCATTCATTTTATTTATTTAAAATATCGAGCCCCCTTAGTCAGCCCAACCAGCCCAAACTTATATTCAAGCTAGCCCAACCACCAAAAAAATTTAACAATAATCAAAAAATGAAAACGCACTAAATATCCCTATATTTATTGCTAATTTAGTACGCATTCATTTTATTTATTACACTTGTCTTTTAAAAAATATCGCGCCCCCTTAGTCAGCCCAACCAGCCCAATCTTGTATTCAAGCTAGCCCAACCACCAAAAAAAATTTACAATAATCAAAAAATGAAAACGTACTAAAAATCCCTATATTTATTGCTAATTTAGTACGCATTCATTTAATTTATTACACTTGTCTTTTAAAAAATATCGCGCCCCCTTAGTCAGCCCAACCAGCCCAAACTTATATTCAAGCTAGCCCAACCACCAAAAAAATTTAACAATAATCAAAAAATGAAAACGCACTAAATATCCCTATATTTATTGCTAATTTAGTACGCATTCATTTTATTTATTACACTTGTCTTTTAAAAAATATCGAGCCCCCTTAGTCAGCCCAACCAGCCCAACCTTATATTCAAGCTAGCCCACAACCTCCAAAAAAAGTTTACAATAATCAAAAAATGAAAACGCACTAAATATCCCTATATTTATTGCTAATTTAGTACGCATTCATTTTATTTATTACACTTGTCTTTTAAAAAATATCGAGCCCCCTTAGTCAGCCCAACCAACCCAACCTTATATTCAAGCTAGCCCACAACCTCCAAAAAAATTTTACAATAATCAAAAAATGAAAACGCACTAAATATCCCTATATTTATTGCTAATTTAGTACGCATTCATTTAATTTATTACACTTGTCTTTTAAAAAATATCGAGCCCCCTTAGTCAGTCCAACCACCAAAAAAATTTTACAATAATCAAAAAATGAAAACGTAGGTACTAAATATCCCTATATTTATTGCTAATTTAGTACGCATTCATTTTATTTATTTAAAATATCGAGCCCCCTTAGTCAGCCCAACCAGCCCAAACTTATATTCAAGCTAGCCCAACCACCAAAAAAATTTAACAATAATCAAAAAATGAAAACGCACTAAATATCCCTATATTTATTGCTAATTTAGTACGCATTCATTTTATTTATTACACTTGTCTTTTAAAAAATATCGCGCCCCCTTAGTCAGCCCAACCAGCCCAATCTTGTATTCAAGCTAGGCCAACCACCAAAAAAATTTTACAATAATCAAAAAATGAAAACGTAGGTACTAATATCCCTATATTTATTGCTAATTTAGTACGCATTCATTTTATTTATTACACTTATCTTTTAAAAAATATCGAGCCCCCTTAGTCAGCCCAACCAGCCCAACCTTATATTCAAGCTAGCCCACAACCTCCAAAAAAAGTTTACAATAATCAAAAAATGAAAACGCACTAAATATCCCTATATTTATTGCTAATTTAGTACGCATTCATTTTATTTATTACACTTGTCTTTTAAAAAATATCGAGCCCCCTTAGTCAGCCCAACCAACCCAACCTTATATTCAAGCTAGCCCACAACCTCCAAAAAAATTTTACAATAATCAAAAAATGAAAACGCACTAAATATCCCTATATTTATTGCTAATTTAGTACGCATTCATTTAATTTATTACACTTGTCTTTTAAAAAATATCGAGCCCCCTTAGTCAGTCCAACCACCAAAAAAATTTTACAATAATCAAAAAATGAACACGTAGGTACTAAATATCCCTATATTTATTGCTAATTTAGTACGCATTCATTTTATTTATTTAAAATATCGAGCCCCCTTAGTCAGCCCAACCAGCCCAACCTTATATTCAAGCTAGCCCAACCACCAAAAAAATTTTACAATAATCAAAAAATGAAAACGCACTAAATATCCCTATATTTATTTCTAATTTAGTGCGCATTCATTTTATTTATTACACTTGTCTTTTAAAAAATATCGCGCCCCCTTAGTCAGCCCAACCAGCCCAACCTTATATTCAAGCTAGGCCAACCACCAAAAAAATTTTACAATAATCAAAAAATGAAAACGTAGGTACTAATATCCCTATATTTATTGCTAATTTAGTACGCATTCATTTTATTTATTACACTTGTCTTTTAAAAAATATCGAGCCCCCTTAGTCAGCCCAACCAGCCCAACCTTATATTCAAGCTAGCCCACAACCTCCAAAAAAGTTTACAATAATCAAAAAATGAAAACGCACTAAATATCCCTATATTTATTGCTAATTTAGTACGCATTCATTTTATTTATTACACTTGTCTTTTAAAAAATATCGAGCCCCCTTAGTCAGCCCAACCAACCCAACCTTATATTCAAGCTAGCCCACAACCTCCAAAAAAATTTTACAATAATCAAAAAATGAAAACGCACTAAATATCCCTATATTTATTGCTAATTTAGTACGCATTCATTTAATTTATTACACTTGTCTTTTAAAAAATATCGAGCCCCCTTAGTCAGTCCAACCACCAAAAAAATTTTACAATAATCAAAAAATGAAAACGTAGGTACTAAATATCCCTATATTTATTGCTAATTTAGTACGCATTCATTTTATTTATTTAAAATATCGAGCCCCCTTAGTCAGCCCAACCAGCACCAAACTTATATTCAAGCTAGCCCAACCACCAAAAAAATTTAACAATAATCAAAAAATGAAAACGCACTAAATATCCCTATATTTATTGCTAATTTAGTACGCATTCATTTTATTTATTACACTTGTCTTTTAAAAAATATCGCGCCCCCTTAGTCAGCCCAACCAGCCAAAACTTATATTCAAGCTAGCCCAACCACCAAAAAAATTTAACAATAATCAAAAAATGAAAACGCACTAAATATCCCTATATTTATTGCTAATTTAGTACGCATTCATTTTATTTATTACACTTGTCTTTTAAAAAATATCGCGCCCCCTTAGTCAGCCCAACCAGCCCAATCTTGTATTCAAGCTAGCCCAACCACCAAAAAAAATTTACAATAATCAAAAAATGAAAACGTACTAAAAATCCCTATATTTATTGCTAATTTAGTACGCATTCATTTAATTTATTACACTTGTCTTTTAAAAAATATCGCGCCCCCTTAGTCAGCCCAACCAGCCCAAACTTATATTCAAGCTAGCCCAACCACCAAAAAAATTTAACAATAATCAAAAAATGAAAACGCACTAAATATCCCTATATTTATTGCTAATTTAGTACGCATTCATTTTATTTATTACACTTGTCTTTTAAAAAATATCGCGCCCCCTTAGTCAGCCCAACCAGCCCAACCTTATATTCAAGCTAGCCCAACCACCAAAAAAATTTTACAATAATCAAAAAATTAAAACGTAGGTACTAAAAATCCCTATATTTATTGCTAATTTAGTACGCATTCATTTAATTTATTACACTTGTCTTTTAAAAAATATCGAGCCCCCTTAGTCAGCCCAACCTTATATTCAAGCTAGCCCAACCACCAAAAAAAATTTACAATAATCAAAAAATTGAAACGTACTAATTATCCCTATATTTATTGCTAATTTAGTACGCATTCATTTAAATTATTACACTTGTCTTTTAAAAAATATCGCGCCCCCTTAGTCAGCCCAACCAGCCCAACCTTATATTCAAGCTAGCCCAACCACCAAAAAAATTTTACAATAATCAAAAAATGAAAACGCACTAAATATCCCTATATTTATTGCTAATTTAGTACGCATTCATTTTATTTATTACACTTGTCTTTTAAAAAATATCGCGCCCCCTTAGTCAGCCCAACCAGCCCAACCTTATATTCAAGCTAGCCCAACCACCAAAAAAATTTTACAATAATGAAAAAATTAAAACGTAGGTACTAAATATCCCTATATTTATTGCTAATTTAGTACGCATTCATTTTATTTATTACACTTGTCTTTTAAAAAATATCGCGCCCCCTTAGTCAGCCCAACCAGCCCAACCTTATATTCAAGCTAGCCCACAACCTCCAAAAAAAGTTAACAATAATCAAAAAATGAAAACGCACTAAATATCCCTATATTTATTGCTAATTTAGTACGCATTCATTTTATTTATTACACTTGTCTTTTAAAAAATATCGAGCCCCCTTAGTCAGCCCAACCAACCCAACCTTATATTCAAGCTAGGCCAACCACCAAAAAAATTTTACAATAATCAAAAAATGAAAACGTAGGTACTAATATCCCTATATTTATTGCTAATTTAGTACGCATTCATTTTATTTATTACACTTGTCTTTTAAAAAATATCGAGCCCCCTTAGTCAGCCCAACCAGCCCAACCTTATATTCAAGCTAGCCCACAACCTCCAAAAAAAGTTTACAGTAATCAAAAAATGAAAACGCACTAAATATCCCTATATTTATTGCTAATTTAGTACGCATTCATTTTATTTATTACACTTGTCTTTTAAAAAATATCGAGCCCCCTTAGTCAGCCCAACCAACCCAACCTTATATTCAAGCTAGCCCACAACCTCCAAAAAAATTTTACAATAATCAAAAAATGAAAACGCACTAAATATCCCTATATTTATTGCTAATTTAGTACGCATTCATTTAATTTATTACACTTGTCTTTTAAAAAATATCGAGCCCCCTTAGTCAGTCCAACCACCAAAAAAATTTTACAATAATCAAAAAATGAAAACGTAGGTACTAAATATCCCTATATTTATTGCTAATTTAGTACGCATTCATTTTATTTATTTAAAATATCGAGCCCCCCTTAGTCAGCCCAACCAGCCCAAACTTATATTCAAGCTAGCCCAACCACCAAAAAAATTTAACAATAATCAAAAAATGAAAACGCACTAAATATCCCTATATTTATTGCTAATTTAGTACGCATTCATTTTATTTATTACACTTGTCTTTTAAAAAATATCGCGCCCCCTTAGTCAGCCCAACCAGCCCAATCTTGTATTCAAGCTAGCCCAACCACCAAAAAAAATTTACAATAATCAAAAAATCAAAACGTACTAAAAATCCCTATATTTATTGCTAATTTAGTACGCATTCATTTAATTTATTACACTTGTCTTTTAAAAAATATCGAGCCCCCTTAGTCAGCCCAACCTTATATTCAAGCTAGCCCAACCACCAAAAAAAATTTACAATAATCAAAAAATTGAAACGTACTAATTATCCCTATATTTATTGCTAATTTAGTACGCATTCATTTAAATTATTACACTTGTCTTTTAAAAAATATCGCGCCCCCTTAGTCAGCCCAACCAGCCCAACCTTATATTCAAGCTAGCCCAACCACCAAAAAAATTTTACAATAATCAAAAAATGAAAACGCACTAAATATCCCTATATTTATTGCTAATTTAGTACGCATTCATTTTATTTATTACACTTGTCTTTTAAAAAATATCGCGCCCCCTTAGTCAGCCCAACCAGCCCAACCTTATATTCAAGCTAGCCCAACCACCAAAAAAATTTTACAATAATCAAAAAATTAAAACGTAGGTACTAAATATCCCTATATTTATTGCTAATTTAGTACGCATTCATTTTATTTATTACACTTGTCTTTTAAAAAATATCGCGCCCCCTTAGTCAGCCCAACCAGCCCAACCTTATATTCAAGCTAGCCCACAACCTCCAAAAAAAGTTTACAATAATCAAAAAATGAAAACGCACTAAATATCCCTATATTTATTGCTAATTTAGTACGCATTCATTTTATTTATTACACTTGTCTTTTAAAAAATATCGAGCCCCCTTAGTCAGCCCAACCAACCCAACCTTATATTCAAGCTAGCCCACAACCTCCAAAAAAAGTTTACAATAATCATAAAATAAAAACGCACTAAATATCCCTATATTTATTGCTAATTTAGTACGCATTCATTTTATTTATTACACTTGTCTTTTAAAAAATATCGCGTCCCCTTAGTCAGCCCAACCAACCCAACCTTATATTCAAGCTAGCGCAACCACCAAACAAATTTTACAATAATCAAAAAATGAAAACGTACTAAATATCTCTATATTTATTGCTAATTTAGTACGCATTCATTTAATTTAATACACTTGTATTTTAAAAAATATCGAGCCCCCTTAGTCAGCCCAACCAGCCCAACCTTATATTCAAGCTAGCGCAACCACCAAACAAATTTTACAATAATCAAAAAATGAAAACGTACTAAATATCTCTATATTTATTGCTAATTTAGTACGCATTCATTTAATTTATTACACTTGTCCTTTAAAAAATATCGCGCCCCCTTAGTCAGCCCAACCACCAAAAAAATTTTACAATAATCAAAAAATTAAAACGTACTAAATATCCCTATATTTATTGCTAATTTAGTACGCATTCATTTTATTTATTACACTTGTCTTTTAAAAAATAACGCGCCTCCTTAGTCAGCCCAACCAGCCCAACCTTATATTCAAGCTAGGCCAACCACCAAAAAAATTTTACAATAATCAAAAAATTAAAGCGTACTAAATATCCCTATATTTATTGCTAATTTAGTACGCATTCATTTTATTTATTACACCTGTCTTTTAAAAAATATCGCGCCCCTTAGTCAGCCCAACCACCAAAAAAATTTTACAATAATCAAAAAATTAAATTAGGTACTAAATATCCCTATATTTATTGCTAATTTAGTACGCATTCATTTAATTTATTACACTTGTCTTCTAAAAAATATCGAGCCCCCTTAGTCAGCCCAACCAGCCCAACCTTATATTCAAGCTAGTCCAACCACCAAAAAAATTTTACAATAATCAAAAAATGAAAACGTACTAAATATCCCTATGTTTATTGCTAATTTAGTACGCATTCATTTTATTTATTACACTTGTCTTTTAAAAAATATCGCGTCCCCTTAGTCAGCCCAACCAACCCAACCTTATATTCAAGCTAGCCCAACCACCAAAAAAATTTTACAATAATCAAAAAATGAAAACGTACTAAATATCCCTATATTTATTGCTAATTTAGTACGCATTCATTTAATTTATTACACTTGTCTTTTAAAAAATATCGAGCCCCCTTAGTCCGCCCAACCAGCCCAACCTTATATTCAAGCTAGGGCAACCACCAAAAAAATTTTACAATAATCAAAAAATGAAAACGCACTAAATATCCCTACATTTATTGCTAATTTAGTACGCATTCATTTTATTTATTACACTTGTCGCGCCCCTTAGTCAGCCCAACCTTATATTTAAGCTAGCCCAACCACCAAAAAAATTGTACAATAATCAAAAAATTAAAACGTACTAATTATCCCTATATTTATTGCTAATTTAGTACGCATTCATTTTATTTATTACACTTGTCTTTTAAAAAATATCGCGCCCCCTTAGTCAGCCCAACCAGGCCCACCTTATATTCAAGCTAGCCCAACCTCCAAAAAATTTTTACAATAATCAAAAAATTAAAACGTACTAAATATCCCTATATTTATTGCTAATTTAGTAAGCATTCATTTAATTTATTACTGTTAGGAGTTAATAACGCAGCGGAGTTGAAACGCGTGACCGTTCTGGTTAAATTCTTTATTTCAACTAACTGTGACAAAAATGGTATGATGTTTTACAGCTAAGATTTAGTTATCCATAAGTTCATTGTATACATAATTCTTTGGATGAGAGATTGAGTGAAATGCACTATTGGTTTGCAGAGTTGCATTAATAAGTCGTTCAACAAACGCCCCTTCAAACCAAGTTTGTGCATAAAAATCGAAAATTACATTTCAAGTTATAAAGGTTACATTTCAAATTTTAAAAATACATTTCAAGAAATATTCATTAATTTGCAATTATAATTATGTTTCTGCTTTCCCAATGGTTTCGTCAGTATATCCGCTGCATTTTCTGTTGTTGGTACATATTCCACTTCGATATGCCCGCCTTCATACTTTTCTCGGATGTAGTGATAGCGAATATCGATATGCTTACTTCGCTTTTGCACCATCGGGTTTTTTACCATAAACTGCGCGCTCTGATTGTCGCACAAAACTGACGTTGGATTTTCGGTGTATTCATGAAAGCCCAACTCGCATAAAAGTCCACGAAGGAATACCGTCTCTTTTGTACCTTGACACATCGCGATATATTCCGCCTCCATCGAACTCAATGCAACCACAGACTGTTTCCGCGACTCCCAGGCAACTGCACCGCCTGCCATTAGAACAAGGTAACCTGTATAGGATTTCCTATCAACATTGTCGCAACCGCAGTCTGCATCTGTGAAACATACAAAATTTTTACAATTAGCAGAAAAAGTTAATTTACCATCGGGATTTTGCTTCAAGTATCTCAGGACGTATTTGGCTGCTTGCAAATGCTCTTTATGTGGATGTGAGCTGTACTGCGACAGTTTAGAAACAATATGCGCAATATCTGGACGAGAGATGACAGCCAGATACATAAGCCCACCAACTAGGCTCTGATAAGTTTTTGTTTCTAAATCGCCGCATTTACTGTCGCACTTTCGCAACACCGTACCAGGCGCCCATGGAGTTGCTGCAGGCTTGCAATCAGTCATGCCCCACTGCTGAAGAAGTTGCTCTACGTATCTCTTTTGATGTATGCTTATGTCACCACGATCACCATCGCGTTCAACTTCCATCCCAAGATAAAAGGATATCGGACCACGATCCACCGCCTCGATATACTTGTTCAATGTTTGGATTATTTTCTGCATATCATGCTTAGTTGAACTCGCTATTATCATATCGTCGACATATAGGCCTATGATGTTAATGTTGTTTTTATTACGAAGAATGTATACGGAGGGGTCTGATTTACACCTCAAAAACCCCATTTTTGACAAAATTTCTGTAACTTTACGGTTCCACTCACGACCGGCTTGTTTCAAACCGTACAAAGCCTTCCTGAGCCTGCACACTTTTTTCGGATTGTTTTCATCTTGGAACCTTGCGGGTTGATACATATAAACAGATTCTTCCAAATCCCCATTCAGATATGCTGCTACAATATCCACGTGATTCACCAACAATTTGTGTGTTGAAGCTAACGCCATAAGTAAACGAATAGTTGCATGGCGCACCACTGGAGCAAATGTTTCTTTGTAATCCACGTTGTACTTTTGGGAACACCCTAGCGCAACTAGTCTTGCCTTGTATTTCTCGACTGTACCATCCGGCTTACGTTTTATAGTAAATACCCATTTAGAACCAATAATATTAGTGTTCGGCGGCTTGTCTACCAATTCCCAGGTACCATTACGCATCAAAGAGTCATACTCCACCTTCATGGCTTCTTTCCATTGTTCCGCATCCGTCGAGTTAAGTGCCTCATTCACCGTGCTAGGATTGTCAACAACACTATTTAACATCTCTGCACTAGCGCCCGTGCAATACGCCTTTCTTGGCCTTCCTACACTGCCAGTTCGTATAAATGTTGGCCTACCCCGCTTCCTCTTGTTGTTTACTTTTGGCGAATCTTCATAATCCGACTCTGTATTATCGTCTTCTTCTTCCTGCTCTTTATTTGCTTCCTTTTCTTCATTTTTGCTGCATTCCTTACGTTCAGTAACCGTATTGTCAGTTGCTAGCAGCTCTTCATTTTTATTTGCTTCGTATTCTACGTAAAATTTTTCGTCCCGATTTTCTTCACCTTGTGTGTGTGATTCGAAAGAGCCCTCAAAAAATATAACATCGCGCGCAATTGTAACGCGGTTTGTTTGTAAATTTATCAACCGATAACCCTTAGTTGACGCATTGTAACCAACAAACTTTAGTTTCACCCCTTTTGGCAAGAACTTACTAGCGCGCTGCTTTGGACCCTTTTGTAAGGCTACAGCATCGCAACCAAACGTTCGAAAATGCGACACCGATGGCTTGCGTCCATTCCACCGCTCATAAGGAGTTTCAGCATCTAAAACCTTAGTAGGCGATCTATTTCGGATATATACCGCCGTACTCACCGCCTCTGCCCACAACGATTGAGGTAAACCAGACTCGTTCAGCATACATCGCGCCATCTCGACCAATGTCCGGTTAGCCCTTTCAGCGACGTCGTTTTGTTGAGGGCTATATGGAACCGTAGTTTGATGCTTAATACCCCTTTCATTTAAAAAATTTGTGAACCGGGAATTTACAAACTCTTTCCCATTATCGCTACGTATTGATTTTATTTTGCGGCCTACCTGCATCTCCGCACTCGCAGTAAAAAGTTTAAACATATCGAAAGCTTCGGATTTATTTTTCAAAAAATAAATTGATGTATATCGCGAATAATCGTCTATAAATGTGATGAAGTGTGATGCGCCACCCACTGAATTAATACCCATCGGTCCACATAAGTCCATATGTATCAACTCCAGCACATCTTTTGTATACACTTTACCATAATTAGCATAGGGTGTGCTGTGAATTTTACAGACCGCACATGTAAAGCAATCAAGTTTTTTTGGAAATTTAATATTCAAACCATTCACCATATTTGTTTTTGCTAATTTGCTCAAATCATTTGTATTAATATGGCCGAACCGCCTATGCCGATTACACACATCATCACTTACAGCATTTACACTTTCTGTATGTTTGCCGGCTAATATATTTGCGACATAAATTCCGCTTTCTAGCTTAGCAGTTAAAATTGTCTCATCGTTTTTATTTTTTATAATCGCACAATTTTCTTTAAACATCACAACATTACCGCCCTCACTTGCTTTACTAATAGAGAAAAAATTTGAATGTAGGTCAGGCACATACCAAACATCGCGTAATGTTATTGTTTTAAAGTTTGTTTTTATTTCCACTGTGCCTTTTCCTTTTGCAAATATATACGAGCCAGAAGCTAAAATAATTTTGTGCTTAAGTGGGACAAGCGAAATGAAACATTTTTTGTATTTACACATATGCGACGTCGCCCCGCTGTCGATTATCCACGCACCGCTGACATCGCTCTCCTTCTCAAATAGTGACCAAGCTTTATCATCTACTAATGAGTTATTACCTGCCGAAGAGCACTGAGAACGTATGTGCCCTCTTCGCCCGCAACGAAAACACTTTACATTGCTATACTTGTTGCTATCATTAGTTTTTCTGTATCTATTTTTGCTATCGTTACTGCTGCCGCCGCTTCTGCCACCACCTACGCCGATTTCACTGCTTCCACCTTTTCCGCTGCCAATGCCTGCATCGCCGCTACTACCTCTGCTGCCGTTTAGATGATTTTTGCTGCTGCCAGCTCCATAACGCCTTTTGACTTCGTTTGCCGAAAAAACGATTTCTCCACCGCTGCACTTGTCACCATGTCTTTGCTCTTCTTCTAATATTTTCGCTGTGAGTTTATCTAATTTTGGCAATGTGTCCCTACTTTCGATTGCCACGACAAAATTCTCCATTTCGTCGGGTAGCGAACATAAAAGCAAAATGGATAAGAAATCGTCTTCCATCGTTATACCAACTTCTTTTAAGTCGTCAATTATGCAGCAAAATTCTTTTAATTGTACTGAAAATTTACCGCTACTTGAAAATTTAAAACGTATTAATTTTTTAAATAAATTAACTTTTCGACATGCCGTGTCTGACTTGTAAAGAGCGCTAAAAATGTCCCAAGCACTTTTTGCCGTAACGCAGTTTTTTATGTGTATAAGCTCACTTGGCTTGCAGCTCAACGTTATAGTTGCAAGGGCTTTTCTATCGTTGATTAACCATGCTGCTTTTGCATCCTCTGCTGCTGGAGGAGCATCCACCACAGCAGACCACAAATCTAATGTAATTAGCAAACTTTTTATTTGAATGCACCATGTGGTATAGTTTTCTCCACTTAATTTTTCAATATTTGCCAACACGTTCGCCATTGTACCGCGACACTTGCTTTTAACACCGGATAAGCAAAAAACCGATTTACACTTTGTCTTTAAAATATATTTTTAATTTTCACAAATTAAACACCAGGTTTCACTACCTGGGCCCATAACCTCTGTTAGGAGTTAATAACGCAGCGGAGTTGAAACGCGTGACCGTTCTGGTTAAATTCTTTATTTCAACTAACTGTGACAAAAATGATGTTTTACAGCTAAGATTTAGTTATCCATAAGTTCATTGTATACATAATTCTTTGGATGAGAGATTGAGTGAAATGCACTATTGGTTTGCAGAGTTGCATTAATAAGTCGTTCAACAATTACACTTGTCTTTTAAAAGATATCGAGCCCCCTTAGTCAGCCCAACCACCAAAAAAATTTTACAATAATCAAAAAATGAAAACGTAGGTACTAAATATCCCTATATTTATTGCTAATTTAGTACGCATTCATTTTATTTATTACACTTGTCTTTTAAAAAATATCGCGCCCCTTAGTCAGCCCAACCAGCCCAACCTTATATTCAAGCTAGCCCAACCACCAAAAAAAATTTACAATAATCAAAAAATGAAAACGTACTAAAAATCCCTATATTTATTGCTAATTTAGTACGCATTCATTTAATTTATTACACCTGTCTTTTAAAAAATATCGAGCCCCCTTAGTCAGCCCAACCTTATATTCAAGCTAGCTCAACCACCAAAAAAATTTTACAATAATCAAAAAATTAAAACGTACTAATTATCCCTATATTTATTGCTAATTTAGTACGCATTCATTTAATTTATTACACTTGTCTTTTAAAAAATATCGCGCCCCCTTAGTCAGCCCAACCTTATATTCAAGCTAGCGCAACCACCAAACAAATTTTACAATAATCAAAAAATGAAAACGTACTAAATATCTCTATATTTATTGCTAATTTAGTACGCATTCATTTAATTTATTACACTTGTCCTTTAAAAAATATCGCGCCCCCTTAGACAGCCCAACAAGCCCAACCTTATATTCAAGCTAGCCCAACCACCAAAAAAATTTTGCAATAATCAAAAAATTAAAGCGTACTAAATATCCTTATATTTATTGCTAATTTAGTACGCATTCATTTTATTTATTAAACTTGTCTTTTAAAAAATATCGCGCTCCTTAGTCAGCCCAACCACCAAAAAAATTTTACAATAATCAAAAAATGAAAACGTAGGTACTAAATATCCCTATATTTATTGCTAATTTAGTACGCATTCATTTTATTTATTACACTTGTCTTTTAAAAAATATCGCGCCCCCTTAGTCAGCCCAACCAGCCCAACCTTATATTCAAGCTAGCCCAACCACCAAAAAAAATTTACAATAATCAAAAAATGAAAACGTACTAAAAATCCCTATATTTATTGCTAATTTAGTACGCATTCATTTAATTTATTACACTTGTCTTTTAAAAAATATCGAGCCCCCTTAGTCAGCCCAACCTTATATTCAAGCTAGCTCAACCACCAAAAAAATTTTACAATAATCAAAAAATTAAAACGTACTAATTATCCCTATATTTATTGCTAATTTAGTACGCATTCATTTAATTTATTACACTTGTCTTTTAAAAAATATCGCGCCCCCTTAGTCAGCCCAACCAGCCCAACCTTATATTCAAGCTAGCGCAACCACCAAACAAATTTTACAATAATCAAAAAATGAAAACGTACTAAATATCTCTATAATTATTGCTAATTTAGTACGCATTCATTTAATTTATTACACTTGTCCTTTAAAAAATATCGCGCCCCCTTAGACAGCCCAACAAGCCCAACCTTATATTCAAGCTAGCCCAACCACCAAAAAAATTTTGCAATAATCAAAAAATTAAAGCGTACTAAATATCCTTATATTTATTGCTAATTTAGTACGCATTCATTTAATTTATTACACTTGTCTTTTAAAAAATATCGCGCCCCCTTAGTCAGCCCAACCAGCCCAACCTTATATTCAAGCTAGCGCAACCACCAAACAAATTTTACAATAATCAAAAAATTAAAACGTACTAAATATCCCTATATTTATTGCTAATTTAGTACGCATTCATTTAATTTATTACACTTGTCTTTTAAAAGATATCGAGCCCCCTTAGTCAGTCCAACCACCAAAAAAATTTTCCAATAATCAAAAAATTAAAACGTAGGTACTAAATAACCCTATATTTATTGCTAATTTAGTAAGCTTTCATTTTATTTATTTAAAATATCGAGCCCCCTTAGTCAGCCCAACCTTATATTCAAGCTAGCCCAAATACCAAAAAAATTTTACAATAATCAAAAAATGAAAACGTACTAAAAATCCCTATATTTATTGCTAATTTAGTACGCATTCATTTTATTTATTACACTTGTCTTTTAAAAAATAACGCGCGCCCTTAGTCAGCCCAACAAGCCCAACCTTATATTCAAGCTAGCCCAACCACCAAAAAAATTTTGCAATAATCAAAAAATTAAAGCGTACTAAATATCCTTATATTTATTGCTAATTTAGTACGCATTCATTTTATTTATTAAACTTGTCTTTTAAAAAATATCGCGCTCCTTAGTCAGCCCAACCACCAAAAAAATTTTACAATAATCAAAAAATGAAATTAGGTACTAAATATCCCTATATTTATTGCTAATTTAGTACGCATTCATTTAATTTATTACACTTGTCTTCTAAAAAATATCGAGCCCCCTTAGTCAGCCCAACCTTATATTCAAGCTAGGCCAACCACCAAAAAAATTTTACAATAATCAAAAAATGAAAACGTACTAAATATCCCTATGTTTATTGCTAATTTAGTACGCATTCATTTAATTTATTACACTTGTCTTTTAACAGTGTGGCGTTTTCTTTACAGTGTGGCGTTTTCCCGGCTGCATGGAAAGAGTCTTTCCTTATACCTCTTTATAAAGATGGCAGTAGGTCATCGATAGAAAACTTTCGTGGTATTGCAAAACTCTCGGCTATTCCCACATTATTCGAAGCTATTGTTACTAAGTGCCTAACCTTTTCAATCTCAACATTAATTGCTAGCTCCCAGCATGGATTTTGCAAGGGTAAATCAACAACAACGAACTTACTTGAATTCACAACCCACGTGTCGAATGGATTTAGAGATAATCTCAACACCGACGTCATTTACACAGATTTTAGTAAAGCATTTGACAAAGTTTGCCACTCTCTACTAATTCACAAGCTCGATCTGGTTGGTTTCCAACCGGGCCTCACCCGTTGGATCTCCTCCTATCTCTCTGAAAGAACTCAAAGAGTAATTTTTAAAGATTCCGTTTCTAACATTATCGATGTATCCTCTGGTGTTCCTCAGGGCAGCCATCTTGGCCCGGTTCTGTTTTTGATTTTCATAAATGATATCTGTACAACAATAAAGTATTCAAATATCTTGATGTATGCTGACGATGTAAAACTATTTAAGTCATATGCGTCCGCGGAAGATCGGTCTTTGCTTCAAATGGATTTAGAGTACTTAGTTACGTGGTGCAATGTAAACTATATGCCGCTAAACTTAAAGAAATGTAAATTTATGTGTTTTTCACGTAGAGGTATACAGCCAGCTTCTTATGCAATTAATAATCACAGTATTGAAAATGTTAATGTTTTTGTTGACTTAGGCGTAACGATGAACTGCAAACTTAGCTTCAGTCCGCATATTGAGGCAACAGTCAATAAGGCTAGAGGTGTTTTAGCTTTTGTGAAAAGGTGGTCAAAAGAATTTAGTGACCCATATGTTACTAAAACTCTTTTTACTACCTTGGTTAGACCGATATTGGAGTATGGCTCGATTGTGTGGAGTCCGCGTTATCAAGTTAATATAGACAAGCTAGAATCAATTCAAAAACAGTTCCTACTTTTTGCCTTGAGAAACCTACAATGGGATTCAATGTACAGTCTTCCACCTTATACTAGTCGGTTAAAACTTATCGATCTCCCAACTCTTTCTAGTCGTAGGGAAATGCTTGGTGTAATTTTTATGGTAAAATTAATAAACGGACACATTTCAAGTCCATTTCTTTTAAATGAAGTTAAATTTAATATTCCCTCCCGAGCTTCGAGACATTTCAAACCTATTTTTTTGAAGCAATGTAGAACCAATTTTCAATTGCACGAACCTTTTCAGTGTTTATGTGAAAAATATAACTCTCACTCTTGTAATTTTGATACTTCGGACTCGCTTTTTATAATAAAAAAATCTGTTCTTTCCTCTCTCAACTAATTATTTTGTTTATGTTTATGTATTTTAATCTCTTATGTATGCACCTTATTCGGCTGATGAAGTTTTTCTGTAGCTGAACAGTTTGAGGTCTCGACGCTTAACAAACCTCCGCCTTTCAAACACTCGGCAAATTTGATCCGCGCGTTATGCGGATGCGCCCCTCGTGTCGGTTGGGCGGGATAGTGGGTAATCCGTTGGGCTTATTATTAAAAGATATCGAGTCCCCTTAGTCAGCCCAACCACCAAAAAAATTTTACAATAATCAAAAAATGAAAACGTAGGTACTAAATATCCCTATATTTATTGCTAATTTAGTACGCATTCATTTTATTTATTACACTTGTCTTTTAAAAAATATCGCGCCCCCTTAGTCAGCCCAACCAGCCCAACCTTATATTCAAGCAAGCCCAACCACCAAAAAAATTTTACAATAATCAAAAAATAAAAGCGTACTAAATATCCCTATATTTATTGCTAATTTAGTACGCATTCATTTTATTTATTACACTTGTCTTTTAAAAAATATCGCGCTCCTTAGTCAGCCCAACAACCAAAAAAATTTTACAATAATCAAAAAATGAAATTAGGTACTAAATATCCCTATATTTATTGCTAATTTAGTACGCATTCATTTAATTTATTACACTTGTCTTTTAAAAAATATCGAGCCCCCTTAGTCAGCCCAACCAGCCCAACCTTATATTCAAGCTAGCCCAACCACCAAAAAAATTTTACAATAATCAAAAAATGAAAACGTACTAAATATCCCTATATTTATTGCTAATTTAGTACGCATTCATTTAATTTATTACACTTGTCTTTTAAAAAATATCGAGCCCCCTTAGTCAGCCCAACCAGCCCAACCTTATATTCAAGCTAGCCCAACCACCAAAAAAATTTTACAATAATCAAAAAATGAAAACGCACTAAATATCCCTATATTTATTGCTAATTTAGTACGCATTCATTTTATTTATTAAACTTGTCTTTTAAAAAATATCGCGCCCCCTTAGTCAGCCCAACCTTATATTTAAGCTAGCCCAACCACCAAAAAAATTGTACAATAATCAAAAAATTAAAACGTACTAATTATCCCTATATTTATTGCTAATTTAGTACGCATTCATTTAATTTATTAAACTTGTCTTTTAAAAAATATCGCGCCCCCTTAGTCAGCCCAACCTTATATTCAAGTTAGCCAACCACCAAAAAAATTTTACAATAATCAAAAAATGAAAACGTACTAAATATCCCTATATTTATTGCTAATTTAGTACGCATTCATTTTATTTATTTAAAATATCGAGCCCCCCCCCCCTTAGTCAGCCCAACCTTATATTTAAGCTAGGCCAACCACCAAAAAAAATTGTACAATAATCAAAAAATTAAAACGTACTAATTATCCCTATATTTATTGCTAATTTAGTACGCATTCATTTTATTTATTACACTTGTCTTTTAAAAAATATCGCGCCCCCTTAGTCAGCCCAACCTTATATTCAAGTTAGCCCAACCACCAAAAAAATTTTACAATAATCAAAAAATGAAAACGTACTAAATATCCCTATATTTATTGCTAATTTAGTACGCATTCATTTTATTTATTAAACTTGTCTTTTAAAAAATATCGCGCCCCCTTAGTCAGCCCAACCTTATATTCAAGTTAGCCCAACCACCAAAAAAATTTTACAATAATCAAAAAATGAAAACGTACTAAATATCCCTATATTTATTGCTAATTTAGTACGCATTCATTTTATTTATTTAAAATATCGAGCCCCCCCCCCCCCCCTTAGTCAGCCCAACCTTATATTTAAGCTAGGCCAACCACCAAAAAAAATTGTACAATAATCAAAAAATTAAAACGTACTAATTATCCCTATATTTATTGCTAATTTAGTACGCATTCATTTTATTTATTACACTTGTCTTTTAAAAAATATCGCGCCCGCTTAGTCAGCCCAACCTTATATTCAAGCTAGCCCAACCTCCAAAAAAATTTTACAATAATCAAAAAATTAAAACGTACTAAATATCCCTATATTTATTGCTAATTTAGTACGCATTCATTTAATTTATTACACTTGTCTTTTAAAAGATATCGAGCCCCCTTAGTCAGTCCAACCACCAAAAAAATTTTACAATAATCAAAAAATGAAAACGTAGGTACTAAATATCCCTATATTTATTGCTGTTGTTGTTGTTGTTGTTAGCAGTGCTTCGCCCTGCCCAAAGGGCCAGAACACTCCTAGTTGTCATCGGGCTCTTCTAACGGAAGTCCAAGGAAACGCGCTGTTTCAAAAGGGTTGGACCAAAGTGATAAGGGAGTTAGAAGAGTATGTTCCGAAGAACACGAAAAGAGATGTTGCGTGTCGTGGGGGGCCATACCGCATGCAGGGCATGTGTTTGGTATGGTAGGGTTCAGTCTGGACAAATAGGAGTTCAGCCTATTGCAATATCCAGACCGAAGTTGAGCCAGCATGACTCTAGTCTCCCTCGGAAGGACACGTTCTTCCTCAGCAAGAACGAGTGGTTGGGCACTAATAACGGGGTTCACAGGCCGGGATCTGAGGGATCTGTCCACCGACTCAGTGTGGAGGTCCTTCAGGGCTCGCCTATGGTCCCGCAGATCAAACGGCAACGAGATGTGATGCCGGATCTCATCATAATGCTTCCGGAGATGCTTCCTTATGTCTCTAGTGGGCGGAGTTTCATCCAATAGCTGTCGATTTGGATGACTGGGACGGTGGCAGTTCAGAAGGAACTGCCTACTTAAAAGTTCCGCATGCTCGCGAACGTTGAGCATTTGAGCCTCCTGGTGGAGATGAGACTCAGGAGACATAAGCAAACAACCCGTCGCAGTTCTGATGGCGGTGTTTTGGCAGACCTGCAATTTCCTCCAGTTGGTGTCGTGAAGGTTAGGCGACCATATGGGCGCAGCATAATCAATAACCGGTCGGCCAATAGCCTTATAGGTGACCAGCAACGTTTCTTTGTCTTTGCCCCAAGTACTGCCGGCGAGTGACTTGAGGATCTTGTTGCGGCTTTGTACCTTTGAAGCTATTGCGGTGGCATGATTAGCGAAGGTGAGGCTATTGTCGAATGTAACCCCTAGAATTTTGGGGTGGTTGACAGTAGGTAGTGGAACACCATCTACGTGGACATTCAACTCCTGCCCCATCTGCGCAGTCCACGTGGTGAACAACGTCGCCGTAGATTTAGTCGGGGAAAGAGTCAGGTTCCGCTCTGTGAAGAAGCAGGAAAGGTCGCGCAGGTAGTCATTCAGTCTAGTACAAAGTTCGTCTGTCGCAGGTCCTTTGCCCGTGGCCATCACAGTGCAGTCGTCAGCGTACGAAACGATGGAGACCCCCTCTGGTGGGGGAGGGAGGCTCGAGATGTAGAAGTTAAACAGAAGGGGTGAAAGAACACCACCCTGCGTAACCCCTTGTCTAATTCTTCTAGGTCTACATCTCTCGTTTCGAAACTGCACTGACACCAGCCGACCGTTCAAGTAGTTGGCGGTCCACCTTTTTAGGCCGGCAGGAAGCGGTGTCTCCTCCAGGTCTTCAAGGAGTGTGGCGTGGTTGACTGTGTCGAAGGCTTTCGACAGGTCAAGTGCCACGAGAACCGTCCTGTGGTTTGGTTGGTGTTGGTTCAAACCGAAGTTAATCTGCGTCGTGATGGCGTTCAAAGCTGATGTTGTGCTATGGTTTTTACGGAAGCCATGTTGATGATTGGCCAGCTGCAGGTTTGCAGTATAATATGGGAGCAGAATAGCCTCTAACAACTTCACTACCGGCGAAAGGAGAGATATCGGACGATAAGAGTCTCCTTGATTTGCCGGCTTCCCAGGTTTTAGGAGGGGGACCACAGTCGCATGTTTCCAGATATCTGGTGGACAGTGGTGGACAGTGAGAGGTTGAATAGAGCCGCCAAATACTTGTGCCCCTCGTGGCCTAGGTGTTTCAGCATCTTCATGGCAATTCCGTCGGGTCCGAGTGATCTTGAAGGTTTGGCCTTCCTTATAGCTTCCTTGACCTCTGCAGCGGAGACGACAATGGGCGCGGCTGTGTGTTTGTGTTTGTGCGCGCGTCGGGTGGCTTTTCTCTTAGCCCTATCCGCAGGAGAATGCAGTATAAATTGCCGGCAGAATGCGCTCGCGCACTTCCTGGGGTCCGACTTGACGTTATCGCCGAAGGCAATGGCGACCTTGTCATTGTATTTGGTCGGGTTGGATAGGGCCTTGACTGTCGACCATAATTTGCCGACCCCGCCGGAGAGGTTGCATGACTCTAGGTGTTCTTTCCACTTCTTCAATTTATGATCATTGACAGTCCGACGGATTTCTGCGTTGAGATCCTTTATTCTTGGATCTGCGGGGTTCAAGAGTCTCACTTGGTCACGTTCTCTTGCCATTGCCGCTGCTTCCGCAGGGAAATTCGGCAGAATTTCCGGGATTCTGCCAGCAGGGATGAAGCGGCCAGAGGCTGAATCGATGACTTTGCGAAACTCTTTCTCACCTTTGCATACGTCCGTCGGTGTGGGTAGGTCAGCGAAGGAGTGCTCTGTAAAGTCCGTGAAGCGGTCCCAGTCCGCTTTACTAAAGTTGATGTACGTTCGTTTTTCTGTCGTTATGAAGTCGGACGGTCGTTCGATGTCTAGTAGGATGGGTGGGTGGTCAGATGCCAGTGTAAGCATAGGTTGCCAGTTAACGTGGTTGATAAGGCCCGCACTTGAAATGGAGATGTCTGGCGAACTGTGGCAGTTACCTGCCACCCTAGTGGGGGCATCTCCATTCAATGTACAGAATGCCAATTTATTGCTAATTTAGTACGCATTCATTTTATTTATTTAAAATATCGAGCCCCCTTAGTCAGCCCAACTAGCCCAACCTTATATTCAAGCTAGCCCAACCACCAACAAAATTTTACAATAATCAAAAAATGAAAACGTACTAAATATCCCTATATTTATTGCTAATTTAGTACGCATTCATTTTATTTATTACACTTGTCTTTTAAAAAATAACGCGCCCCCTTAGTCAGCCCAACCAGCCCAACCATATATTCAAGCTAGCCCAACCACCAAAAAAATTTTACAATAATCAAAAAAATAAAGCGTACTAAATATCCCTATATTTATTGCTAATTTAGTACGCATTCATTTTATTTATTACACTTGTCTTTTAAAAAATATCGCGCCCCTTAGTCAGCCCAACCACCAAAAAAATTTTACAATAATCAAAAAATGAAATTAGGTGCTAAATATCCCTATATTTATTGCTAATTTAGTACGCATTCATTTAATTTATTACACTTGTCTTCTAAAAAATATCGAGCCCCCTTAGTCAGCCCAACCAGCCCAACCTTATATTCAAGCTAGCCCAACCACCAAAAAAATTTTACAATAATCAAAAAATGAAAACGTACTAAATATCCCTATGTTTATTGCTAATTTAGTACGCATTCATTTTATTTATTACACTTGTCTTTTAAAAAATATCGCGTCCCCTTAGTCAGCCCAACCAACCCAACCTTATATTCAAGCTAGCCCAACCACCAAAAAAAATTATACAATAATCAAAAAATGAAAACGTACTAAATATCCCTATATTTATTGCTAATTTAGTACGCATTCATTTAATTTATTACACTTGTCTTTTAAAAAATATCGAGCCCCGTTAGTCAGCCCAACCAGCCCAACCTTATATTCAAGCTAGCCCAACCACCAAAAAAATTTTACAATAATCAAAAAATTAAAACGTACTAAATATCCCTATATTTATTGCTAATTTAGTACGCATTCATTTAATTTATTACACTTGTCTTTTAAAAAATATCGAGCCCCCTTAGTCAGCCCAACCAGCCCAACCTTATATTCAAGCTAGCCCAACCACCAAAAAAATTTTACAATAATCAAAAAATTAAAACGTACTAAATATCCCTATATTTATTGCTAATTTAGTACGCATTCATTTAATTTATTACACTTGTCTTTTAAAAAATATCGAGCCCCCTTAGTCAGCCCAACCTTATAATCAAGCTAGCCCAACCACCAAAAAAATTGTACAATAATCAAAAAATGAAAACGTAGGTACTAAATATCCCTATATTTATTGCTAATTTAGTACGCATTCATTTTATTTATTACACTTGTCTTTTAAAAAATATCGCGCCCCCTTAGTCAGCCCAACCAGCCCAACCTTATATTCAAGCTAGCCCAACCACCAAAAAAAATTTACAATAATCAAAAAATGAAAACGTACTAAAAATTCCTATATTTATTGCTAATTTAGTACGCATTCATTTAATTTATTACACTTGTCTTTTAAAAAACATCGAGCCCCCTTAGTCAGCCCAACCTTATATTCAAGCTAGCCCAACCACCAAAAAAATTTTACAATAATCAAAAAATGAAAACGTACTAAATATCCCTATATTTATTGCTAATTTAGTACGCATTCATTTAATTTATTACACTTGTCTTTTAAAAAATATCGAGCCCCCTTAGTCAGCCCAACCAGCCCAACCTTATATTCAAGCTAGCCCAACCACCAAAAAAATTTTACAATAATCAAAAAATGAAAACGTACTAAATATCCCTATATTTATTGCTAATTTAGTACGCATTCATTTAATTTATTACACTTGTCTTTTAAAAAATATCGAGCCCCCTTAGTCAGCCCAACCAGCCCAACCTTATATTCAAGCTAGCCCAACCACCAAAAAAATTTTACAATAATCAAAAAATGAAAACGCACTAAATATCCCTATATTTATTGCTAATTTAGTAAGCATTCATTTTATTTATTACACTTGTCTTTTAAAAAATATCACGCCCCCTTAGTCAGCTAACCTTATATTTAAGCTAGCCCAACCACCAAAAAAATTTTACAATAATCAAAAAATTAAAACTTACTAAATATCCCTATATTTATTGCTAATTTAGTACGCATTCATTTAATTTATTACACTTGTCTTTTAAAAAATATCGCGCCCCCTTAGTCAGCCCAAAACCAGCCCAACCTTATATTCAAGCTAGCCCAACCTCCAAAAAAATTTTACAATAATCAAAAAATTAAAACGTACTAAATATCCCTATATTTATTGCTAATTTAGTACGCATTCATTTAATTTATTACACTTGTCTTTTAAAAGATATCGAGCCCCCTTAGTCAGTCCAACCACCAAAAAAATTTTCCAATAATCAAAAAATTAAAACGTAGGTACTAAATAACCCTATATTTATTGCTAATTTAGTAAGCTTTCATTTTATTTATTTAAAATATCGAGCCCCCTTAGTCAGCCCAACCTTATATTCAAGCTAGCCCAAATACCAAAAAAATTTTACAATAATCAAAAAATGAAAACGTACTAAAAATCCCTATATTTATTGCTAATTTAGTACGCATTCATTTTATTTATTACACTTGTCTTTTAAAAAATATCGCGCCCCCTTAGTCAGCCCAACCACCAAAAAAATTTTACAATAATCAAAAAATTAAAACGTAGGTACTAAATATCCCTATATTTATTGCTAATTTAGCACGCATTCATATTATTTATTAGACTTGTCTTTTAAAAAATATCGCGCCCCCTTAGTCAGCCCAACCACCAAAAAAATTTTACAATAATCAAAAAATGAAAACGTAGGTACTAAATATCCCTATAATTATTGCTAATTTAGTACGCATTCATTTAATTTATTACACTTGTCTTCTAAAAAATATCGAGCCCCCTTAGTCAGCCCAACCAGCCCAACCTTATATTCAAGCTAGCCCAACCACCAAAAAAATTTTACAATAATCAAAAAATGAAAACGTACTAAATATCCCTATGTTTATTGCTAATTTAGTACGCTTCATTTTATTTATTACACTTGTCTTTTAAAAAATATCGCGTCCCCTTAGTCAGCCCAACCAACCTAACCTTATATTCAAACTAGCCCAACCACCAAAAAAATTTTACAATAATCAAAAAATTAAAACGTAGGTACTAAATATCCCTATATTTATTGCTAATTTAGTACGCATTCATTTAATTTATTACACTTGTCTTCTAAAAAATATCGAGCCCCCTTAGTCAGCCCAACCAGCCCAACCTTATATTCAAGCTAGCCCAACCACCAAAAAAATTTTACAATAATCAAAAAATTAAAACGTAGGTACTAAATATCCCTATATTTATTGCTAATTTAGCACGCATTCATTTTATTTATTACACTTGTCTTTTAAAAAATAACGCGCCCCCTTAGTCAGCCCAACCAGCCCAACCTTATATTCAAGCTAGCCCAACCACCAAAAAAATTTTACAATAATCAAAAAATTAAAGCGTACTAAATATCCCTATATTTATTGCTAATTTAGTACGCATTCATTTTATTTATTACACTTGTCTTTTAAAATATATCGCGCCCCTTAGTCAGCCCAACCACCAAAAAAACTTTACAATAATCAAAAAATGAAATTAGGTACTAAATATCCCTATAATTATTGCTAATTTAGTACGCATTCATTTAATTTATTACACTTGTCTTCTAAAAAATATCGAGCCCCCTTAGTCAGCCCAACCAGCCCAACCTTATATTCAAGCTAGCCCAACCACCAAAAAAATTTTACAATAATCAAAAAATGAAAACGTACTAAATATCCCTATGTTTATTGCTAATTTAGTACGCTTCATTTTATTTATTACACTTGTCTTTTAAAAAATATCGCGTCCCCTTAGTTGTTGTTGTTGTTCTAACAACAAAATCACTCCCCGAAGGTTTTGGGCAGTGTTGTCGAAATAACAGTCCTTGGCCGGATATGAATCCGGTACGCTCCGGTACTCCCTTGCGGTACTGCCCGACTGTCGTGGGAGCGATTTGGTATGACCAGTGCAACCTTCTAGGTCATGTCATCCCTCCTTCCGAAAAGAAAGAGAAGATGGGTAATGAGAGGTGGGAGGCATCATATCCGTAGATCAACCATCGAGTTGCACATCATTACCTTTGTCAGCCCAACCAACCCAACCTTATATTCAAACTAGCCCAACCACCAAAAAAATTTTACAATAATAAAAAAATTAAAACGTAGGTACTAAATATCCCTATATTTATTGCTAATTTAGTACGCATTCATTTAATTTATTACACTTGTCTTCTAAAAAATATCGAGCCCCCTTAGTCAGCCCAACCAGCCCAACCTTATATTCAAGCTAGGCCAACCACCAAAAAAATTTTACAATAATCAAAAAATGAAAACGTACTAAATATCCCTATGTTTATTGCTAATTTAGTACGCTTCATTTTATTTATTACACTTGTCTTCTAAAAAATATCGAGCCCCCTTAGTCAGCCCAACCAGCCCAACCTTATATTCAAGCTAGCCCAACCACCAAAAAAATTTTACAATAATCAAAAAATGAAAACGTACTAAATATCCCTATATTTATTGCTAATTTAGTACGCATTCATTTAATTTATTACACTTGTCGTTTAAAAAATATCGAGCCCCCTAAGTCAGCCCAACCTTATATTCAAGCTAGCCCAACCACCAAAA
Source organism: Sphenella marginata (assembly GCA_951509765.1). Taxonomy (NCBI): domain Eukaryota; kingdom Metazoa; phylum Arthropoda; class Insecta; order Diptera; family Tephritidae; genus Sphenella; species Sphenella marginata. The sequence continues at coordinate 118,751,136 of OX608078.1, forward strand.
AAACTGTACAATAATCAAAAAATTAAAACGTACTAATTATCCCTATATTTATTGCTAATTTAGTACGCATTCATTTAATTTATTACACTTGTCTTTTAAAAAATATCGCGCCCCCTTAGTCAGCCCAACCAGCCCAACCTTATATTCAAGCTAGCCCAACCACCAAAAAAATTTTACAATAATCAAAAAATGAAAACGCACTAAATATCCCTATATTTATTGCTAATTTAGTACGCATTCATTTTATTTATTAAACTTGTCTTTTAAAAAATATCGCGCCCCCTTAGTCAGCCCAACCAGCCCAACCTTATATTCAAGCTAGCCCAACCACCAAAAAAATTTTACAATAATCAAAAAATGAAAACGTAGGTACTAAATATCCCTATATTTGTTGCTAATTTAGCACGCATTCATTTTATTTATTACACTTGTCTTTTAAAAAATATCGCGCCCCCTTAGTCAGCCCAACCAGCCCAACCTTATATTCAAGCTAGCCCATTCATTTTTTTTATTAAACTTGTCTTTTAAAAAATATCGCGCCCCCTTAGTCAGCCCAACCAGCCCAACCTTATATTCAAGCTAGCCCAACCACCAAAAAAATTTTACAATAATCAAAAAATGAAAACGTAGGTACTAAATATCCCTATATTTGAGCTCCCTTAAGCTAGCCCAACCTTTATAGCCCAATCAAAAACGGAAATCGTAATAAATTGCCCAATATTTATTGCTAATTTAGTACGCTTTCATTTAATTTATTGCACTTGCCTTTTAAAAAATATCGAGGGTTGGGCTACCTTAAATTTAAGCTAGCCCAACCACGAAAAAAATTTTACAATAATCAAAAAATGAAAACGTACTAAATATCCCTATATTTATTGCTAATTTAGTACGCATTCATTTTATTTATTACACTTGTCTTTTAAAAAATATCGAGGGTTGGGCTACCTTAAATTTAAGCTAGCCCAACCATGAAAAAAATTTTACAATAATCAAAAAATGAAAACGTACTAAATATCCCTATATTTATTGCTAATTTAGTACGCATTCATTTAATTTATTACACTTGTCTTTTAAAAAATATCGGGCCCCCTTGGTCAGCCCAACCAGCCCAACCTTATATTCAAGCTAGCCCAACCACGAAAAAAATTTTACAAAATTAAAAAAATTAAAGCGTACTAAATATCCCTATATTTATTGCTAATTTAGTACGCATTCATTTAATTTATTACACTTGTCTTTTAAAAAATATCGGGCCCCCTTGGTCAGCCCAACCAGCCCAACCACCAAAAAAATTTTACAATAATCAAAAAATGAAAACGTACTAAATATCCCTATATTTATTGCTAATTTAGTACGCATTCATTTAATTTATTACACTTGTCTTTTAAAAAATATCGGGCCCCCTTGGTCAGCCCAACCAGCCCAACCTTATATTCAAGCTAGCCCAACCACCAAAAAAATTTTACAATAATCAAAAAATGAAAACGTACTAAATATCCCTATATTTATTGCTAATTTAGTACGCATTCATTTTATTTATTACACTTGTCTTTTAAAAAATATCGAGGGTTGGGCTACCTTAAATTTAAGCTAGCCCAACCACGAAAAAAATTTTACAATAATCAAAAAATGAAAACGTACTAAATATCCCTATATTTATTGCTAATTTAGTACGCATTCATTTAATTTATTACACTTGTCTTTTAAAAAATATCGGGCCCCCTTGGTCAGCCCAACCAGCCCAACCTTATATTCAAGCTAGCCCAACCACCAAAAAAATTTTACAATAATCAAAAAATGAAAACGTATTAAATATCACTATATTTATTGCTAATTTAGTACGCATTCATTTTATTTATTACACTTGTCTTTTAAAAAATATCGAGGGTTGGGCTACCTTAAATTTAAGCTAGCCCAACCACGAAAAAAATTTTACAATAATCAAAAAATTAAAACGTACTAAATATCCCTATATTTATTGCTAATTTAGTACGCATTCATTTTATTTATTACACTTGTCTTTTAAAAAATATCGAGGGTTGGGCTACCTTAAATTTAAGCTAGCCCAACCACGAAAAAAATTATACAATAATCAAAAAATGAAAACGTACTAAATATCCCTATATTTATTGCTAATTTAGTACGCATTCATTTAATTTATTACACTTGTCTTTTAAAAAATATCGGGCCCCCTTGGTCAGCCCAACCAGCCCAACCTTATATTCAAGCTAGCCCAACCACGAAAAAAATTTTACAAAATTAAAAAAATTAAAGCGTACTAAATATCCCTATATTTATTGCTAATTTAGTACGCATTCATTTAATTTATTACACTTGTCTTTTAAAAAATATCGGGCCCCCTTGGTCAGCCCAACCAGCCCAACCTTATATTCAAGCTAGCCCAACCACCAAAAAAATTTTACAATAATCAAAAAATGAAAACGTACTAAATATCCCTATATTTATTGCTAATTTAGTACGCATTCATTTTATTTATTACACTTGTCTTTTAAAAAATATCGAGGGTTGGGCTACCTTAAATTTAAGCTAGCCCAACCACGAAAAAAATTTTACAATAATCAAAAAATGAAAACGTACTAAATATCCCTATATTTATTGCTAATTTAGTACGCATTCATTTAATTTATTACACTTGTCTTTTAAAAAATATCGGGCCCCCTTGGTCAGCCCAACCAGCCCAACCTTATATTCAAGCTAGCCCAACCACGAAAAAAATTTTACAAAATTAAAAAAATTAAAGCGTACTAAATATCCCTATATTTATTGCTAATTTAGTACGCATTCATTTAATTTATTACACTTGTCTTTTAAAAAATATCGGGCCCCCTTGGTCAGCCCAACCAGCCCAACCACCAAAAAAATTTTACAATAATCAAAAAATGAAAACGTACTAAATATCCCTATATTTATTGCTAATTTAGTACGCATTCATTTAATTTATTACACTTGTCTTTTAAAAAATATCGGGCCCCCTTGGTCAGCCCAACCAGCCCAACCTTATATTCAAGCTAGCCCAACCACCAAAAAAATTTTACAATAATCAAAAAATGAAAACGTACTAAATATCCCTATATTTATTGCTAATTTAGTACGCATTCATTTTATTTATTACACTTGTCTTTTAAAAAATATCGAGGGTTGGGCTACCTTAAATTTAAGCTAGCCCAACCACGAAAAAAATTTTACAATAATCAAAAAATGAAAACGTACTAAATATCCCTATATTTATTGCTAATTTAGTACGCATTCATTTAATTTATTACACTTGTCTTTTAAAAAATATCGGGCCCCCTTGGTCAGCCCAACCAGCCCAACCTTATATTCAAGCTAGCCCAACCACCAAAAAAATTTTACAATAATCAAAAAATGAAAACGTATTAAATATCACTATATTTATTGCTAATTTAGTACGCATTCATTTTATTTATTACACTTGTCTTTTAAAAAATATCGAGGGTTGGGCTACCTTAAATTTAAGCTAGCCCAACCACGAAAAAAATTTTACAATAATCAAAAAATGAAAACGTACTAAATATCCCTATATTTATTGCTAATTTAGTACGCATTCATTTTATTTATTACACTTGTCTTTTAAAAAATATCGAGGGTTGGGCTACCTTAAATTTAGCTAGCCCAACCACGAAAAAAATTATACAATAATCAAAAAATGAAAACGTACTAAATATCCCTATATTTATTGCTAATTTAGTACGCATTCATTTAATTTATTACACTTGTCTTTTAAAAAATATCGGGCCCCCTTGGTCAGCCCAACCAGCCCAACCTTATATTCAAGCTAGCCCAACCACGAAAAAAATTTTACAAAATTAAAAAAATTAAAGCGTACTAAATATCCCTATATTTATTGCTAATTTAGTACGCATTCATTTAATTTATTACACTTGTCTTTTAAAAAATATCGGGCCCCCTTGGTCAGCCCAACCAGCCCAACCTTATATTCAAGCTAGCCCAACCACCAAAAAAATTTTACAATAATCAAAAAATGAAAACGTACTAAATATCCCTATATTTATTGCTAATTTAGTACGCATTCATTTTATTTATTACACTTGTCTTTTAAAAAATATCGAGGGTTGGGCTACCAACCAGCCCAACCCTATATTCAAGCTAGCCCAACCACCAAAAAAATTTTACAAAATTAAAAAAATTAAAGCGTACTAAATATCACTATATTTATTGCTAATTTAGTACGCATTCATTTTATTTATTACACTTGTCTTTTAAAAAATATCGAGGGTTGGGCTACCAACCAGCCCAACCTTATATTCAAGCTAGCCCAACCACCAAAAAAATTTTACAAAATTAAAAAAATTAAAGCGTACTAAATATCCCTATATCCCTTTCCGACCTATAGCAAATCTAGCCAATGAATTTGTCTGTATTTTTGGACCCTATCAGTTTAGTTAGTGTAGAAAACAGCCAACAAGTTTTTTTTTTCAAATTGTTCATATATCCTTTGTTTTCAGGATACGAAAAAATATGTCATTTTAATATAACCTGCATATGCAATAATTTCTGTTACGGAAATACACTTGATTCCCCTTTTTCAATTTAAACTTTATTTGTTTTAATTGGAATAACACTTTTTTATATTAAATTTCACTGCTTACACAAGGAAAATAAAATGTCTTACTAACTCTTTCGACTAATTTTTGCAAATATTTTAATCAGCAACACTAAAGCAGCAAAATTCGCGAATATTCTTTAACACCAATAACTTTCCGTTGTGTTTTCTATCAAGAAATTAACTCGTACATATGTATACGTCAGTTTATTTTACTCTACCTCAAGTATTTGTGGAAATATTAAGACTTAAACCTACACGCACAATTTTGCGTATACGGTCGGAAAGGGATATTTATTGCTAATTTAGTACGCATTCATTTAATTTATTACACTTGTCTTTTAAAAAATATCGGGCCCCCTTGGTCAGCCCAACCAGCCCAACCTTATATTCAAGCTAGCCCAACCACGAAAAAAATTTTACAAAATTTGTAAACACTTGTTTATGTAACAACTGTGTAATTTTTGTAAGATCAAACATCATTGATCTTTTCCTTTTTATGTTTGAAAAATAATATTTTAATTGTGTTTTTGAGTACAATATAAAAAGATATCAAATAAAGAATAATTTGTACTGAATATTATTTAATATAAAACGGACTTTACAAATTAAAAAAATTAAAGCGTACTAAATATCCCTATATTTATTGCTAATTTAGTGCGCATTCATTTAATTTAGTACACTTGTCTTTTAAAAAATATTGGGCCCCCTTGGTCAGCCCAACCAGCCCAACCTTATATTCAAGCTAGCCCAACCACCAAAAAAATTTTACAATAATCAAAAAATGAAAACGTACTAAATATCCCTATATTTATTGCTAATTTAGTACGCATTCATTTAATTTATTACACTTGTCTTTTAAAAAATATCGGGCCCCCTTGGTCAGCCCAACCAGCCCAACCTTATATTCAAGCTAGCCCAACCACCAAAAAAATTTTACAATAATAAAAAAATGAAAACGTACTAAATATCACTATATTTATTGATAATTTAGTACGCATTCATTTTATTTATTACACTTGTCTTTTAAAAAATATCGAGGGTTGGGCTACCTTAAATTTAAGCTAGCCCAACCACGAAAAAAATTTTACAATAATCAAAAAATGAAAACGTACTAAATATCCCTATATTTATTGCTAATTTAGTACGCATTCATTTGATTTATTACACTTGTCTTTTAAAAAATATCGGGCCCCCTTGGTCAGCCCAACCAGCCCAACCTTATATTCAAGCTAGCCCAACCACCAAAAAAATTTTACAATAATCAAAAAATGAAAACGTATTAAATATCACTATATTTATTGCTAATTTAGTACGCATTCATTTTATTTATTACACTTGTCTTTTAAAAAATATCGAGGGTTGGGCTACCTTAAATTTAAGCTAGCCCAACCACGAAAAAAATTTTACAATAATCAAAAAATGAAAACGTACTAAATATCCCTATATTTATTGCTAATTTAGTACGCATTCATTTTATTTATTACACTTGTCTTTTAAAAAATATCGAGGGTTGGGCTACCTTAAATTTAAGCTAGCCCAACCACGAAAAAAATTATACAATAATCAAAAAATGAAAACGTACTAAATATCCCTATATTTATTGCTAATTTAGTACGCATTCATTTAATTTATTACACTTGTCTTTTAAAAAATATCGGGCCCCCTTGGTCAGCCCAACCAGCCCAACCTTATATTCAAGCTAGCCCAACCACGAAAAAAATTTTACAAAATTAAAAAAATTAAAGCGTACTAAATATCCCTATATTTATTGCTAATTTAGTACGCATTCATTTAATTTATTACACTTGTCTTTTAAAAAATATCGGGCCCCCTTGGTCAGCCCAACCAGCCCAACCTTATATTCAAGCTAGCCCAACCACCAAAAAAATTTTACAATAATCAAAAAATGAAAACGTACTAAATATCCCTATATTTATTGCTAATTTAGTACGCATTCATTTTATTTATTACACTTGTCTTTTAAAAAATATCGAGGGTTGGGCTACCAACCAGCCCAACCCTATATTCAAGCTAGCCCAACCACCAAAAAAATTTTACAAAATTAAAAAAATTAAAGCGTACTAAATATCACTATATTTATTGCTAATTTAGTACGCATTCATTTTATTTATTACACTTGTCTTTTAAAAAATATCGAGGGTTGGGCTACCAACCAGCCCAACCTCATATTCAAGCTAGCCCAACCACCAAAAAAATTTTACAAAATTAAAAAAATTAAAGCGTACTAAATATCCCTATATCCCTTTCCGACCTATAGCAAATCTAGCCAATGAATTTGTCTGTATTTTTGGACCCTATCAGTTTAGTTAGTGTAGAAAACAGCCAACAAGTTTTTTTTTTCAAATTGTTCATATATCCTTTGTTTTCAGGATACGAAAAAATATGTCATTTTAATATAACCTGCATATGCAATAATTTCTGTTACGGAAATACACTTGATTCCCCTTTTTCAATTTAAACTTTATTTGTTTTAATTGGAATAACACTTTTTTATATTAAATTTCACTGCTTACACAAGGAAAATAAAATGTCTTACTAACTCTTTCGACTAATTTTTGCAAATATTTTAATCAGCAACACTAAAGCAGCAAAATTCGCGAATATTCTTTAACACCAATAACTTTCCGTTGTGTTTTCTATCAAGAAATTAACTCGTACATATGTATACGTCAGTTTATTTTACTCTACCTCAAGTATTTGTGGAAATATTAAGACTTAAACCTACACGCACAATTTTGCGTATACGGTCGGAAAGGGATATTTATTGCCAATTTAGTACGCATTCATTTAATTTATTACACTTGTCTTTTAAAAAATATCGGGCCCCCTTGGTCAGCCCAACCAGCCCAACCTTATATTCAAGCTAGCCCAACCACGAAAAAAATTTTACAAAATTAAAAAAATTAAAGCGTACTAAATATCCCTATATTTATTGCTAATTTAGTGCGCATTCATTTAATTTAGTACACTTGTCTTTTAAAAAATATTGGGCCCCCTTGGTCAGCCCAACCAGCCCAACCTTATATTCAAGCTAGCCCAACCACCAAAAAAATTTTACAATAATCAAAAAATGAAAACGTACTAAATATCCCTATATTTATTGCTAATTTAGTACGCATTCATTTAATTTATTACACTTGTCTTTTAAAAAATATCGGGCCCCCTTGGTCAGCCCAACCAGCCCAACCTTATATTCAAGCTAGCCCAACCACCAAAAAAATTTTACAATAATAAAAAAATGAAAACGTACTAAATATCACTATATTTATTGCTAATTTAGTACGCATTCATTTTATTTATTACACTTGTCTTTTAAAAAATATCGAGGGTTGGGCTACCTTAAATTTAAGCTAGCCCAACCACGAAAAAAATTTTACAATAATCAAAAAATGAAAACGTACTAAATATCCCTATATTTATTGCTAATTTAGTACGCATTCATTTAATTTATTACACTTGTCTTTTAAAAAATATCGGGCCCCCTTGGTCAGCCCAACCAGCCCAACCTTATATTCAAGCTAGCCCAACCACCAAAAAAATTTTACAATAATCAAAAAATGAAAACGTATTAAATATCACTATATTTATTGCTAATTTAGTACGCATTCATTTTATTTATTACACTTGTCTTTTAAAAAATATCGAGGGTTGGGCTACCTTAAATTTAAGCTAGCCCAACCACGAAAAAAATTTTACAATAATCAAAAAATGAAAACGTACTAAATATCCCTATATTTATTGCTAATTTAGTACGCATTCATTTTATTTATTACACTTGTCTTTTAAAAAATATCGAGGGTTGGGCTACCTTAAATTTAAGCTAGCCCAACCACGAAAAAAATTATACAATAATCAAAAAATGAAAACGTACTAAATATCCCTATATTTATTGCTAATTTAGTACGCATTCATTTAATTTATTACACTTGTCTTTTAAAAAATATCGGGCCCCCTTGGTCAGCCCAACCAGCCCAACCTTACATTCAAGCTAGCCCAACCACGAAAAAAATTTTACAAAATTAAAAAAATTAAAGCGTACTAAATATCCCTATATTTATTGCTAATTTAGTACGCATTCATTTAATTTATTACACTTGTCTTTTAAAAAATATCGGGCCCCCTTGGTCAGCCCAACCAGCCCAACCTTATATTCAAGCTAGCCCAACCACCAAAAAAATTTTACAATAATCAAAAAATGAAAACGTACTAAATATCCCTATATTTATTGCTAATTTAGTACGCATTCATTTTATTTATTACACTTGTCTTTTAAAAAATATCGAGGGTTGGGCTACCAACCAGCCCAACCCTATATTCAAGCTAGCCCAACCACCAAAAAAATTTTACAAAATTAAAAAAATTAAAGCGTACTAAATATCACTATATTTATTGCTAATTTAGTACGCATTCATTTTATTTATTACACTTGTCTTTTAAAAAATATCGAGGGTTGGGCTACCAACCAGCCCAACCTTATATTCAAGCTAGCCCAACCACCAAAAAAATTTTACAAAATTAAAAAAATTAAAGCGTACTAAATATCCCTATATTTATTGCTAATTTAGTACGCATTCATTTAATTTATTACACTTGTCTTTTAAAAAATATCGGGCCCCCTTGGTCAGCCCAACCAGCCCAACCTTATATTCAAGCTAGCCCAACCACGAAAAAAATTTTACAAAATTAAAAAAATTAAAGCGTACTAAATATCCCTAAATTTATTGCTAATTTAGTACGCATTCATTTAATTTAGTACACTTGTCTTTTAAAAAATATTGGGCCCCCTTGGTCAGCCCAACCAGCCCAACCTTATATTCAAGCTAGCCCAACCACCAAAAAAATTTTACAATAATCAAAAAATTAAAACGTACTAAATATCCCTATATTTATTGCTAATTTAGTACGCATTCATTTAATTTATTACACTTGTCTTTTAAAAAATATCGGGCCCCCTTGGTCAGCCCAACCAGCCCAACCTTATATTAAGCTAGCCCAACCACCAAAAAATTTTACAATAATCAAAAATGAAAACGTACTAAATATCACTATATTTATTGCTAATTTAGTACGCATTCATTTAATTTATTACACTT